>JAXQQM020069513.1:0-114839 GCA_034641835.2 Pinus albicaulis
TGTTACACAGTAATTTGTCACCGTCCCTACCATTCCCCATCCCGCACAATGGAGGACCCATTATGTGACCTGTGAACACTGTCATGCCTTGAAAACATCATCATTGCATCCCTCTGAGTATGAGCTTCAATTCCCCTTGAGACATCTCCTCGCAAAATCCATGAAAAACAGCTCTTTTTGCATTGGCGCGGGTAGACAGTTCAGTGCTCGCGCCAATCAGGGAAATCCTGTAAAGAGGTCGCGCCACTTGGCGCTCTGTCATAGAGCAGCAATCGCGCCACCCATTTTAGGGACTGCTTTTTAAATATGGATGGCGGAAGTTGAGTTCAAACAAACTCACAAACCACTGCCTATCTTGAGTTGGGAGGTTTGGCTGCGGGAGTTCTATGGAAGGGAATTGGTTTTGCCACCTCCCATGGAACCTTCCTTGTTGATAGGGCCAATCCCATAATAATAGGGATCCCAACTCCCTCCTTCCCCATCTATAAAATCTTACTCAGATCCATGGCAAGCTAGTCTTGAAGTGCTGAAGCTTTGCATCTCCCTATTCCCAAGCGCCTTTGTGCCGTAAAGAATCCCTTCTTTCCCTTAAGGCCTATTCAAGCGAGGAGACCATTGTTACGAGACTCTGGAGAGGTTTCCCTTTCCTTGGTGAGCTTTGCGAGACGTGGACAGCCGGAGACCCGTTCGAAGGAAGCTGCGACGTCAGAACTTGGTTGTAACTTCTATTCGTTTATCATTTTAATAGATGACTATGATTATGGTTCCACTCCTTTTTCCATCATGTTAATGCGAGTTATATATTTTCTGACCGATGTTTAGTTATGTATGCTGGTTCCTATGCATGTATCTGTCCGTTTCTTCTGTGTGCAGGTGTTCATCCACGGAGATCATGGAAGGATTGTGATCTGCCAAGGTTGAAGGACGGGGACATCTTCTTCTTCAGATCTAGCGTTGGAATCCAGGTAGGCTCTTATCCCAAGTCTTTCATTCGTAACTAGGAGCTTGCGTCATAGCATTGTTTGTTTGTTGCTAGACCCCTGCTGGGCTAGTAGGGATCGCCTCTGTCCGCAGAGGGGATTTACCTCCTCAACACCTTGTACTACACAGTACAACAAACCTAGCTAAACAGCTGAAGCATGCAATAAGTCATAAGACTAAAACATAAAAAATATTCTGAATGCCCCATATGGCTGCCATTCCCTCCATTATATACTTGATGAGACTCCTCACCATGGGTCCCACCCATTTATGAGGTTACTTCCATGCAAAGACTCCTCCTCCAAAACTACGTTGTCTCCACTAGCTCCACTCTTTCATTTACAGCGCTGTCTGATTTGGTCAACCTTGACTCAGTCTCCTTGCATTGTCTCCTTTCACACCCAAGGTGGCTTTATTCTGACTATCTAAACTGATCCACATTCACACTGGGTTGTCTCTGTTGATGATTCACTCCCTCCATACCAACATTGTTGACTTGGTCAAACTTTACCTTGTCTACATGTATTAGCCCATGTTCACACATGAGGATGTTTTATCCAGCTATGAATGTGATCCCTTTTCACATTAAGAGGGATTTTATGCCTACTAAATAGATTTATGAGCCTCCTTACCCATTATTCATCTAACTAGATGTCAAGAGAAAAATTAATATTCCAATTAGCTGTATGCTAATTTAGGAATATTACAATCTTCCCCTCCCAAATGTTTCTTTTCCTCAAGCAATTGCAAGGGTATTGCAAAATATCCAATGGATATGTCTCCTCCCAACATATAAGTTAGCCTTTGGTAGATAAACCAAATAGCTATCATTATGAAAAATTGGGAGATATATGGATAGAGTTATATGTTGTCCATTGGCCTCCTTAAGGCATAAGAGATGGTAAATGTTAGGTGCCCCAATCTCAATGAGAAACTCTAATCTCCATGCTATCATCCAAAAAAAATGAGCCATCCTTGGTAGCTCATTAAAAGAATCATCAATTCCTTGGTTCTACAATGTATAGGGGTTGCATGGCTGAAAATGAGAGATGATTTGGTTCAACTCACGCTATCTCTCTCTCCATTTATGATAGGTATGGAACTGCTAATCTTGGGTTGCAATGATATGGTCATTAAGGAGCCAAAATGCACTTGGACTCTCATGACCCCATTCTTTGGTTCCAAGAATCACCCTTGCCCAATCCATAATACATATAGTGAATAGAGTATCATCACCATATGGGACCCAAATTAAAAATGGACTATGTGTCATGTAGCATGTTTAATGGCGATAATAGTCCCTTACGTGAGACCAACGTTGTTCTTCTTTTTGTTGTCTCAAAACAAGATGTGATAAGTGGCCATCCAACCACTTACTTTCTACCATAAGCTTCTCAAAAGCCTGAAAATAGTAGAGGATATTAGGTGTTTGTTGAATATGATCCAAGCAAAACATGGCTTGAAAAAAATCCTCCATAAAGTGGTCATCCCCATCGCTAAAATTAGTCCCAAAAGGACCATGAAATACACAAAGATGTTTTCTCTCTTATGGAGTAATGCGCTGCAAATGCATGGTAAAGGAGTGCACATATATTGTTAGTTGATAAATAAACATCAAAACCCAATCTTTACCATATGTTGTAGACAAGTTGGTGAAGACGTCCATAGATGAGCCTTCCCATCTCTCCATCAAAAGGGGAAGTGATTGAAACAACCATGCAAGGTGGTTGCTCTCCTCCTCATACATCAAACAAGATACATATCTTCTGACATGTTGGTGCACATCTTCTTTGAGATTCTCCCAATAGAATCCCTCCATGATGGTGTGATAAGACTCAATGAAGTCTACATGTCTTAAAGAGAGTGCCTCATATGCTGCATGTAGAATCTCCTTATTGAGATTAGATTATTTAGTCAAGTAGACCTGATCATGAAAATAGATGACTCCATCAACCACTCTATACCTCCTATCCATCACTTGCCCATCAAGAACCTTACCTGTGAAGAGGTTCATGGAATATTCCACCAATAGTTGGGACTCCCAATATGGATCTAGGTTTCCCAACAATGACAGCGTTGTTTGTTATAGCATCATTTCTCACCTTCATATGATTCATGGTTGCTTTTATGGCTTTGGGCACCCATTCCTACAGACTTGGACAAATTCACTAAAAAACAGCGTAAAAATCCCCATACGCGACTATGCCCGTAATTTTCCGCGTGTATACGCGAGTCTACCTGCACTTTTCTGCGTATGCCATTAAAATGATTAAAAAATATATAAAAAATCCCTAATTTCACGCTGGGTTGATGGTTACTCAGGTAGTTCAATTACCCCAGCACGTGGCCAACTGTTTCCAACTGTTGAAACTACTTGGAGGGAGTATAAAAGCCCCTCATGTGCATGGCCTAAGGGGGAGAGAGAATTTATTGATATTATACTTTGTTGGTATTCCCTATCCAAGTCTGATTCCTCGTGCCTCCTGCACTTTCCCAGTTCAGTTCAGGAAACCTTTGTTTCCTTGAGATGCTCATCTTCCTATATGTCATCTCGTATGCACCAGTTTGGAAAGAGTCTTAGCGAGGCAAGGGTGGGACGAATCTGGACGACGGTCTGCTCGAAGATCGTGGAAGGATTCAGCTGATCTCTCCACTTGTTATTTCGGTACATGCTATTTATAATACATAAGTACCATCTTGTTCCCGAAATATACGTGTTAGTGTGTGCTTGCATATATGAGAATATTGTTATTTAAGAATTCATTATGGTTTATTTAATGTTTTATATGAATTTCACTAACATTTAGAGTAGATATATGCTGTACAACCAGTTCTTCGTGCTTGTTTCTTCTTGTCTTTCAGGTTAAGAAGGAAGGAAGGTTGCTAGGGGTTTGGACCCCGCGGGATCTGCTTCAACCGTAGGACCTACGGGTAACTTCCTCGATCTACTCTATTTAGTTTTTCATGAACATGTATGGTTGTGTGAGTCCTTCTTAAGTAGCATGCCCCTGCTCTGTGGAGGTTGTAACCCAACAAACCTCTACGGTGATTTTCCCTGAAACAGAACTGGCGACTCCGCTCGGGATTGCATTCTTGTGATTCCCCTGTTGGGTGGTTTCAGCTGTTTGATAGGTTACCGACAGTTTTAACTTTCATTTGCAGTCCAGTTTACTTTTTCTCAGTCTGTCTGAAGTCCTGGTTTCTTATCCAGGATTGATCCTTTTTGTTTTTAGATTATTTACCTTGATATACGCGCTTTTTTCTGCACACAGTCACGTATACACGCAAGTTTGTCTAAAGGAAGTTGCGTATACGCATGTTTCCTTTAGCACAGTCGCGTATGCACGCTTGTTGCTAAACTGTGAAGTAGCGTATACCTAGGCAGATTTTGAATTTTTGGATTTCTTGACTTTTTAGTCCTTTCTGGCTGTGGAGACCTATTCCTACAGTGTCTTTGTACCCTCTGGATTGTGAAGGAAGTGGTTTTTGGTCTTTTCTCTCTTTCGTTGATTGAAAACTAGTCTTTTTTGCAAAGTGTTGTTTCTGGTGCTGGCACTTCTGGTTTGAGTACCAAGATCGCTTTCTCGGCATTCTTGGCTGTTCTACTTTATCAGAACAGAGAGCTTCTACTCGTTTACTCGTTCCTATCTTTGTGGTTCGCTTTGCACTACGATTTTTGCTTATTTCTTGATTGGTTTTCTTGAGTTCAGTAGGCTAGGTCCTGTTGCAACTTTTGAAGAGTTTTTCTTGCTTCTTCGGAGTTTTTGTTTGCGGCAAGTTTGTACTATTATTCTAGGCTGAGTGGCTGAGTTTCCTTGTCTTCTTTTGCTCTTATTGATCTTGCTACTAGTTAGCCTTATAAGGTTTGGAGCATTGTTGAAGTTTGTGCTTGAAAATCAGTCTTGTTTGGTTTGGATTTTGATAGTTTTGCTTGGTCTTTTCGAGCTCTTTCTTTATAAAACTAAAAAGCTCAAAAAACATTTGCTTTGTTTTTTGTTTTTGCATTTCAAAAACTCAAAAAACATTTTGTCTTGTTTTTGGTTTTGTTGTTGCATTTTTGTTTTCGTTTCGCCATATCTTTTGAAGCTTTTGTGAGGTTTCTTGCTTTGGTTTTTGGCTTGATTTTGGGGAGAAGTTATCATTGATTTCTTCTTCTTGTTTTTAAGCATTTTTGGTGTCTTTATATTAAGAGTTCTTGTTTTCGGGAAGTAGCTTTCTGGACAACCAAAAAGAGTTAAAACTGAAGGAGCTTTTGGGAAATTTCACTCTGCTTTAGGAGAGTTTTGCATCTTAGAATTTGCATGCTTGTAGTGATTTGCATTAGGTGCACTTAATCATTTAGTCAGTTTCATAGTTTTTGTGAGTGTGAGTTTGTTATTTGAAAAGAAAAAATACAATTTTTAATCTCGTAGAACCTGTATAGAGATTGCTTTTCATCGAAAGACAATAACTGCATTTGCATGTAGTTAGGTTTTTATTAATTTCTTTTGCGTCAAAACACCATACGTTTCATCTCCATATCCTTGTGACTTAACATAACAGCCCATTAAAATAAGCGATATAATCTAAAATCAAATAGCAAGTTTTCTAAGTGTCATACACCAACTAGCTAGGATTGTAGGGCCTTGGAATAGGTGAGTGGAGAGTTAACTCTCCAAGGCTACTCAAACAAAACATAGAAGTTGATTAATTGAGCGAAATCCAACTCCTTTAGGTGGACCCGGAAAGCTCTCCTCCAGAGAGTCAAGCGCGAGGGGAAGTGAAGGCTGAGAAGAAGGATATCCCCTCTCTGATTAGCTGAATCTGACCTCAAGACCGTTCTGCTCGGCTTCTGATACGGATTGGTGCCCATAGTTTCCACTCCTAGGTTCCACACAGGTGACTGCAGGGGGGAATACCCGTGGTACCTGAGGCAGACGTCGCATCACTTTCAGCAGTACTTCTGGGGGGTGCCCTTGTGAAGTTTGGGTGCTTGAGCCGGCAAAGGCTGTCGTTAGGAGGTCGGCGTAACTATTTCTGATACCTTCGCTAGTTGTTCTGGGCCCTAATCATCCCAGACTGCTTTCGGGAGGTCCTATATTTCACTTTCCTGTATTTTGGTGTCCGGTCCTCATCACCCGGAGCAGAAATACTTGGAGGTTGTTTGCTTGACTGTATCTCAGGGATTTTTATTTTAGAGAGTGCTCTTTGCTCCTAGCTTACCTAGCTTTTCACTTTTTTGAGTCTAATTTAAAATCTATAAAAGTGGTTGATCAAGCACCTCGTCGATCGAGGAGAATCCGGGGGTTATCTCCCGAGAGTCCAGAGCCTTCTTCGAGAAGGCGTAGGAGTGATTTAGCAGGTGGTTGCCACCTTGTGGCGTCTAACGCAGTGGAGAGAGATCCTCCACAAAGGTCTGAAGGTTTCATAGCTGATTTTGGTGTCGGTCCCGAGAGGAGCGTTCCGCTCACCTCGAGAGTTTTGTTTCCTCAGGAAGAAGATTTTCAAATCGAAGACGTACCTGAGCCTCCTGCGACAGGTCCCTCTCCTCTTCCTCCTGATTATCCGTTCATTGTTCAATACATCAGACCTGAGTCGGAGAGACCGGAAGATCTTCCGTATCATTCTTATCTTTCGATGGCCACGACTGGGAACGTGGCTTCGGCTGTGAGTGCTGCAGGCATTCAGACTCCTGCTTCTGTTGAAGCAGGGGGCACTATTGCTTCATCTTCGATTGCTTCTAGTGCTGCTGTGTTTGGCTCTGGTTTCACCCAAGCACATGCTTCTAATTCTGGTCCCTTTTGTTCAGGGATGCCCTCTAGTGGGAATCCCTATTTTTCCTTTTCCGCTGCTTCAGCTGGATCTACGCCCATGTCTTCCATGGCTAGTGGATCAGCTTCGTTTCAAGGGTTCCCCTTCGGAACTGGACACATTCCTATTTCGAATCCTACGTTAGGGTCCTTTCCGTTTACTTCTCAGACCCAAGGTTTCAACCCTTGGTCTGGGGGGCAAAGTTCGACTACTTTTACAGGTTGGAACCCTGTATTCACTACAGCGGGGGCAGGGAATCAATTTTACGCAGGTCATCAAGGGAATGCTTCTTTCCCTTCGTCGAGTGTTTATCAGACCTTTTCTCCTCTGTCTAATGCCTAGAACCCCTATCATGGGCTCTCCTCTTCATTTCAAACTTCAGCGGGGGGAACTGGTCTGGGCTTTGGTAACTCGGCGTGGGGAGGAGGTTCTTCTACTTTTTCTACGAGTCCTTTTTGGCAACCTGGTGCCTTATCAAATCCAGGCTATTCTTTTTAGAATGTTGGGAATCCATCCCATCAAGGATTGAATCCTCAGCCTCCGCCTCACTTACCTTTTCTGGCAACTTTAAACTTGCCAGATTTGTCGAAGTTGACTAATGATCTGATTCGTTATAGTCCGGGGTGGCCTCCAGTCCCGACCAAACTTCCTTCAGACATCCCAAAATTTGAAGGTAAGAATGGAGAGGATTCGGCTGACCACATCACCACTTTCCACTTATGGTGTTCTTCGAACTCCCTGATCGATGATTCGATTAGGTTGAGATTATTTCAACGCACCCTAACTAAAAATGCTGCCAAATGGTATATCGAGCTCACTGGGGGCAGTTTCGCTACATTTGGAGAACTGGCTATCACATTTCTAAACCATTTTCAGTTGCCTGTCAGATATGAGGCTGGGACCAAACTCCTAGCTAATTTTAAGCAGGATGAGGCAACTCACATTTCTGATCACATTCAGGAATGGATGAGAAGGAAGAGGCTTATTAAAGCTCATATTCCAGGAGAATTCCTTCTTGAATGGTTTCTGAAATCTCTGCAGTCAGACATTTCAAAATATGTATCCCTATCTGGGGTATTTTCTGAGGAGCGGGCCATTTTTAGAGCCCAGCAGCTGGAACTGATCTATTCTCAGTCTGGGGTCTTTTATAAATATTTGCCCAATGCTCCTCGCTCCAAATAAGATTTATCGAAAACTAAGCCTGGTCCTCATGGTGATGGGCTTGTCGGATCGGTCAATAGTGGTGCAGCCAGCCTGCTTTCTCAATTGCAGCAGTTTTCTTTGCAATCTGCTCCTTCTAGTCAGGTTGTGCCTGCCGATTCATCACCTTCCCAGTCTTTGTCCATAAATGTTGTCCAATCTTCTGATCCCAAAGGAAATCAACAATCCGATGGGAAGAAGAAGGGACGAAATAACAAGAAGAAGGGCAAGAACGGGAAGGGTAATGCAAACAAAACCAATGAGCGTGTTGGTGAGGGTCAAAAGGAGAAGAAGAAAGTGAAGTTTCCATGCAAGCTATGTGCTGGAGACCATCTCACACACCTTTGCCCTAAAATTCAAGATGCTCAGCGCTTGTTAGCTCAGCAGGGTTCTTCTAGTTCCCAGGCTGTGTTAACAAACCCTTTTCCCCAAGGGCAACAATTAGTTGTTGGCGCGAACCAAAATCCTGGGGCTTCCTCTGGGGGCACCCAGGAAGGGGAAATTCCATCGAACATTTTCATGATGAGTGCTCACGCGGATATCGCTACGAGATCCCGTGATTATGGCAGAGAAGAGTCTTCGAAAGCTAAGGAAGTTCCCGATGCTACTGAGCCGCTTCACATGTTTAAGCCCATCATGAGTCTTATGTTCTAAATCCCATAGCATCTTCTGCTTTATCAACAATTAATCCGACGCAAGGGCGTCTAACTACTCGATTGTGGAAGATCTGGCGCAGAGTCCTTGTGCTATGTCAGCTTTAGAGGTACTCCAGTCTTGTCCAGCTCAGCGCAGTGCTTTGCTCACTGCCATTGGGGCTATTGATCCAAAAAATTCACTTCTGATTACTTTTGATATGACTAATTTTAAGAAGAGACTCCCTCATCACATGGCCTTTCACATTAAATCGTCGTATCGGAAGTGCAATATCTTTCGAACGGTTGTTGATGAGGGTGCTTCCACATGCGTGATGTCTCTCGCATGCTAGAAGACACTTGGATCTCCCAAATTTGTTCCATCTAGCACTGTTCTTACTGCGTTCGATGGTCATTCTCACAGACCCCATGGTATTGTCCCAGCTTTGCCCATCTGTGTTGGGGGAAAAATTGTCAATATAGAGGTTGAGGTAGTGGATGCAAGCTTGGACTACAACCTTCTGTTGGGGAGAAATTGGATTTATGAGATGGATGCCATTGCATCCTCATTGTTTCGAATTATATGTTTCCCCCACGAAGGGAGGATCGTTACAGTGGATCAACTGGACTGTCCTCCTGTAGACCCGAATGCGTCTACTGACTCATCTGTTCCTAAGTTGGATAATACTAAGGTGCCTGTTGAGAATTTAGGAGTTCGAATGTATTCTTCCTTGATGGTTACTTTCGATCTTCCTCCTCCTACGGTTCATATTAATGCTATTTCATCCTCCAAGGCTCCTCTTCTAAGAGAGTTCTTTAGAACTCATTATTTTTCGGACCCTTGGACCTTACCTTCCCCTACTGCCACATTAGAGGAAGGTCAAGTGGGTGGGATGTCATTTCCGATTTCTACAGCTGAGATTGCATATCAGTCTATTGTTGACTCTGCAGAAACCATCCCAGCTCCTCTTTCACTGGAAGAGTTGGATGGCGATGTGGCTCCGGCTTGGACACTAACTTCTTCTTCTGCCCAGGATTGTCTTGATACCACTCTTCCATCTGAAGAGGCCATCCTGGAAGCCATTACTGGTATAGATAGACCGTGGGATGATTTGCATCATCGGTCTTACTTCTTACCTGACTTGAGCGAAGTTGAAACAAGTTTTCCAAGTCCTCCATCTCCTGGTCCTGTTCACCCAGTCTTGAGCCCCTTAGCACCAACACAGGTTTATGCTGAAGGGAACATGGCTGTGATCTCTCCTACTATCCCGGTGAACATTTCCAGGGATCCCAATATTATGGAGAATGTCTTCATTGGAGCTGAATGTTCCCGTGAAGAGGTTCAAATTTACACCGAGATCTTTAAAGAGTATAGGGATGTATTCGCTTGGTCTTATGAGGAAATGCCTGGCATCGATCCATATATTGTCTAGCATGAGATCAAGATGTATGAAAACGCTAAGCCGGTGAGGCAAAAACTTCGTTCGGTCAATCCTAGGAAGGCAGCAGCTATCAAAGCTGAAGTTGAGAAGCTGCTTAAGGCGGGATTCATTTTCCCTGTTCCTCTGACTGAATGGGTTTCAAATCTCGTTCTTGTAGATAAAAAGCAAGGAACGATTCGAGTGTGCATCGATTTCAGAGACCTAAATAAAGCGTGTCCTAAAGATAATTACCCCACACCATTTATCGATTAGATCATTGACGAGTGTGCCGGTAACGAGATTTTCTCCTTCATGGACAGTTTCTCTGGATATAATCAAATTACTATCCGTCCTGAAGATCAACATAAGACTGCTTTTAGTTGTCCCTAGGGTACGTTTGCATATAAGAAGATGCCTTTTGGTCTTAAAAATGTTGGGGCTATCTTTCAACGGGCCATGTCATACGCCTTCCACGACATCAAAAAGATTATCGAGGCATACTTAGATGATTTAGCTGCTCATTCTCGCAAGAGGATGGATCATCCTGGTCACCTCAGGAAAATATTTGAAAGATGTCGTTTTTATAAAATTCGATTGAATCCGAACAAGTGCGTTTTCGCGGTTACATCCGATCGGTTATTGGGATTCATTGTGTCTAGGGAAGGAAAAAGGGTAGATCCCTTCAAGGTTGAGGCAATACTTCGGTTGCCTCCCCCATCCTCCATCCGTCAGCTTCAAAGTCTTCAAGGAAAGTCTAATTTTCTTCGGAGGTTTATCGTCAATTATGCTGAAGTGACAAAGGGATTTATGAGATTGTTGAAGAAAGGAGTTCCTTTCCTTTGGGATGACTACGCTCAACGCTCATTCGATGCTTTGAAAAAAGAATTGACCTCTGCTCCTTTGCTGAGTCCACCTGATTATAGCAGGGATTTCCTTTTGTATCTTGCAGCAGCAGAATCTACCATTGGTATGGTTCTGGTTCAGGAGGATGATGCTCTTGTAGAGCATGTTATTTACTACCTTAGTCGAGGAATGGTAGGGCCTGAACTTAGGTACACTCCGATAGAAAAATTAGCTTTGGCAGCAGTTCACGCTGTGCAGCGACTCCGGCATTACATTATTCTTCGCAAAATTTTTGTTTTGGCAGCAGCCAATCCATTTTAGTTTGTCCTCAGTAGGCGAGTGATTGGGGGCAAATATAATAGATGGATTGTGATTTTACAGGAATTTGATCTTGAGTTTCTGTCTGCCAAATCCCAGAAATCATTAGTTTTTGCAGAATTGATCTCTGAGTTTCCCTGTGGAGAAGAGATGATCTATGATGAGTCCTTTCCGGACGAACACTTGTTTCTTATCTCTTCACAGGATCCTTGGTACAGAGATATCATTGTGTATCTCCAGACTGCGAATTTTCCCTCCTCTTTTTCGAAAGATGAGCGTCGTAAGTTGCGTCACTTGGCCAAGAATTATTTGATTATTGGTGATGCTATATACCGTCGAGGGGTTGATTCAATCCTAAGACGATGCTTAACTTTCGAAGAAGCTGAGGCTATGCTGAATGATTCCCACAGTGGAGCTTGTGGGGTTCATTTATCTGGGCTTGCTATAGCTCAAAAAATTTTGCGTGCTGGATACTTTTGGCCCTCGATTTTCAAAGATTGTATTGAATCGGTCAAAAAGTTTCATCCGTGTCAGGTCTATACTCGAAAAATGCGCGCTCATCCAGCTCCGCTTTTTCCAGTCGTTACCGTCGGTCCCTTTACAAAGTGGGGTATTGATTATATTACTTGTAACCTGCCTTTGGCTAAAGGTCACAAGTACATTATCGTAGCAGT
Source organism: Pinus albicaulis (assembly GCA_034641835.2). Taxonomy (NCBI): domain Eukaryota; kingdom Viridiplantae; phylum Streptophyta; class Pinopsida; order Pinales; family Pinaceae; genus Pinus; species Pinus albicaulis. Next base: position 11,860 of record JAXQQM020069513.1, read on the forward strand.
AGACTACTTCACGAAGTGGGTCGAGGCTATGCCTACTTTTGGGAACGATGGTGAGACTGCAACTATTTTCCTCTTCAACCAGGTTATTGCTCGTTTTGGTATTCCTAGAGAGATTGTCACTGATCATGGCAGTCATTTTCAGAATAGTATGATAGCTGAGTTGGCTCTCAAATTGGGTTTCCGGCAGGAGCATTCATCTCCATATTATCCTCAAGCCAATGGGCAAGTGGAAGCCGTGAATAAATCCTTGAAGACAATTCATCAATGGACAATTGATAAAGCTAGATCCAGCTGGAATATTATGCTATATTCTACACTTTGGGCATACAGGACGTCAGTAAAAACTGCAACTGGCTTTAATCCGTTTCAGCTAGTACACGGGGTGGAATCCGTATTTCCCATTGAATGCGAGATTACTTCTCTTAAATTAGCTGTTGAACTTCTGCTTGACACTTATAGTCTTGCAGAACGGCTTCTTCATCTGGAACATCTCGATGAGAAGCGTCGGGATGCTGCCACGATGAACGAAGCGCATAAAAACCGAGTTAAAGTTCAGTACGATAAGGCGGTCAAGCCTAGGGTCTTTTCGGAAGGTGACCTTGTTTTGGTCTATGCCCAAGAAAAAGATGCCCTGGGGGCAGGAAAGTTTAAGTCTATGTGGTATGGCCCCTATATCGTTAAAAAGGTCCTTAAGAAAGGAGCATATACCTTGGTTGATTTCGAAGGGAATGAGTTGTGGGAGCCCCGAAATGGGCTCTATCTGAAGAAGTATTATGCCTAGGCTTCGACCTGGCATGTTGCTTTTGTATATAGTAGTTTTTTGTTTTGTACATATCTGGTTGATTTTCGATCTTTGATGAGTTGGTGATGTTTTTGATCTACTTTGGCAGGTTGTGTTGGATGTCACGAGTCATTTTGGTTTCGCCGATGGTGCTAGTAGACACACCCGGAACTTAGCTTCCGCGGCTTGGGTGCTTTCATTATCCATCCGGTCAGCTGTTAGTGTCAAGAGGGGTCTGCATTGGTCCTGCTTCCAATAATATAGCAGAATACACTGCAGTTGTTCATCTACTCTCGGAGGCAATATCTTTGGGTGTTAATTCGTTGGTAGTTTTCTTGGACTCTCAGCTGGTGGTGTCGCAGTTGAACAATACTTATCGGGTACGAGATCCATTTTTATTACGATTTTTCTTGAGGGTACGTTTGTTACAATGGTCATTTCAATTTTTAACTTTCATTCATATTCCTCGAGCTGACAATTGGTTGGCTGACTCATTAGCTAATCAAGCATTGGATTGGCATATTAATCATTCAATTCAATAAAATTTTAATCAATCAAAAACATCATACATTTTGATACATTTATCACATCACATCAAATATCGCTGTATATATATCATCAGAGTGTTCAAAAACTTTACAAAATTTGGGCTTATGCCCCCATCATGTTTAGTCTCAAAAAAGAATATACAGTCATCTAATACATAATATCTGTCTACTCCTGAGGTCCCTGCCCAGAATTCGTGTTCCTATAGAATGTGACTGCGGTGGCAACTCGGCAGAATAATCGTACTCAGTCTCGGGGCACTCCTACCACCCGTCTCTGGATGGCTTCTGGCAGGTCCTCCACGGCAGCCATAGGTATTTGGCGGGTTAGTCCCTCCAAGTTCCTCTGCATGGCCTGGAGTGTCCTATCTGAATCCACTGTCTCTGCCTCGCCCCTGCGACGCTTGTGGCGCGGGAGACCCTCAGGACGAACTGGTCCAACATCTGAATCATGATCATTTTAAATTGTCAGTCATTATGAATCCAACAAAAACATGTTTGTTTTTCCATTTTCATACATATTTGAAAAATTCAAAAAAAATTATATAAGTCAAATTTTTTTGCAAACTTACCGACTGTGCCCCATGCTGTGCCTGGTGGAAGAACTAGATCTGGATCTCCACGAAATTCCTTCCTGGCATAGGGATAGTCGTCCACCGCGATGATTTTTTCTCCCCACCAAAGGAAGAACTCATCATCCCAAGTGGTCCGGGGTACTTCACTACCCCCCAATCTCTTCATCATATCTGCCCAACGGGCAATTCTTGGGTCCCGCGGGCTGCTGATGGTAGAGATAACTCTGGGTCTCAATGCTGGTATCTTCTCAAAGAAGAATGTTGTCAAAATGGTACCATAGCCAAAGTGTTTAGTTTTTGCTTGGCGAATTGAAGTCAACTGTTGCTTCATATTTAGTAATAGGGCTGTGAACCAGTCACACACATGAGTCAAACATTCTACTGTTATGCTCATTTGCGTCCTAGACGCCTGATGTAGAGAGGCAGATCCTGCCACTCTGCCAATGGTGAACAGGAGGATTTTCATGTACAAATCCCTCAGATCTTTATTCGCAATCTAAGTTCCAACCTTTTTGGAACCCTCTCCGCAATATACGTGGACATAATCTTCCACGGTTAACCCTCCCAGGGGTTTCCCGTGCAAGTCTACTGATTCTCCCCTCCGGGAGAGTCCAGTGATGAAATATATATCTTCGACTTCAATGCGTATTCGCATCTGATCAATAATGAAGCAATCCTGATCTGGTTCCTAGTAATTCATGAGCATTTCTAGCAACCGAACATTGCTTTTCATATTTGGCATTTTGAAGAATTTGAACAACCCGCAATTCTGAAGGATATTTTGCGCTGCTCGATCTTGCATGACCTCTTGTTCAATTGTGCTATGCTCACGTTCTCTCCATGAGATTGTCATCCTGTCAAATTTCATTAAATTATGCATTAGCCACGCTTTTTTGGATACGGACCTGAGCATACGCGACTTTTTCTTTGCACATTCGCGTGTATATGCGACTTTCCTTTAATGAACCCGCGTATGTGCAAGTCCGCATTTTTTAGCAAGGGTTTTAATGGAAAAAATCACTTAATTTTAATTTCTAAACAGAAAAAATAATTGACAAGGATGATTGAGGAGCCTACCTGAAATTTCGGCGCATTTCGGCGGTCGGTTGTTCTTGATTTGACGAAAGAAGTTTTTTGCTCCAGAGCACTTTTTCCAAATCAGCAATGCAATAATGAACCAAATGAGAGGTAATTTGTCTATTTATGGCTAAAAGGTTGAAAATTTTTGCAAAAACTTGTTATGCTTATTTTTTCGATCTATCTTAAGCTGCATAATCCGGATGCTTGGAAGTGCCCAGTTTGGTATGTTTTCAGGTACATTTTGACCATTTTGAGATTTTTTCCGGTTTTTGATCCATGATTACCGACTCGTCACGGCAGGTATATGATCTTCACTGGCATATAGGTTAGGGAAATCACTTTCCGTTGCATCTTGCATTCTAGCCTCCATACTGATCACTTGCCTTAGGGTCGATCCCATCAGGTCATGAGTATTACACCAATTTCACTCGCCGATTATTTAATCATGACTTGATGGTAGAGCCTTCCTTTACATGGGCTTCCTAGTTAGTTCCTCGCTATCACTTGTTTCCCATGCTGTGTTTTATATAGGCTCGGGAGTCCTCTTTAGTCCTGCCATGACTTATGTGTTGAAGCTTCATTCTTCTTCTTCCTCACTATCATTTTTCTGGCTATTACCCTAGAGGCTCCCTGGTGTCATTAAGTTGTATTACTGCATTGCATATTGACTACTTGTTTATCCTGGCCTTTATGCGGCTTCATTTGGACTCGATGTTTAAGACAAATTTTGACCTTGACTCTTTGTACAAGTTAACCATTGCATGCACTTAGCTATCACGACTTGACACCTTTTTACCCATGGATGGAACATTCCTCTGAGTATCGCTTACCAGTTTTCGCCACCTTGCATTGAGCATAGTATTGTTCCAATCCCAGGAACTAGTGCATCTGATTTTTGATACTCGTTCTATCCATTGTACCATAGCATTCTTTTATTCTTTTTCAGGCTTCTTATATGAAAAGGACAAAAAAATCAAATATAACAAAAAGAGCGGGAACGGGATGTATCTTCGTTGTTTTGATGGTAGTACAGAGTCAGTTTGTCGCCCTTGAACAAAGCACATATACTTATATATATTTCCTACATTTGGGATGGTTTTAGTTTTTGACCTAGGTTCAGCCTTTACCATGTTTCACTTGTCAGTTTTCCCCCGGTTGGTTATCTCTTCAAATCATATGGAGAGTTTGTTTTGCCTCCTGCATAATAGACTTACACAGTGTCACTTTTTACTTCCATGGTCATCACGAGTCGTGCTTTTGTTCAAGGGAATTCTAACCAGAGTCGGCCATTCTGCGGTGTCTCTTGACTCATTATTCAGTCGGCCTTCCCGATCTTGTCAGTATCTTGTTCTATCACATCAGATGTTTCGGTCTTCTGCTCGTGCTGGTTTGGGAAGGTCCCCATTGACTTCTTGCTGGCGGGTTTGTCTCTTATCGACTACGACACATTGCTCTGAGAGCAAACCTAGAGCCGCACCCTGGCCCTATTTCCATCATTGATAGGTGACCTTGTGCTCAGCATTTGATCATCATTATGGGTCTTTGATTGAGTGGTTTCCCCTGTGTTCGACGTCAGCATACATTATCACACTTGGGATTCGTGCAGTACCTTGATTTCCATTTGACCCTATCGGTGGATTTCTCGCCTCTGTGTCAGCTTTCATTATTGGTTGGTTCAAAGGGTTTCTTTCGTGCGCTAGCTTCATCTTGTGCATGTCGGAAACGTACTTCGGTTTTGGTTCCGTCACTCTTCTTCGTCCGATTCCTTCCAAATCTTGGCCTGCGGGTTACACTCGCGCTGGACTGATGTGGGATGCCTTAATGCCTTCCTTCTAGCAGATCTTTTCCCATCAACTCCGACTCATTGCTCTGGGAATAAGGTCTAGAGTCTTTTTGTCAGTACCTTAGGGTTTGCAGTCATCAGTGGCAGACTCTTCGCTATCGATAGTGGGGATTCATCATTGCCTCCTGATTGATAGATTCTTTCAAGTGTTGGACTTCAACTCATTCATTCGCACTTGTCAGATTGTACTGGGGCACCTTGACACTCATTTTCATTATTGGTGGGTTGTCTCGCGTTGGTTAATGGTATACATCATTGACCGGTAATCCAAATATTTCTCACATGGTCGACTTCAGCTCATTTATTCCCATTGTGTAGAATTGTGCCATAGTGATCGGTGAAGACCTCGGGTTGCATCAGCATTTTTCGGTTCACTTTTGACAGTCCATTCAGTTTCTGCCAGTGATGCCGTCCACCCTTATATGTTGCAGTTCAGTACAGTAGCATCCTATATGTTGGCACCCGAGTTGCGTGATTGTAACGTTTGTTCCACCTCTTATGATTCGGTACTTGGAGATTTAGTTACTTATATGATCAGACATCCAGTTGCACCATCCTTGATCAGCTTTCTATATGTGATACTTGGACATTGATTCAGACTTATATTTCCGGACCATGCTCAGATGATTCATTGTGTACTTTCAGTTCAGTTATACTTGTATACATGTTGGATCTATTCAGTACTCTCTATATGTTGTATTTTTGACTGAGCATGGATATGCCCGCCTCAGCTTGAGTTGACTCTCTCTTTTCTTTCATTGGTTTTTGGCAGGCTGAAATCTGGTGAAGTCCTCTCTTGTCCTTGCGAAGTTCTTTCTATGTGCATAATACATTTTGGCCATCATGTACCCCTTCTAACCTCATATATTAGGGGGCATCTGTTATAGCATCATTTCTCACCTTCATATGATTCATGATTGATTTTATGGCTTTGGGCACCCATTCCCTCAGAATTGGACAAATTCACTAAAAAACAGTGTAAAAATCCCCATACGCAACTATGCCCGTACTTTTCTGCGTGTATACGCGAGTCTACCTGCACTTTTCCGCATATGCCATTAAAATGATTAAAAAATATATAAAAAATCCCTAATTTCGTGCTGGGTTGATGGTTACTCAGGTAGTTCAACCACCCCAGCACGTGGCCAACTGTTTCCAACTGTTGAAACTACTTGGAGGGAGTATAAAAGCCCCTCATGTGCATGGCCTAAGGGGGAGAGAGAATTTATTGATATTATACTCTGCTGGTATTCCCTATCCAAGTCTGATTCCCCGTGCCTCCTGCACTTTCCCAGTTCAGTTCAGGAAACCTTTGTTTCCTTGAGATGCTCATCTTCCTATATGTCATCTTGTATGCACCAGTTTGGAAAGAGTCTTGGCGAGGCAAGGGCAGGACGAATCCGGACGATGGTCTGCTCGAAGATCGTGGAAGGATTCAGGTGATCTCTCCACTTGTTATTTCTGTACATGCTATTTATAATACAGAAGTACCATCTTGTTCCCGAAATATACGTGTTAGTGTGTGCTTGCATATATGAGAATATTGTTATTTAAGCATTCATTATGGTTTATTTAATGTTTTATATGAATTTCACTAACATTTAGAGTAGATATATGCTGTACAACCAGTTCTTCGTGCTTTTTTCTTCTTGTCTTTCAGGTTAAGAAGGAAGGACGGTTGCTAGGGGTTTGGACCCCGCGGGATCTGCTTCAACCGTAGGACCTACGGGTAACTTCCTCGATCTACTCTATTTAGTTTTTCATGAACATGTATGGTTGTGTGAGTCCTTCTTAAGTAGCATGCCCCTGCTCTGTGGAGGTTGTAACCCAACAAACCTCTAGGGTGATATTCCCCGAAACAGAATTGGTGACTCTGCTGGGGATCACATTCTTGTGACTCCCCTGTTGGGTGGTTTCAGCTGTTTGGTAGGTTGCCGACAGTTTTAACTTTCATTTGCAGTCCAGTTTACTTTTTCTCAGTCAGTCTGAAGTCCTGGTTTCTTATCCAGGCTTGATCCTTTTGTTTTTTCATTATTTACCTTTGTATACACGCTTTTTTCTACACACAGTCGCGTATACACGCAATTTTGTCTAAAGGGAGTCGCGTATACGCGTGTTTCCTTTAGCACAGTCGCGTATGCACGCTTGTCGCTAAACTGTGAAGTAGCGTATACCTAGGCAGATTTTGAATTTGTGGGTTTCTTGACTTTTTGGTCCTTTCTGGCTGTGGAGACCTGTTCCTACAGTGTCTTTGTGCTCTCTGGGTTGTGAAGGAAGTGGTTTTTGATATTTTCTCTCTTTCGTTTGATTGAAAACTAGTCTTTTTGGCAAAGTGTTGTTTCTGGTGCTGGCACTTCTGGTTTGAGTACCAAGATCGATTTCTGAGCATTCTTGGTTGTTCTGCTTTATCAGAACAGAGAGCTTTTGCTCATTTACTCTTTCATATCCTTGTGTTGTGCTTCGCATTACGATTTTTGCTCGTTTCTTGATTGGTTTTCTTGAGTTCAGTAGGCTAGGTCTTGTTGCAACTTTTGAAGAGTTTTTCTTGCTTCTTCGAAGTTTTTGTTTGCGACGAGTTTGCACTATTCTTCTAGGCTGAGTGGCTGAGTTTTCTTGTCTTCTTTTTCTCTTATTGATCTTGCTACTAGTTAGCCTTATAAGGTTTGGAGCATTGTTGAAGTTTGTGCTTGAAAATCAGTCTTGTTTGGTTTGGATTTTGATAGTTTTGCTTGGTCTTTTCGAGCTCTTTCTTTATAAAACTAAAAAGCTCAAAAAACATTTGCTTTGCTTTTTGTTTTTGCATTTCAAAAACTCAAAAAATATTTTGTCTTGTTTTTGTTTTTGTTGTTGCATTTTTGTTTTCGTTTCGCCATATCTTTTGAAGCTTTTGTGAGGTTTCTTGCTTTGGTTTTTGGCTTGATTTTGGGGAGGAGTTATCATTGATTTCTTCTTATTGTTTTTAAGCATTTTTGGTGTCTTTATATTAAGAGTTCTTGTTTTCGGGAACTAGCTTTCTGGACAACCAAAAAGAGTTAAAACTGAAAGAAATTTTGGGAAATTTCACTCTGCTTTAGGAGATTTTTGCATCTTAGAATTTGCATGCTTGTAGTGATTTGAATTAGGTGCACTTAATCATTTATTCAGTTTCATAGTTTTTGTGAGTGTGAATTTGTTATTTGAAAAGAAAAAATAGAATTTTTAATCTCATAGAACCAGTATAGAGATTGCTTTTCATCGAAAGACAATAACTGCATTTGCATGTAGTTAGGTTTTTATTAATTTCTTTTGCATCAAAACACCATACGTTTCATCTCCATATCCTTGTGACTTAACATAACAGCCCATTAAAATAAGTGATATAATCTAAAATCAACTAGCAAGTTTTCTAAGTGTCATACACCAACTAGCTAGGATTGTAGGGCCTTGGAATAGGTGAGTGGAGAGTTAACTCTCCAAGGCTGCTCAAACAAAACATATAAGTTGATTAATTGAGCGAAATACAACTCCGTTAGGTGGACTCGAAAAGCTCTCCTCCAGAGAGTCAAGCGCGAGGGGAAGTGAAGGCTGAGAAGAGGGATACCCCCTCTCTGATTAGCTGAATCTGACCTCAAGACCGTTCCGCCCGACTTCTGATATGGATTGGTGCCCATAGTTGCCACTCCTAGGTTCCACACAGGTGACTGTGGAGGGGAATACCCGTGGTACCTAAGGCAGACGTCGCATCACTTTCAGCAGTACTTCTGGGGGTGCCCTTGTGAAGCTTAGGTGCTTGAGCCGGAAAAGGCTGTCGTTAGGAGGTCGGCGTAACTGTTTCTGATACCTTCGCTAGTTGTTCTGGGCCCTAATCATCCCAGACTGCTTTTGGGAGGTCCTATATTTCGCTTTCCTGTATTTTGGTGTCCGGTCCTCATCACTCGGAGCGGGAATACTTGGAGGCTGTTTGCTTGACTGTATCTCAGGGATTTTTATTTTAGAGAGTGCTCTTTGCTCCTAGCTTGCCTAGCTTTTCACTTTTTTGAGTCTAATTTACAATCTATAAAAGTGGCTGATCAAGTGCCTCGTCGATCGAGGAGAATCCGGGGGTTATCTCCCGAGAGTCCAGAGCCTTCTTCGAGAAGGCGTAGGAGTGATTTAGCAGGTGGTTACCACCCTGTGGCGTCTGATGCAGTGGAGAGAGATCCTCCACAAAGGTCTGAAGGTTTCATAGCTGATTCTGGTGTCGGTCTCGAGAGGAGCGTTACGCTCACCTCGCGAATTTTGTTTCCTCAGGAAGAAGATTTTCAAATCGAAGACGTACCTGAGCCTCCTGCGATAGTTCCATCTCCTCTTCCTCCTGATTATCCGTTCATTGTTCAATACATCGGACCTGAGTTGGAGAGACCGGAAGATCTTCCGTATCATTCTTATCTTTCGATGGCCACGACTGGGAACGCGGCTTCTGCTGTGAGTGCTGCAGGCATTTAGACTCCTGCTTCTGTTGAAGTAGGGGGCACTATTGCTTCATCTTTGATTGCTTCTAGTGCTGTTGTATTTGGCTCTGGTTTCACCCAAGCACATGCTTCTCATTCTGGTCCCTTTTGTTTAGGGATGCCTTTTAGTGGGAATCCCTCTTTTTCCTTTTCCGCTGCTTCAGCTGGATCTAAGCCCATGTCTTCCATGACTAGTGGATCGGCTTCATTTCAAGGGTTCCCCTTCGGAACTGGACACATTCCTAGTTCGAATCCTTCGTTAGGGTCCTTTCCGTTTACTTCTCAGACCCAGAGTTTCAACCCTTGGTTTGGGGGGCAAAGTTCGACTACTTTTACAGGTTGGAACCCTGTATTCACTACAGCGGGGGCAGGGAATCAGTTTTACGCAGGTCATCAAGGGAATGCTTCTTTCCCTTCATCGAGTGCTTATCAGACCTTTTCTCCTCTGTATAATGCCTGGAACCCCTATCAGGGGCTCTCCTCTTCATTTCAAACTTCAGCGGGGGGAACTGGTCTGGGCTTTGGTAACTCGGCGTGGGGAGGAGGTTCTTATCATTTTTCTACGAGTCCTTTTTGGCAACCTGGTGCCTTATCAAATCCAGGCTATTCTTTTCAAAATGTTGGGAATCCATCCCATCAAGGATGGAATCCCCAGGCTCCGCCTCGCTTACCTTTTCTGGCAACTTTAAACTTGCCAGATTTGTCGAAGTTGACTAATGATCCGATTCGTTATAGTCCGGGGTGGCCTCCGGTCCCGACCAAACTTCCTTCAGACATCCCAAAATTTGAAGGTAAGAATGGAGAGGATCCAGCTGACCACATCACCATTTTCCACTTATCGTGTTCTTCGAACTCCCTGATCGATGATTCCTAACTGGAAATGTTGCCAAATGGTATATCACGCCCACTGGGGGAAGTTTAGCTACATTTGGAGAACTGGCTGTCGCATTTTAAAACCATTTTCAGTTGCCTGTCAGATATGAGGCTGGGACCGAACTCCTAGCTAATTTTAAGCAGGACGAGGCAACTCGCATTTCTGATCACATTCGGGAATGGAGGAGAAGGAAGAGGCTTATTAAAGCTCATATTCCAGGAGAATTCCTTCTCGAATGGTTTCTGAAATCTCTGCAGTCAGACATTTCAAAAGACGTATCCCTATCTGGGGTATTTTCTGAGGAGCAGGCCATTTTTAGGGCCCAGCAGCTGGAACTGATCTATTCTCAGTCTGGGGTCCTTTATAAATATTTTCCCAATGCTCCTCGCTCCAAATTGGATTTATCGAAAACTAAACCCGGTCCGCATGGTGATGGGCTTGTCGGATCGATCAATAGTGGTGCAGCCAGCCTGCTTTCTCAACTGCAGCAGTTGTCTTTGCAATCTGCTCCTTCTAGTCAGGCTGTGCCTGCCGAGTCATCACCTTCCCAGTCTTTGTCCATAAATGTTGTCCAAGCTTCTGATCCCAAAGGAAATCAACAATCCGATGGGAAGAAGAAGGGACGAAATAACAAGAAGAAGGGCAAGAACGGGAAGGGTAATGCAAACAAAACCAACGAGCGTGTTGGTGAGGGTCAAAAGGAGAAGAAGAAAGTGAAGTTTCCATGCAAGCTATGTGCTGGAGACCATCTCACACACCTTTGCCCTAAAATTCAGGATGCTCAGCGCTTGTTAGCTCAGCAGGGTTCTTCTAGTTCCCAGGCTGTGTTAACAAACCCTTTTCCCCAAGGGCAACAATTAGTTGTTGGCGCGAACAAAAATCCTGGGGCTTCCTCTAGAGGTACCCAGGAAGGGGAAATTCCATCGAACATTTTCATGATGAGTGCTCACGCTGATATCGCTACGAGATCCCATGATTATGGTAGAGAAGAGTCTTCGAAAGCTAAGGAAGTTCCTGATGCTACTGAGCCGCTTCACATTACGAAGCCCACTGTTGAGTCTATGCCTCGGATGCCCAAAGCATCTTCTAAGCGATCAACAATTAATTCAAATGCAAGGGCTGCCCAGAACTACTCGATTGTGGAAGATCTGGTGCAGAGTCCTTGTGCTATGTCAGCTTTGAGGTACTCCAGTCTTGTCCGGCTCAGCGCAGTGCTTTGCTCACTGCCATTGGGGCTATTGATCCGAAAAATTCTCTTCTGATTACTTTTGATATGACTAATTTTAAGAAGAGACTCCCTCATCACATGGCCTTTCACATTAAATCGTTGTATCGGAAGTGCAATATCTTTCGAACGGTTGTTGATGAGGGTGCTTCCACATGCGTGATGTCTCTCGCATGCTGGAAGACACTTGGATCTCCCAAAGCTGTTCCATCCAGCACTGTTCTTACTGCGTTCGATGGTCATTCTCACAGACCCCATGGTATTGTCCCAGCTTTGCCCATCTGTGTTGGGGGCAAAACTGTCAATATAGAGGTTGAGGTAGTGGATGCAAGCTTGGAATAAAACCTTCTGTTGGGGAGAAATTGGATTTATGAGATGAATTCCATTTCATCCTCATTGTTTCGAATTATATGTTTCCCCCATGAAGGGAGGATCGTTACAGTGGATCAACTAGACTATCCTCCTGTAGACCCGAATGCGTCTAATGACTCATCTGTTCCTAAGTTGGATAATACTAAGGTGCCTGTTGAGAATTTAAGAGTTGGAATGTATTCCTCCTTGATGGGTACTTTCGATCTTCCTCCTCCTACGGTTCATATTAATGCTATTTCATCCTCCAAGGCTCCTCTTCGAAGAGAGTTCTTTAGAACTCATTATTTTTCGGACCCTTGGACCTTACCTTCCCCTACTGCCACATTAGAGGAAGGTCAAGTGGGTGGGATGGCATTTCCGATTTCTGCAGCTGAGATTGCATATCAGTCTATTGTTGACTCTGCAGAAACCATCCCAGCTCCTCTTTCACCGGAAGAGTTGGATGGCGATGTGGCTCTGGCTTGGACACTTACTTCTTCTTCTGCCCAGGATTGTCTTGATACCACTCTTCCATCTGAAGAGGCCATCCTGGAAGCCATGACTGGTATAGATAGACCGTGGGATGATTTGCATCATCGGTCTTACTTCTTACCTGACTTGAGCGAAGTTGAAACAATTTTTCCAAGTCCTCCATCTCCTGGTCCTATTCACCCAGTCTTGAGCCCCTTAGCACCAACATAGGTTTATGCTGAAGGGAACATGGCTGTGATCTCTCCTACTATCCCGGTGAACATTTCCAGGGATCCCAATATTATCGAGAATGTCTTCATTGGAGCTGAATGTTCCCATGAAGAGGTTCAAATTTACACCGAGCTCTTTAAAGAGTATAGGGATGTATTCGCTTGGTCTTATGAGGAAATGCCTGGCATCGATCCATCTATTGTCCAACATGAGATCAACACGTACGAAAAAGCTAAGCCGGTGAGGCAAAAAATTCATCTGGTCAATCCTAGGAAGGCAGCAGCTATCAAAGTTGAAGTTCAGAAGCTGCTTAAGGTGGGATTCATTTTCCCTGTTCCTCTAACTGAATGGGTTTCAAATCCCATTCCTGTAGATAAAAAGCAAGGAACGATTCGAGTGTGCATCGATTTCAGAGACCTAAATAAAGCGTGTCCTAAAGATAATTACCCCACACCATTTATCGATCAGATCATTGACGAGTGTGCCGGTAACGAGATTTTCTCCTTCATGGACGGTTTCTCCGGATATAATCAAATTACTATCCGTCCTGAAGATCAACATAAGACTGCTTTTATTTGTCCCTGGGGTAAGTTTGCATACAAGAAGATGCCTTTTGGTCTTAAAAATGCTGGGGCTACCTTTCAGCGGGCCATGTCATACGCCTTCCACAACATCAAAAAGATTATCGAGGCATACTTAGATGATTTAGCTGCTCATTCTCGCAAGAGGATGGATCATCCTGGTCACTTCAGGCAAATATTTGAAAGATGTCGTTTTTATAAAATTTGATTGAATCCGAACAAGTGCGTTTTCGCGGTTACATCCGGTCGGCTATTGGGATTCATTATGTCTAGGGAAGGGATAAGGGTAGATCCCTTCAAGGTTGAGGCAATACTTCGGTTGCCTCCCCCGTCCTCCATCCGTCAGCTTCAAAGTCTTCAAGGAAAGTCTAATTTTCTTCGGAGGTTTATCGTCAATTATGCTGAAGTGACAAAGGGATTTATGAGATTGTTGAAGAAAGGAGTTCCTTTCCTTTGGGACGACTACGCTCAACGCTCATTCGATTCTTTGAAAAAAGCATTGACCTCTGCTCCTTTACTGAGTTCACCTGATTATAGCAGGGATTTCCTTTTGTATCTGGCAGCAGCAAAATCTACCATTGGTATGGTTCTGGTTCAGGAGGATGATGCTCTTGTAGAGCATGTTATTTACTACCTTAGTCGAGGACTGGTAGGGCTTGAACTTAGGTACACTCTGATAGGAAAAATAGCTTTGGCAGCAGTTCATGCTGTGCAGCGACTCTGGCATTACATTATTCTTCGCAAAACTTTTGTTTTGGCAGCAGTCAATCCATTTCAGTCTGTCCTTAGTAGGCGAGTGATTGGGGGCAAATACAATAGATGGATTGTGATTTTACAAGAATTTGATCTTGAGTTTCTGTCTGCCAAATCCAAGAAATCATTAGTTTTTGCGGAATTGATCTCCGAGTTGCCCTGTGGAGAAGAGATGATCTATGATGAGTCCTTTCCGGACGAACACTTATTTCTTATCTCTTCACAGGATCCTTGGTACGGAGATATCATTGTGTATCTCCAGACTGCGAAGTTTCCCTCCTCTTTTTCGAAAGATGAGCGTCGTAAGTTGCGTCACTTGGCCAAGAATTATTTGATTATTGGTGATGCTTTATACCGTCGAGGGGTTGATTCAATCCTAAGACGCTGCTTAACTTTCGAAGAAGCCGAGGCTGTGCTCAATGATTCTCACAGTGGAGCTTGTGGGGGTCATTTATCTGGGCTTGCTACAGCCCAAAATATTTTGCGTGCTGGATACTTTTGGCCCTCGATTTTCAAAGATTGTATTGAATCGGTCAAGAAGTGTCATCCGTGTCAGGTGTATACTCGAAAAATGCGCGCTCATCCAGCTCCGCTTTTTCCAGTCGTTACTGTCGGACCCTTTACAAAGTGGGGTATTGATTATACTACTTGTAACCCACCTTCGGCTAAAGGTCACAAGTACATTATCGTAGCAGTAGACTACTTTACGAAGTGGGTCGAGGCTATGCCTACTTTTGGGAATGATGGTGAGACTGCAGCTCTTTTTCTTTTCAACCAGGTTATTGCTCGTTTTGGTATTCCTAGAGAGATTGTCACTGATCATGGTAGTCATTTTCAGAATAGTATGATGGCTGAGTTGGCTCTCAAATTGGGTTTCCGGCAGGAGCATTCATCTCCATATTATCCTCAGGCCAATGGGCAAGTGGAAGCCGTGAATAAATCCTTGAAGACAATTCTTCAATGGACAATTGATAAAGCTAGATCCAACTGGCATTATTATGCTATATCTTTCACTTTGGGCATACGGACGTCCGGTGAAAAGCACCCAGCGGCTTACTCGGTTTGACTGGTGCACGGGGGTGGAATCGTGTTCCCCGGTGAATGCGAATTCCTTCTCTTAGAATTAGTGATGAACTTCTTCCTAACACTTCTAGTGCGGCGAGAACGACTTCTTCATGCGGAACATCTCGATGAGCGACGTCGGGATGCTGAATGAATGAAGCGCATAAAAAACGAGTTAAAGTTTAGTACGATAAGGCGGTTAAGCCTAGGGTCTTTTCGGAAGGTGGCTTCTTGTTTTGGTCTATGCCCAAGAAAAAGATGCCTTGGGAAATGAGGAAAGTTTAAGTCTATGTGGTATGGCCCCTATATCGTTAAAAAAAATTCCTTTAGAAAGGAGCATATGCATTGGTTAGTTGAAGGGAACGGTCATGAGAACAGCGAAATGAACTCCTATTTGAAGAAGTATTATGCCTAGGCTTCGGCTTTCGGCATGTTGCCTTTTGTATATAGTAGTTTTTGCTTTGTACACTCTCCCGGTTGATTTTCGATTTTTGATGAGTTGATGATGTTTTGATGCCTTTGGCGAGGTTGTGTTGGATGTCATGAGTCATTTTGGTTTCGCGGAAGTGGTGCTAGTAGACACCGGAACTTAGCTTCGCGGCTTGGGTGCTTCATTATCTTAAATTCGGTTGTTGGTATCAGAGAGACACGCATTGGTCCTTGCTTCAATAATATAGCGAGAATACACTGAGTCATTCACTCTTCTCTGGGAGGCAATATCTTTGGGTGTTGATTCATTGGTAGTTTTCTTGGATTCTCAGAATTTGGTGGTGTCGCGGTTGAACAACACTTATCGGATGCGAGATCCATTTTTATTACGATTGTTCTTGAGGGTACGTTTGTTACAAAGGTCATTTCAATTTTTTAACTTTCATTTATTCCTCGGTGACAATTGGTTTGCACTGACTCATTGGCTAATCAAGCATTAGATTGGCATATTAATCATTCCATACAATAAAATTTTAATCATCAAAAACATCATACATTTGATACATTTATCACATCATGAAATATCTGGCTTGTATATATATCATCGGGTGTTCAAAAACTTTGCAAAATTTGGATCCATAAATGTCGTGCAAACTTGGGCTTATGCCCCATCGTAT
The DNA here is from genome assembly GCA_034641835.2 of Pinus albicaulis. Taxonomy (NCBI): domain Eukaryota; kingdom Viridiplantae; phylum Streptophyta; class Pinopsida; order Pinales; family Pinaceae; genus Pinus; species Pinus albicaulis. Next base: position 27,807 of record JAXQQM020069513.1, read on the forward strand.
TCGATCTCAAAAAAGAATATCAGTCATCTAATATATAATGTCTGTCTACTCTGAGGTCTGCCCAGTCGTGTTCCTATAGAACGTGGCTAACGGTGGCCTTCCCGGCGGAGATATTAACCCGGTCTCGGGTACTCCTCACACCCGTCCCTGGATGGCTTCTGGCCGGGTCCTCCCACGGCGGCCATAGGGATTTGGCGGGTTAATCCCTCCAAGTTTCTCTGCCGCACGGCACGGAGAGTCCTATCTGAATCCTGATATCCGCTTCATCCTGGCGGCGCTTGTGGCGCGGGAGACCCTTAGGTTGGGCGGTCCAACATACGAAACATGATCATTTTTAATTGTCGGTCATTATGAATCCAATCAAAACATGTTTGTTTTCATTTTCATACATATTTGAAAAAATCCAAAAATTATATAAGTCAATTTTTTTCAAACTACTGTTGTACCCCATCGCATTGCTGGTGGAAGAACTAGATACGGATCTCCACGAAATTCCATCCAGAAACGCCGAGATGAGTAGATCCTTGCGTCGATTTGTTCTCCCCACCAAAGGAAGAACTCATCGTCCCATGTGGTCCGGGAGTACTTCACTACCCCCGAGTCTCTTCATCATGCCGCGCGAGCGATTTGCGGGTCCGCGGGCTACGATGGTAGAGATGACTACGGAGTCTCCAACCCATTTGGAGATCTTCTCAAAGAAGAATGTTGTCAGAATTGTCTTATTAGCCAAAGTGTTTGGTCTTTGCCCAGGTAGTTGAGTCAAATGTTGTTTCATGTTCGGTAATAGAAATTTGTACACCAATCGTACACATCGTCAAACATTCTACGCTATGCTCATTTGCGTCTGGGCTGATGTGAGAGCGGATCCTGCCACTCTCTTGGGTGGTGAAAAGGAGGATTTTCATGTGAAATCCTCACATCTTTAATTTCAATCGAGTTCAACCTTTTTGGAACCCCCTACGCAATACACGTGGACATAGTATTCCACGGTTAACCCTCCCGGGGGCTTCCCGTGCAGTATGCGGTTCTCCCCTCGGGAGAAGTCCGTTAATGAAATATATGTCTTCCACTTCAATGCGTAGTGGCATTACGATCAATTATGAAGCAATCCGGTACGGTTCCCGGTAATTTCACGAGCATTTCTAGCAACCACACATTGCTTTTCATATTTGGCATTTTGAAGGGTGAACAATCAAAAGCGATTCCGAAGGATATTTATTTTTGCCAGCTATAGCGATCTTGCATGACCTCTTGGTCAATTGCGCTATGCTCACGTTCCCCTCCATGAGATTGTCATCCTGTCAAATTTCACTTAAAATCATGCATTAGCCACGCTTTTTGGATTCGGACCTGCGCATACGCGGTTTTCCTTTGCACGATCACGTGCATACGGAAGTTTCCTTTAACAAACGCGTATGCGCAAGTCCGCATTTTTTAAGCAAAAGGTTTTAAAGCTGGAAATCACTTAATTTTAATTTCCAAATGGACAAAATAAATAAACGGGATGATTGAGAGCCTACACGAAGTTTCGATGCGTTTCGACGGTCGGTTGTTCTGATTTGACGAAAAGTTTTTGCTCCCGAGCACTTTTTTCCAAATCAGCAATGCAATAATGAACCAAATATGAGGTAATTTGTCTATTTATGGCTAAAAGTTGAAAATTTTTCGCAAAAATTCCTTATGTATTTTCGATCTATCTTAAGGCTATATGTTCCGGATGCTTGGAAGTTTGAGTTTGGTATGTTTTTTTAGGCACATTTTGACGATTTTGAGATTTTTTTCCGGTTTTGATCCATTGTGCAGGCTAGATGCGCGGGTATGTGATCTTCAACGGCATATGAATTGGGGAAATCACTTTCGTTGCATCTTGCATTCTAGCCTCCATCTTGATCACTTGCCATAGGGTCGATCCCATCGAGTCATGAGTATTACCCATTTCGGTCGCCAGATTATGTAATCATGACTTGATGGTAGAGCCTTCCTTTACATGGGCTTCCTAGTTAGTTCCTCGCTATCACTTGTTGCCATCTTTGCTGCCCGTTACTATGTAGGCACAGGGAGTCCTCTTTAGTCCCGCCATGTCTTATTTGTTGAAGCTTCATTCTTCTTCTTCTTCACTATCATTTTTTACGCTATTACCCTAGAGGCTCCACGGTGTCGTTAAGTTGTATTCTTGCATTGCATATTAGCTACTTGTTTATCCTGGCCTTTAGCCGGCTTCATTCGAACTGATGAGCAGCCAACTTTTGACCTTGACTTTACTGTACAAGTTAACCATTGCATGCACTTAGCTATCACGACTTGACACCTTTTTACCCATGGATGGAACGTTCCTCTGAGTATCACTTACCGGTTTTCGCCACCTTGCATTGAGCATAGGATTGTTCCAATCCTAGGAACTAGTGCATACGATTTATTGATACTTGTTCTATCCATTGTACCATAACATTCTTTTATTCTTTTCGGAGCTTATTATATGAAAAAGAAAAAAAAAAAATCAAATATAACAAAAAAGAGCGGGGAACGAGGATGTATCTTCGTTGTTTGGTGGCAGTCTGAGAGTCAGTTTGTCACCCCTTGAACAAAGCAAATATGTATATATTTCCTACATTTGGGATAGTTTTAGTTTGAGCCTAGGTTATTTTACCATGTTTCACCCATCGTTCTCCCAGGTTGGTTGTCTCTTCCAATCATATGGAGATTTTGTTCTTCCTCACATGACGGACTTATACGGTGTCACTTTTGCGCATAGTCATCGCGAGTCGTGCTTTTTTCAAGGGAAGTCTAACCGAGTCGGCCGATACGCGGTGTCTCTTGACTCATTATTTAGTCGGCTTTCCCGGTCTTGTCGGTATCATTTTCTATCACATCGAATGTTTTGGTCTTCTGCTCGTCTTTGGTTTGAGAAGGTCCCCATTGACTATGTAGGCGGGTTTGTCTCTTATCGACTACGACACATTGCTACGAGAAAACCTAGAAGTGCACCACAGGCCTATTTCCATCATTGATAGGTGACCTTGTGCTCGACATTTGATCATCATAATGGGTCTTTGATGGTGGTTTCCCATTGTGTTCGACGTCGGCCACATATTATCACACTTGGGTTCGTGCGGTACCTTGATTTCCATTTGACCTATCGGTGGATTTCTCGCCTGTGTCGACTTTCATTATTAGTTGGTTCGGAAGGTTTATTAGTGTGCTAGCTTCATCTTGTGCATGTCGGAAACGTATTTCGGTTTTGGTTCCGTCACTCTACTTCGTCGATTCCTTCCAAATCTTCGCTGCCCGGGTTACTTTCCTTGTTGGAGCCTGATGTGGGATGCCTTAATACCTTCCTTCCGGCGGATCTTTTCCCATCGACTCGACTGTTGCTGCGGGAATAAGGTCTGAAATTATTTTTTTCGGTACCTTAGAGGTTGCGGTCATCGGTGGCGGACTCTTCGATATCGGCAGTGGGGATTCATCATTGCCTCTTTGATTGGTAGATTCTTTCAAGTGTTCGGCTTCAACTCATTCATTCGCACTTGTCGGTGTCTTGGGCACCTTGTCTGCTCATTTTCATTATTGGTGGGTTGTCTCGCGTTGGTTAATGGTATACATCATGACCCGATGATAACGATTTCTCACATAGTCCGACTTTAGCTCATTTATTCCCATTGTGTGGTGTGCCATAGTGATCGGTGAAGACCTCGGGTTGCATCGACATTTCTCGGATTTTTGTGGGTCCATTGGGTTTACTGGTGATGCGAGTCCACCCTTATATGTTGTAGCATTCGATATATTGGCTCCCCAAGTTGACGATTGTACCGGTTGTTCCACCTTTTATGATTAGGTACTTGGAGATTGATTATATGATCGAGGACATCCCGGTTGCACCATCCTTGATCGGCTTTCTATATGTGATACTTGGACATTGATTGAGACTTGTATTTTGGTATGCTCGAGATGATTCATTGTGTACTTTCGGTTCAGCTATACTTGTATACATATTGGATCTATTCGGTACTTTCCACATATGATGTATTGCAGTGAGCATGGGTATGCACCCTTTCAAGCATGAGTTGACTCTCTGTTTTCTTTCATTGGTTTTAGCGGTGAAATGCGAGTGAAGTCCTCTCTTGTCCTTGCGAAGTTCTTTCTATGTGCATAATACATTTCAGCCATCATGTACCCCTTATGACCTCATATATTAGGGGCATCTGTTATAACATCATTTCTCACCTTCATATGATTCATGATTGCTTATATGGCTTTGAGCACCCATTCCTACGGACTTGGACAAATTCACTTCGCCAGGTGTAAAAATCCCCATACGCGACTATGCCCTTACTTTCGCGTGTATACGCGAAGGTCCGGCCTACACTTTTCCGCGTATGCATTAAAAATGATTAAAAAATATATAATTATTCCCTATTTTCGGGCTGGGTTGATGGTTACTCGGGTAGTTCAACCAGCCCGGCAAGTGACTTAGCTTGTTTCCCAGCTGATGAAACTACTTGGAGGGGTATAAAAACCCCTCATGTGTATGGCTAAGGGAGAGAGAATTTATTGATATTATACTGTTGGTATTCCTATCCAAAGTCGATTCCCCGTGCCTCCTGCACTTTCCTAGTTCATTATAGGAAACCCTTGTTTCCTTGAGATGCTCATCTCCCTATATGTCCATCTGGCGTATGCAACGAGTTTGGAAGGAGTCTTAGCGAGGCAAGGGCTGGACGGATGCGGGCCGACGGGGGGGGTGCACTCGGCGCGTGGAAAGGTTTGGGTGATCTCACCCACTCGTTACTTTTGTACATGCTATTTATAATAGAAGTACCATGTTTGTTCCCGAAATATGCGTGTTAGTGTATGCTTATATGTATGAGAAAATTGTTATTTAATCATTCACTATGATTTATTTAATGTTGCATGTTGATTTCACTAGCATTTAGAGTAGATATATCTTTGTACAACCGATTCCTCGTGCTTGTTTCTTCTTGTCTTTCGGGTTAAGAAGGGAGGACGGTTGGCAGGGGTTTGGACCACATGGGATGCCTTCTTAGTAGGACCTGCAAGTAACTTTCTCATTCTACTCTATTTAGTTTTTACGAACGTGCATGGTTGTGTGAGTCCTTCTTAAGTAGCATGCCTATGTTGTGGAGGTTGTAACCCAACGAACCTCTAGGGTGATATTCCCAAAGCTTGACTAGGTCGGGAACCCAAATGAGATAGGGTTGTAGGGATTGATAGGCGAAAGTGAGCATAAGGCTTACCACTTTAAAGATGATTGCGATAGAGATGTTTTTAAGGCTGATGAGAATCTAGGAGAGAACATGAGATATGTATTCTTCCTAAACAAAAGGAAAATGGACAAACTATGATATCTTTCCCTAAACGAGCATGAGAAAGCATGTGTTCTCTATCCAACTTTGAAAGAAATCATCACAAGTAGAAGTGTAATGAACATGAATACAACACATTATAACATATGATCTTGAAGAAAAAACAATGATAAACATCATACCACATGTATCCCAAAAAATAGTTGTAACTCTTCTTTATTAACTAGCCAAAAAATAGGTACGATAGTTCCTTGATCAATAAGCTAACATCCAAGCTGGTTCCAACCTTTGAAAATGAGTAAAAAATTATATGTTATAGGCCTCGAAGCAACCTCTCCCAACCTCGGGGTCGAATCCCTAAGTTGAGGAGCTGATCCTAACACAGATGTAGGGTGCTCTAAGTGACTCCTCCTAAATACATTCCAGAATTGATTCATTTGACTTAAGGATAAATTTTACCTAATGAATCTGCCTAGGTAACTTATCCATATCATAATTACATTTACCATCCTCGGTTACATAGGTAGAAACATGAATTTCTAAAGTAAAGTCAAAATTTCGGTGAAAAACCAAAAAAATATCAACAAATGGTCATTTGTGCCCTCAACTGTGTCATATGCACCCTCCATGTTGCAATGTTTGTTTGGGTGCCTTCTCGGTGTCCAAATTGGGTTGAGGACCAGCTTGTTGGAAATTCATTCAAGTATAGTTTCTAGATATTCCTTAGAGTTTCCAAAATGAAGTTCATTCCCCCCCTCAAAAACTTCAATCTCCAGAGGCACTTTTTGCGCAATGCGTAGGCCAAAAGCAGGGGCATAAATGTGATTTTAGGTAGTTTTTTAACCTTTTCACATGATCTGCAAATCAAGGTTGAAAACATGGTTTTATGGAATGAATTTGTATTTAGGGAATCTAATGGTGGTATTATTTCCCTCAAAAAATTACCCCAAACATTTGCGTAGTGCTTAGGGCAACTGTAGCAAAATGGCCAAATTCTTGATAGATGCTAGATTTAGAAAAATCTAGATTTTGCAAAAAAGTTTCAATGCTTCAAAAATTGGTAAAATGGATGATGATGATGTGGCTATGTTTAGAGGAAGCCTTTGCAAGTATGCCCAATTTCTTCTTCTCTTCGATAGTCCAAATATTCAATCTTTGCATTGGCTCTTTTTGAGCTTGGCCATCGCAATTTTCTCCTTTAGAGCATGGTCACTATCTTTGACCTTTGCTAGAAGCTTCTCAATTGCTAATTGGATCTATCGAAGCACGCTCCCTGTTTCACTAATAATTATGGAAACTTGCTCATTTAGGGTTAGGCAGTCGGTAAGCTCGGCCTCACTTTGTCTTTCTAGAACTAGAGCTCTTTTCGACCCTCTAGTTCTAGGTCTCTTTCTTGGTTCTTGTTCCTCTTTTTCATAAAGCAAGCCATACTTTTCAAGTGTCTCATCTAGCATAAGTTTTGGCTTCCTCTTGCTATCCTTTGAACGATGATATACTTGACCTCATCGATGACACTGTTTAGTTTTCAATTTCTCATTCTCTGGCTCAGAAGTTTATGACATATACCAATACCTGTCGAAGATTAGTTTGGAGCTCCTTAATATTGACATCCTTTCCTTTAGTATTTGCGATTAGTTATTTTTTCATTTTCATCCTCATGTTAGGTCAAAAAGTTGAAATTCATCAGTACGTTTCATGAAGGTCCTCCTCATCATGAATGACTTCCTCAAGCTTTATCTTTTATTTTCTTTCTTTGTTTTGTTGATGTAGAAGGCATGGCCCCTTCCACTATGTGTGGAGAAAACACATGCTGTGGCCTCTGCGAGGTACGTTTTTGGCAATGGCTCGACCTCAAATATACTAGCCCACTTGGGGCTCATTTTCAATCTTGCTAGGTGATCCAATGTCATGATGAGATGGAGATGAAGGGAGGTGAAGAGTTAAATCGATGATGATGAATGTGCTATGAAATTTTGAGATGGAGGGATATAAGTGGATGGTAGGATGATGAAGGGACATTTTATTTATGTTGAGTAGATGGCTCTTTGAAAATATCATTGGATATGAAGGTACTCCATGCAATATTTAGTTAGTTGAGATGATAGAGGACTATGATTTTGATAAGGGAGTGATGAAAAATACTTATCATTTTAAATTTCATACTCCTTTTCTGGGCACTATATGCTATCTTATCATGCTGCGGAAAAGGTAGTAGAATATTAAGCATCCTTACCTAGTGAAATGCATTAGGAGATGGATGTGATAGGAATAAAGCAACGAAATCTACCATCACATGAAAAATATTTCATTATTATCTTCATCATTGGTGCATATCTGTCCGGAGGTGAGAAAAAGGGAAAGAACCTTTTTGTATCATTTTTGTGTCTTGGTTTTAAGAAAAATTCAAAGTCCTATTTCTCCATATTACCTTTCTTGAACCACTTCTCCCCAAAATTTGGGATCCTGGTGGTATTTGAAGTGATAGAAGTTTATATAGTAAAAGTGACACTATCTAAAGTAACTTGGTTATCATGGAGTCTAGATATGAAAGTCTAGTCAACATGGGATGGTGTTGGACCCTCTGAATTTTCTCACAAAACTCATAACAACCACAAAGTTTGAAGCATGTCACGATAAATGGAGAAGCCAAGAGTTCCTTAGTCTTTTGGTAGGTTCAGTGCAGTGCTCTTCCTTTATGTGGCCTCCTCATCTTTGTTTCCCCTCCCCTCATTGTACGATGCATTTTCTTCCTCTTCTATCATGGTGTTTTTTATCAAAACCCTTTAGGGAAGTGGATGGTGTGAAATATGTTTTTAGGAATGGGGAATGGGAAAGGGAATATGAAGGAGATGGTGCTAGGGATGTATAAAATGGGGGAGGGGATATGGAGTAGTAGTATGATGGGATTTAGGATGGGGTTTGGGGGGGATTGGGAGCCCTAGGTAAATGTAGCACCTAGGGATTAGGGTTTTAGGAGAAAGGTTTAGGGAAAAAGAATTTTGTAAAAGGGGTTTGGGAATGAGTATTTGTAATTGTGGGAAGGGTATAAAGATGTAAGGGAGTGAAATTTTTGGAATTTTCAAAAATGTAATGGGGATACTAGGGTTTTAAAACAATTTCAATCACCAAATTCTAACCTAAATTTTAAAACACTCAACACATGAATGATGAAGATAGTATTTAATGGAATTATCTCTTAATCATTTTATGGAGGTTTGTAAACTTTGGAAATTATTTTGTGCCACTTGAATGCGTTTACGGGGGTTCTGCGGTCATTTGTGCGGGCGCCTGCAGACAAATTTTTGAGGCCATCCCGGTGTCAAAATTGGGCCCATGATAGCTCTTTGGAAAGATTGTCTAATTTACAAATATTCCTTTATTTTTCATAATTTACTTGATTTTACCCATCAAGAGTGATTCTTCCAATACTAGTAAAAAAGTGCGAGAATGAGGGTGCAAAAATGAAGTGTGATCTTACTTGAGGGGAAATTTTTGGAGGTATTCATTAACTCCAAATTGAGCTAAATATATCTCGTGAAATATATCTCTTGTCTATTTTTCATTTGAATCATCGAGAAAGTAATTTGGACACTTCATCTAGAGAAAATTTGATTTTCCCCGAGGTCCCCCGAAGTATGAAAACCTCTTGTAGCACTGTGAATTTTTGGAAATTTCTCCCAAAAAATGATACATAGCAACAATTGAAGGAGGATGTTCTTCCTTGGCCTATTATATATAAAACCTCTCTCCAAATTTGTCAAATTAATCTCTTTTCAATTAGCTTATAGTTTAAGAAAAACCTTGACCCTATGTGTATGGAAATGATTTGTCCCTTGGAATGACTTCTTGAAAAATGGTAGGGACATGATGGTTATGAGCTGAAATGACTTAATAATTACTGATATGACATCATATGCATCCCTCTTCTCAAATATCTCTAATTCCATAGCAAAACCTAGCCTGGAGTGGGAGAGGAAATTAAGGTTTGGTGTAAACAAAGCAAGGGATTTCTGAGCTACCTTGTAGAGGGGAGGGGAATGAAAGGGTTAGGGGCTATCTAAATTCTTGGGAAATTTTGGGGGATAGGTATGAATGTTAGAGATTAGGGGAAAGTGTAATTTCAAGGATTGAGTGAGGGAAAAGGGTCGAAAATGGAAAAACACGAGGCCTAGTCTAGAAAAGTGTCAAATTGTAGCAATAAGTGAGGCTTGTAAAAAAATGATGATTTTGAGGGGATAGGAGTGATGGGAAGTGTTTAGGAAGGTTTAATAAGGATAGGGAAGGTTTAAGAGCACCGGGATACAATTTTTGTTGATGATTTAACCATGTAAGTCATGAAATTAAGTAAAATGCCCTCAAAAACCCTAGGAGAGAAACAAAGTTTACAAGAACAATTGAGAGACAAATACGATAAACACAAAACAAATTACTTGGAAATGATAGTTTGGAACCTGAAATTGTTGAATACCTTTGACTATTAATACTCATTTAAAAGATGAGATTGATGGTGAAATGACCAATTTTCATGATTTTGACCCTATGACCTAATGATGGCACAACATGGAAGAATGAGGTGAATGATGAACATGATGACTATGAGACTCTTTGACAATGAATGACCTGACCATGATGATTTCCATTGACCATGGAGGTAAGTAGTAGTAATGATCTCAATATCTAATCGGTGACCAAATTTTTGCATGATCTAGTGGAATGATAAATATTTACGAATGAAACCCTAATATGAATATGAAAATAGTGATTTTGATCAACGATGGCAGAATGAAAATTTTGACACGAACAAGGGAAAAAATTATATCCATTAGCTAGCAACATGTCAACTATATTATAGTTTAATTGATAGGATTTTTTTTTTTTCCTGTATATTTGTACATTTTTAGTCCTAGTCATGATAATAAACATAGGACATGTCAACATCATATAGACACTTTTTGTATCATCATTTCTTCACAACATGGTTTTTTGTTAGTTCTTAGTCAAGTAAATCTCCACAATCATCTACTGCGTTGATCTCATATCTCTCAAAAATCACATCGACCAATAGAGAACAACAAAAGATGATGTATTTCGACTATACATTTCTCTAACCTCATATACCGAGGGGGAATTGTGCTTTTATGGAAAAATTGTACACACATTTGCACAAGTTAGATGCCACCCAAGTTAAAGAAAAACATGTATAGGTGAAGCTTTTATAAAAACTGAGACATCATAAAAATAAAAAAGTCAAAGGTTTTATAATGTCCCATTTAAACAATCAACACTTGACTATCCAAAGGTAGAAATTAGATAGCCTCCTGGGTTGCCCAGAATCCGGTTAGTAAGTTGGATACCACATCACACTACTCAAGTTGGGATTATCAGCCAGAGAACTACCTAAGGATGGTCGATTTTGAGCTGAATTTAGATATGAATCCCTTGAGAATCCTCTTGTTCCTTTCTCATGTCATTTTTCTCATAAATGAGATAAGAGGGGGGTGGGGGAGGGGGGGAAGAGGAGTTCAAATTCTATATAAACAAGGAATTGGAAGACCAAGAAGAAGAATTCCGTGCTTTGTTATGCTGGAAGAATTGCTCCAAAGCAATAATGCATTTCATTGTTGAGAGAGTTCCATCACCATTGAGGTTCTCTTTTCTTCTTTGAGAAGAGTGAGTTTTCAAAGGAGATTGAAGAAAGGAGATCCCTTGGTGAGATCTCTTAGGCACCATTGCTAGAAAACCAACTCTCTTTAAGTGTATTGATATCTGATTTGTATCTCTTCTACCACCTGATAGTCAATAAAGGGGATTATGTTCCTATATATCTTTATTGATGTCTTTATGATTCATTAATCTTGTTTCATGGTCTTTGTTTTAGTTTTTTTTGTTTTAATATTTCTCATGCATTTTTCTTATCATATTCCATGCTTTGTTTGTTCTTGTTTAAGCACTAACATGATCCAATTTTATATGCTATTTTTAGGTGACTTAAACTACAAGGAAAGGTGTTTGGGACCCTTATTCAACAACAAACCAAATACAGCCATGTTATTAACATCATAAATCATGTTAATACAAATCGTTTAAATCATGTTTGTTATCGGAATTAATCCCTCTTGCGGGTAGGCTTGATCTCCCTATTACTCCAATGAGTAACTAGGGAAACAAAGATCCATTTGAATACATCTTTCTCTAGATTATTTTTATTTTAAGATCATTATAACAGTAAATTATAGAGGACATGCTCATGCCTTGAAATCCAAATGTACGATGTAGCCTTTTGTCCCATTGCTCAAAGTAGTTCTCCAATGATGGAGTAGAACTGCCCGATCAAAGACAAGACAAATAATCAAAGAATCTACAATATATAATAAAAGCAATAATCCAATTTAGTGATCAAGGAATCTGGAAAGTATTGACATCATTCCATGAATTCGAGAAACAAGACATTGAGAAAAAAAGAGATCCATATCTATTATCATAAATTAGAAAGAAATCTTACAATTAGATGCCTTGATGTTATGCGATTCCTCACAGGGTCCAAGTAATCGTTATCCTCGGTATGATAAGCGCCACTCTCTAGAATGACCAGCATGAAGTCATGGGCACAAAGGTGTGATCTTCGGTGTGTCAGCAACAACTCACTAGTATAGAAAGTATGCACTCTTATGAACTCTCTCTAGCTTAGAAACTATACGGATCAATTTCTATTCACATTAATAACTCGATTATCTACCCTTGAACTTGAAACTTGAGCTCAATATATGAGGATATTGATGTAGTTTCAGATCCATCGAGCGAGGATGGATTCCTCCCATGAAGGATTTGAGTTCCTTGGACCAAGGGATAAGCTCCATGAGTGGAGGGATAAAGCTCGAACTAGCATGAATAGAGGCTTCTAGTTGGGAGAATATTCGACCAACTAGGCTTCTAGAAGTTTACTTTCTTTTCATAGAGTGCGCTAGGTTTTAGTGGCAAACAAAGTGGCAGTTTCCGCGACTAATGGAAGGATCATCGGCGCATGCACGGTGAAAGGCTAGTAAAGGCATGCGGTAGGAGCTTAAGGGTTTTACGGAAACTTTCTCCAATTTTCCAGGTTGATTCAAGAACATGAGCGTTTTTTTTTTACTTCTAAGGGAACATGATATGGATGGTGATGAACCCATAGACGATCGAAATGTCATGGTGACAAAATGACGTGTAACATTGCTAATACCTAATGTTGAAACCATGTTGATACACATCGTTGAGACTATGATTAATACATATCCATAAAATTTTTATTAGCTATCCACCATTAAGATAACGAATGCATTGTAATGGGTGCGATCAGACTTTGACCCCCTCGACCCCCGTTGTGGTGATAAGGTGAGTTCAACTTGTCTCATTATGGTTTGTATAACTCTTGCTTATCCACCATGAGGCCAACAAATGGTTGTATCACATTAACCATGGGGTTTGGAACCCTGAGCCCTAATGGGGTGATGGGTGGGTCTACCTCACCATGCTGTGTGTTTATGCCAAAATCCACGATCGATAAGTCCAAAGGGTAAGACATTGCAATTAGTGCAGGAACCTACCCCGACCCCTAATGGGGTGGAGGGTGGGTCCCACATAGAACATTTAAAATTATAAGCATTTGGACCTTGGTGATCCCTATGGTCAAAATAATATGCAATGTATTGGGACCCTCGAACCTCGATGGGTGATGGGTGGGTCCTTTTCGAATCGGTGTAGTGTATGTTACATAGTTTAATGTTATTGTTGTAGTTGGCTCATTACATATGTGTGCATATGTGTGTGGGGATATATTGTGGTACTCAGACCTTTGACCTCCAATGGGAGGTGGGGTCGACCCTACTCTGATCATATATTTTGATATAATTTAAGTTTTAAACATTACAAATTAGTCCAACAAAACGTTTGAGCTTGGTAACATGTGTGTGTGTGTGTGTGGTAGCAAATTCTATCATATATGTATATGAAATTATATATTTTGTGGTGGTGGTGGAGATTTCTCCCATCTATCGAGGTATATATATATATATATGGTTATAGTTGATTATATATATGTGTGTGTGTAATTATTTATAAATACATAATTTAAAATGTTGTGATATAATGTATTGATTAGATATAGGCATCATCTTCATATGGACCAACCCCAAACCTTATGTGTCGAGTGGTGTACTAGTGTCGATGTGGAAACGATTGAAAAGGAAGACCTTCTCATTAGCATAACTATAAACCCGGTTGTCGGATCAATGAAATAATTTCCATTGTCGGAAATCCCTCACTAAAATGATCACGATGATAAGTTATTAACTAAATTATGCAAAATTTTAGGAAATGATATTTTTCAAAGATCCATTTTTGTGTTATATTTTAAAAAATAAAATTAGAAGATGATAATAATGCATTCCACAACCTACAATACTTCAATGGGGTGGTATGTAGTGTTACAAAACAATATATCCACTAAATAAAGCACAATGTACATCTATAAACACAAATTGTTGGAATGTAGTCTGAATTTACATAAGCAAATAGGTTTTGCAAATGGACACATTGCTAGAGTTAATGGATTTTCGAGAGTAGTTAAGCACATGTCGGAAAACAAACGGGAGTGAAAGATTATCCAATGCCAAAAAATATTCCCCAAATACGAGTAAGGGTTGTTTCGAGTACAAGACCTTTTTCTCTAATACCACTTGTTGGAAACACGATTGTTGTTACACCAAAACACCGCAGAGTGTTATTAAAATGACACATTTCCGAGTTAACAAATCATCAAGGAGAAGTTAATAACATGTCGAAAAAACATGAAGTGTTGGATGTGAAAATTATACAAACATATGTATATCAGTGATTCAATATGATCTAAAAATGTACTAAAACTAGATCTTTGAATCTGCTTCTACACAATCCAATTACGAAAATTAAACACAATCGCCCGATAACGTGTAGCAAAGAAAGAATCAAATCAAACCACAACATAGATAATTTCACAGGAAGCTTCCCTTTACTCAAAACCCCTCATGTTCATGTATTAACCATGGAATCATGGAAAACGATTAAATGCCTCTTCTCCTGAGAGTCTCACCTTTGCTATTGTCCTTGTCTGGACAAAGCTGGCCAACACTTAGCCAATTCTCGGCCTCTAAACAACACATGGCCACTTTGCATGCAATTCTTGATGAATGCAATCCTATTGTTTATGAATTTTTGGCCTTCTTTAAACTAAAAAGTATCCTTAGGCACCCCCAATGGATGTCTAATTGTGTAGAAAACAACTTTGCCTAATCACACAATTGATAATCAACCTCCCTTTCACCTTTGTCTCAATGGGTCTCCACTAGGCCCGTATGCATGATGCTAATAATAGTAAATCATCGGTTCAGAATCAACGATTTTGAATTAAATAATATTTAATTCACTTGATATCTCACTAGTGCAACAAATAGTTACAACTAGTTCAAGCTGACTCTAACTCACCTAGCCAGGTTAGCGATTACACATGCATTAAACTAATGCACCAACTTCTGATAGAACTCCATAACTAATAGAATTACTCTGCATGCCTCACCAACCACCCTCAACTCTAAATACATGAGCTATCTAGGTTATCACACTCAATTAACTATTACAAGTGATCATGAGATAATATCACATTTTATTGTCCATTTTAATTAAGGGAAAATTAAAATAGACAAGCACTTTCAAATTACCACACACTAGTGTGGTTACTCACACGGACCTATTGGTCCCACACTAGTGTAGACGTTAGAAGGCCTAACTTGTTGGAGATTCAACACTCCTCTCAACGAAAGGGATTATCTTCTACCCCAGATCCTGTTCTTCATGGTATTCGAATTTGCTCCTGGTGAGAAGCTTCGTCGAGAATATACGCATCTTGATCTTCCATGGAATGTCTTGAAGTAACATTATGTGCCTGCGAACACAATATATGAGATGGTGATACCAGATGTCTGTGTGCTTGGACCCTATCATGAAACAAGTGATAAGCGGGGATTTAATGCAACTTTGAATTATCACAATGTATCAGTGTTGGATCCATCGAAACGAAACAAGGCCAACCGGGGATCTTTCCTAATCTAGATGGCCTCACATGCTGACTTGAATTGTTTCCATGTATTAGCCTTCGCTAAGCGGGGTCACCACGGATAAGCACTTCTTTCTATACCGAAAACCTTGTCGATCCTATGCGAATCCCTCTGATGTTCTCTTTGTTTTGATGGAATGCTTGCCCAATGCATCCGTGAACGCGAGCTTCCTCCCTGCATCTGCACTCTGTGCCATAATCCATACTACGCAGTGCCCTTGAGATATCTAAAGACGTGCTTCCCCACCTTCCAAAGAGCATTAGAAGCAACCATAGCTTGAATCAGGCGGTTAGCGCATATCAAATGTCTAGTCTAGTGTTCACAAGTACATCCAATGAACCTACTAGCTACATGTAGATAGTAGCATCCACTACTTCTCCAGTAACATCCCATTCCTCCAATTTCCTAGAAGAGGAGCGTCAGCAGGTTTATATCTCTCCATGTGAAACTTACCCAATATATCTTTAGTATACTTTCCTTGGCTGTTTTCTACATCCGTTTCCATATTTACAAACCCGAGGAAATAGTGAAGTAGTCCCATGTCCTTCATTTCAAACTCCCTTGCAAGATCCTCCTTGCATGATTGTATCATTGCCTTATCACTTGTCAAAATTATATCATCGAGATAAAGTAAGATAATCAAGAGCTTACCATCAAGCCTGATAAATTTATGGGTTTGCATCAACACTTTGGTGAAGTCCAACCCGATGCGAAATCATTGTCAGTAAGTGTACCAAGCCTGAGGTGCTTGCTTCGACCCATACAATGCTCTATTGAGTCGACACACATATGAATCAACATTGTCGAAGATCTTGAAACCTTCGCTTCTCTATGTACACTTCTTCCTCAATAAATCCATTGAGAAACACAATTTTCCTCCATCTAATGAATGCACCACCCCATTTGTCTTGGAGGTACAAGGGATAGATCTAATGGAAAAGTACCTCGAGGCCGGGTGCGAAAGTCTCATCATAGCCCGATCCCCTTAAATTGTGAGAATCGGTGGACCACAAATATAGCCTTGTGTTCTCCACTCCCACTTCCGGCAACTTACTTCACCTTATAGATCCATCTAGATCGAACCCTTTGATTTTAAGTAGGTCTTGGACAATATCCCATGCGCATTTGTTCTTGTTGATGGAGTCATACACCTCTACCATAGCATCAAACCAAATTGAGTTCTGCTTCTTCACAGAAATAAATATGGTTCGGTCTGATACACTTTCTCATAAGAGCCATTTATCAATTAAACCTATCTAGAGATTGTCTCTGTCACACTTTTAGGTAAATGGGGACTCCTACATTCTATGTGGTGCGCCTTCTACCATTTCTAGTGGATGGATCTGCATGATTGTTTTACGCCACTCCATGATCCTCTGCATGTGGCTGATCCACATCTTGGTATTCTTTGGAAGCAAGAGTTCTCGTACGCATGCAAATCCAACTGCGTCTCAAGGGACAATCACATGGCTTTCTCCTCGTCAAAATTTATATCTCGTCGCACAACAATCATTTTGCTGTTTGGGAAATACACCCAGGTGGTTGTAGGGAGTATCCAACTGCTTTACAAATATCCCAATCTCGGTTGTTGGTTCTAGCTTCTTCACAGCGTCTTTAGTGCATGCATAAATACGTAGACGAAAAATCTTAAAATGTGAAACATCGAGGTTTCTTACCCGATTAAAGCCTCTTCTGGTGTACTCATGCCAAGTATACGACGAAAGCAGTTGCACAAATGATGTTGTGTTGCATGCCTCTTCCCATAGATGCAATGGTAAGGCCTTTGATCGTACAACATCACTCTTCTTTGCTGCAATTGTTACGCTATTTCTTTATATGACCCCATTACGCTTCATTGGTTATGAGGCACAATCAATTCTCTCTAAATTCATTCTTTTACTGAAGTTCTTGAATTCATTGGAGATGTACTCACCACCATTTCCGCTCTAAGAGTCTTCACATGATTCTCGTGTATTTCTCCACCAGTGCTTTGAACTCAAGAAACTTTGAGAATGTCGATCTTTCTTACGCAGTAAGACCCAAATTTTTGAGAAAAGTCAACAACAAATATCACATAGTACTTATGATTTTCTATTGAACGGTAGAGAATGGTCCACGTATGCGAGTGAAATAATCTCGAGGATTTCCGAAGCTCGGTTCTCCTTCTCATAAAGTGGCCTTTGCATACTTCCCCATAGTACATCCATTGCATGTGTCTATTGCACAAGTGTACCCTTGGAAGAATCATAGAAATTCACTGCATGACTTTCAAGGCTCCATGGCGAAGATGGCCCAATTTCACGAGCCATAACTCACCTCATCACGACTTACCACTTTGTTCACCTTAACCATCAATTAACGCATCCATCTACATCGAGTTTATAGAGATTGCTTAACTCGAATCCCAATATTCTTGTCTTTTTATGTTGTTTTGTGTAAGCGGGGAAAGATTTTCCTTCAGCGAAAAAACACCATAGCCTCTATCCTCCAACATTACTAGCTGAGACTAAATTTTCTTCAAGCACAGATGCACATCTGATACATCTTTTAATTATGAAAGGGTTTACACGGCTATCTGGAAGGTAATGGTACCAATCCCGGTAACCTTTGTCTAGCCAATCATCACCCATTTGAGTATACATTGGAGGTCCTTCTCGTCCCAAACTCTTGAAGTTCTTTGTCTCCCTTCATGTGAAAGGAAGCACCACTATCAAGTACCACATGGTCTGCACTGCACTTGACACCATGCATGCAATGAGTGAGAAGTCAAGCTCAAATTGCGAGGCCAAAGCCTCACCAATTGAGATCCTAAGCCTTCTCGTTCTTCTTCTTTTGTGGACAATTAGTGGCATAATGTCCATGCTCGTGGCTTGATGTACTTCACTCTGGACATGTCACGCTTCTTTCCATCTTTCTTGGGACTCATATTTGGAATGGAACTTATTTCCTTTCCCCTTCTTAACCCTTGGCGACAAAGCACAATATTCTTCGTCTTCATTCTTAGATGAAGATCCATCTCTGATATTCACCGAATTATTCTTGCACCAAATCCGACCAAAGTCGTTCCCAATGCAGCAACTTTTCCCTTCCAGTAGCATAGTCCCCATAACTATGAAAACTCTTTGGAAGTCCTAGAAGAGCTGAGCTCACCAAATCATCATCGGCGATAGTAATGCTAACGCTCCCAAAAATGCATCTAGGCATTGACAAACTTTGTTAAATATTTTAGCATTGAGTCACCTTTCTCCATTTTTGGTCTTCAGGGATTTTATCCCTTCGGTACCAATTTCCTATGATCACTGTTACTCTTGAAAATAGATGCGGTAAGTATTTCTACATTGCATATGGTGTCGCTTTGTCATGGAGACTTGAGACAACATGGTATTTTTACTCACTCCATTAGATCCTCCTCGCCTTCACCAGCCTTCTTTTACCCCGGCATCGGGATTTGCAACATACGCTACAACGGGTTTGGGAACGTGTTGTATTCGTTAACATTCCATTTCCTCCATCTTGCCTCCATCTTGTCTTTCCAAGCAACATAATTAGAGCTCCCCCTCGATACATACTCAATCTCAAACCATTGAAAGCCATTTCGATCTTAATCTCCCTGTGCTGCAAAAGAATGTCTTCGCAAATTTGAATTCTATTTAGTCTCACAAAACTCACTTCTCCTCCACTATAGTGATTTTACGTATCTGATACCATGTAAAATTGTACAAACATATGTATATGATGAGTTAAATGCGATATAACAATGTACTAAAGCTAGATATTGAATCACTTCTACAAATAAATTACGGAGAATTAAACACAATCGCCAATCACATGTTGTAAACAAAGAATAAAATCAAACCACGACATAGATAATTTCACAGAAACATTACGCTCAAAACCCCTCTATATTCTATTTTACATTAACTAGGGAATCCATGAAACAATTACAATGCACTCTTCTCACAGAGTCTCCCCTTCACTCTACTAGCTGTCTCCTGCTTGTCTGGAAAAAAGCTGACAACACTTGTGATTCTCAACCTCTAAGCAACTTTGCCTTGCTTGCACAATTCTAGATGGTCTGATCCCTATTGTTTAGGAATTTTTTCCTTGCTAAATTGCGCAAGGATCATGGGCACTCCAACGGATGTCTAGTTGCATGCAAACGACATACTAACAAAAAAATGATAGTTAACTTCCCTTTCACCTTTGTCTCAAATGGGTCTCCCTTTGGAAATTACATACATGCGGCTAATAATAGTAAATCCTCGGTTGCATGGTAGATCAGCGATTGTGAATTAAATAATATTTAATTCACTTTATCTCTCACTAGTGCAATAAGCAATTACAACTAGTTCGACTTACTCACCTAACTTGTTTAACTAATTACACATGCATTAAACTAATGCACCAGCTGCAATTCGAACTCCATAAATAATAGAATTACTCTACATGCCTCACCAACCACCCTCAATTAAGGAAATACATGAGCTGCTTGAGTTTATCACCTCGGTTAACTATTACAAGTGATCATGAGATAAGATTACCTTTTATTGTCATTTTAATTAAGGAGAAAATTAAAATAGACAATTTGCACCTCAAATTCCAGCACACACTAGTGTAAGTGATGCTAGGACCTATTGGTTCCACACTAGTGTAGGTGCGGCAATTTCTTGTTGGACTTCAAAATTGGATTATCCAATGCCCCAAAAAAAATAAAAAATATTTAGTTAAAATTTAATTAAAAGCATTATAAAAACAGCATTAATAAGATTCTCACTATGCTCTCTTAGTTTATTGTGCTCCTTAGGTTCACTTTTCTCATTGGGTTCGTGTTGCTCTTTGGGAGTTGTGTTATTTGATATTGTGCTTCTCCAAAAATATATTGATACAAAAGTGAACCATATAGAATTTAACTTCTTCTTCTTCTTATTCTTTTTAAAATACCAAGTAAATATGTTAGCCTATATTCTATAGTGTACAATTTCCATAATGATATTTGTTCTATGGTAAATATTGATAAAATAATTAAGTTGAAATTAATGGATATAAATGCACAATGTTGAACTTAATATAAATATGTTGTCCACCAATTTTAAAATATTAAATCTGAAAACAATGTTTTCTTTACAATTAGATAAAGATTATAGGTTAGCGAAAACCAACATTTGAAATATCAATAGGCTTGGAAATCTAGAGAATTGTCTGACATCGATAAAACAAACTTTATTTCTCTCATGACTCATCTTGAAATCCTTTATAAAATAAGAACCTCTAACATGAAAAAAAAATCCAATGTATACACACAATGAAAATAATATTACGAATGAAATATATATAGAATGAAGGGATCATGGGAAGTTGGAACCTATAAATATATTGTCCATGACTTTAGCATGTTAAATATGAAAATATTTTCTTTAACATTAGATAAATTTATCGAGTTGATGAAACCCAACATTTAAGATATCAATAGTCTTAGGAATCCAAAGGATTGTGAGAAACCAAAAAATCTTTATTCCTTCAATAACTCATTTTGATAATCCTTTATAAATCGCAACTTCACAAAATACCAACATACATACAATGTCGATAATAACGCAAATGGAATATATATATATATATATATATATATATATATATATATATATATATATATATATATATATATAGAGAGAGAGAGAGAGAGAGAGAGAGAGAGAGAGAGAGAATTATCGACAATATGTCAAAGGCTTGAAGAAACATCCATGTACTTCACTAAATTGAGTGTAGATCTATTGGAGGAGGAAAGTTTCAGGTATTTCAGCTAGAAATCTTGTGAGGGGTCATCTCCTCACTTTGGGCATACCTATTTCCATCATTCGGAGGCTGATTTTCATTATCTAGCATGTTTATAGAGTCTCCATCCTTGACGGTGCACTTTCACAAGGCTGTTGTGTGTTCCGTCGCTGCCATTCGGTGGAGGAGGAAGGAGGAGCTAGATCTTGAGCTTAGCTTGAGGATCTGAGTGGAGGATAAACCCTTGACATAGATCGATTGCATCACATTGTCGTGCTTTTATTATGAGCAGGTTCTTGCTTTAGATGCGCATACCCAACGGTCATATGTTGTAGGGCCTAAGAGGGTGATTTTTCCAATATTTTCGGATAAATCCTTTACGGAGTTATCTTGGGTATTCATCGTAGAGCTCGGATCTAAAATCCCGACATCATACGAGCTGCGGGAAACTACGAGATCTACATTGTTATATTTTCCCGGAGGTAGGTCTTGACATTTGCAAAAGGGAAAATGCGGTATTCCTTCCCGACGGTCCAATAGTTAAGTCCCTCTTGTAGGACTTGAGGATGTTCCCAATGTCACTTGTTTGACATTACATATTTTTGTACTTCATTGTACTTGTATTCCCCCTCCTATATAATAAAATGGCTCAAGCTATTCTATACATTTTTATGGTGTATTTAGATTATTTGTCCATTGTTTAGGTTCCATTCATTATGTTTTGTATTACTACATTCTCCCTTTTGGGATATTACGATTAGCATTAGAGCATAATCTTTGGCTCAACTTGTGGGCACTTCATCTTTAACATCAAGCGAAGCATAAAGTAGAGACCTATAATGGCGGTGGGATTCATTTTTGCCTCATTTTCTTTAGATCTATGCAATATCTCTCCAAGGAGGTCAAACAAATGAAGAGAGAAAGGAAAACGAGAGCTTCCAGAGAATGTCAAAATGAGGAAAGGTCAGGCTTCTATCCGGCGAGCGAAACAATCGGCGAAGAAAAGAGCTCCACAACGATACACTAGATCCACTTTCTTTGAGAAGGAAGGGGAATGGTGTGAATATGGAGGAGACTTGAGGTATGAGACCCTAATAAAATATTTTTACGAGTACAAATCACATCCTAGAGCACTCAAGGAGAATCTAACTAGTTTTTACAACTCAAAGAAAAAGGAGATCTGCAACAATAATAGAAGAAAAGAGGCATATATTATTCTTACCCTCGTTTGATGGATCATCCTGGTACAATTTGGGCTTGGAGAGAAGAGTTAGCTGCATTATTTCAGCTATACCTAGTAGTAGAAAAGAGAGGGCATTGAAATTATGACACTCCACCTTGAGGAGTGAAGCAAAGGATTGGTGGTTCGATCATTTACCACATGCCAAAGTGTACGCTTATGCATATTTCTTACAAAGAATGAAGAAGAAATTTGGTAGAAGGAAGCAGAGACATTTCCCATTGAGACACTTCCCATCATTGATGAGATAGTACATGAGTAATCAAAGGAATATTCCATCATAATCACTGGAAGAGGAGCCCCTACCATCACCACCGAGTTGTAGAAGTACTTGTATCGGGAGAAGGAGCACTTACATCTTTGCGAGATGGTCTTGAGAGCTCTTGAAATTGGGGAGTCCATGCATGATTGTTGGCAGAACGGCTCAAAAAATAGAAGAAAAGAGATATCAACGCCTTAGAAATAAGCCACTTCGAGGGGCAACCTCCAATACATTACATGAATGAACCAATTCTTGGATGATACAAATTACAGAAACTACTCCTTTCTATATATAGGAGTCCATGGGGCCACAATGTAATCCCGGTGGGAGCCTGATGTAATCTAGCTGACCTAAAATAATTTAAGGGAGCACAATAATAACAATATGGGGGTTACGGGGGTACAATAATAACAATAAGGGGTTACACTAACAACAATAAGGGACTATACTAGTAATATAGGGACCTAACATGCTCCTCTCCTTGAAAAAGTGTTGTCCTCAACGCTTGGTATCTGGGTACATACGTATAAAGGTCTCATCCTCCCATATATAGAATATTCGGTGGGTAAGTTCTTCCACTTGATGAGATACTGCGAAATTGATTGATTAGTAGCTATCGAGTTCTTGTTTTAAAGTGACCGCCATGTTCCAATATGATTTTCCTTCCTCATCAAGTTAAAATATTGTTTGAACTAGAAGATTTTCACCTATAACCTTATTTAAGCATGAAACATGGGCTTGGATGCACTTGTGAAGAGCGAGCTCCAATTTGTATGCCATAGTACCAATATTTTGCAACACCTTGTAAGGACCATATTTCTTTGGCGATAATTTATTATCCTTCTTAGCTTGCTTGAGGGACATTTGTTTGTATGGTTGTAGCCATAAAAATACCCAGTCTCCTACATCAAAACTTCTCTCGCTATTATGTTGATCTGCATGTTGTTTCATTCGATTTTGTGCCAAATTCAAGTTATCCTTTAAGAGTTGAAGAACTTCTTGTTGATGCTCGATGTGATCTTCCACTGCTTGAACCTTCAAATTTTCTCTTAAAGATGATGTGATGGATGGTGGATGATATCCATAAAGTGCCATAAATGGGGTCATTTTTGCTATAGTATGGAAGGAAGTGTTATACCACCATTCGGCAGTAGCCACTTGACCCATTGTGTTTGTTTATCGAGATACAAAACAACAAAGATATCCTTCCAAACATTTACTTACTATCTTAGTTTGACCATCGAATTGAGGATGATAAGATGAGGTATGAGCTAATTGAGTACCCAAACAAGAAAATAACTCCATCCAAAAAATTTCCGGTAAAAATGGGATCTCTGTCGCTCTTATTAACCCTTGGGTTTCCATGTAGATTTTGAATTGTGTCCATAAATGTATTAGCAAGCTGTACTTGCTTTAAATGGATGAGATAATGCAAAAAAGCGTGCATGCTTATTTAAGTCTATCAACTAACACCATGATGGCACTCTTTCCTTCGGACAGGTAAACCTATGATAAAATCCATTGAAATATCCTCCCAACGTTGACTTGGAATGGATAAGGGTTGTAGAAGTCCGGGGGTCTTAATTGTCTCAACTTTATTACTGTACATAAAACCAAACATTCGCAAACTTTTTGAATATCAGATTTAAGGCCATCCCAAAAAAAATTATTTCTTCACCATTTGTGGTAAGTTTTTAAAAATCTTTGAGTGTCCTCTAAAGGAAAGTGTGCAATTCCAAAAGAATATTTTGTTTTAGTTTAAAATTCTTACAAAGATATAAGCGATATGTGTACCATAAAGAATCATTTTTCCAACTAAATGTATCGGATGTACTAGGATCTGCTGCCCAACTTTTGAATAGTGTTCATACTTCTTTGTCCTTCTTCCATTCATCTCTTGCTTCGGTCCCAGAGTACGGTTGGATAACGAAATGGCACGAGACGATGCTTCCACCTCTTCATTCTTTCTTGAGAGTGCACATCTTGCAACAACATTAAGCTTCCCTTTTTTGTAGATTATTTCAAAGTCATAACCCAACATCTTTGTGACCCATTTTTGTTGCTCTTTATGTAGGTCTTAACCACGAACATAAATTATCTACACACACGAATATTATAACGAGAAAATAAACAATAGTGAGAGCATAAAACATAAAACGAGATAAACAAAGATTTTCCCCTGGATCCCAAATTAGGATGACCCATTTGATTTTCATTATATTCCTTTTAGTGTTACAACACATATATATACATGCGAGCATACATAAACCCCAATCCATAAACCACCACAGACCCAGAGAACATACTTAGTAGTTCCTTGACCGGATCTACAAAAAATACCGGGGGCCGAAAACCATCGTTCCCCAAAACCATGTGCAAAACCATGCACAAAACCATGGACGCGGAACTACCCACCGAGGTAAGGACCAAAAGTTTTTTTGTGGGGGTGCCCCGCCCGGACCCGGGAGCGGGGGGGCTGCGCCCCCCACGGTGTTTAGTCCCTATATCACTAGTATAATCCCTTATTATTGTTAGTGTAACCCCCTTATTGTTATTATTAGCCCTTGTAACCCCCATTTTGTTATTATTGTGCCCTTAAATTATTATTATTGGAGTGACTAGAAGTTACAGTGTGGCCCACTAGGATTACATTATGGCCCCATGGACTCCTATATATAGAAAGGAGGTTTTGTATATTGTATCATCGAAGAATTGTGCATTTATGTAATGTATTGGAGGTTGCCCCCTCGAAGTGGCTTATTTCTAAGGCATTGATATCTCTTTTCTTCTATTTTTGTATTTGGTTACACAACATTTGGTATCGAGCTTTTGGATTCTAAGTTTTGCTGCTCCAAACAGGTCATCGTGGAATTTTCGCTATAACTTTTTTCTGGGATTCAGGAAGCTGAAATTTTTAGGGTGCGCAAGCCGAAATCCCGAGAGAGATTTTCCTGAAAAATTTCGAGGAGCTTGTTTCGCAATATTTTCCGGAGATATCATCGTGGAGATTAGGTCTTTTTCAAGCTCCTAAACAGGTCATCGTGGAATTTTATGCCACATTTGTTTCTACGAAGGTTCGAGTCTGAAATTCATATGGTGCGAAGCTGAAATCGATAAAATTCATCAAAAAATTTGAGAGCTTGGTTCGCAATATTTTGGAGATATGATCTAAGCTACCGAAATTTTTTGACGAATTTTATGATTCGGCTTATTTTCATATGAATTTCGAGCTTGGTTCGCAATATTTTTGGAGATATGATCTCCCACGATCGGGGTGAACGGTTAGCAAACGGGGCAATTCGTGGCCGGTCGATGGTGCGCCACCCCCACCGTGATGTGCTCATGATGGTCCACGCCGGAACTCATGTGATCACTTGTGCGGGGTTATGATCATGGGCGAGTCGGAATGGTATCGGCGATCGGATCATGGCTCGGTGGGTAAGCTTCCCTTAGCCTTCCTCCACATTTTCGCTCATGCAAAGCTTGGCGCATGCAAGAGCTTGGAAGAATTGAGCGGAGCGCGACCAACCGCCGGTCTGTGATCGTAGTCTGGTATGTATTAACCTTGACCCTCATCTTCATGGAGCTTGTAATTCATAGCAAATTCGGAGTTTTTGTTGGATTGGTCGATGTTTTCGAGGTTTTAACAGTCCTTTCTCCTAAAAAATCCTGTCCATCCATGTTTCGGACCCCCCTCTTTTAATTGTCTTTGTCTTGGTATACGTATCCCAATTCCGGTAACGGTTATAAATTCCAATTCTCGAAGCGGTATCTGTGTGTTTATGTTTGCCCTTTCTCGGCTCTGAGAACTCTTGCTCCGGTTTCACAATTGTCATTACGGACGGAAAGTGTCCTAAAAGTTTTCGGAGTTGGTTCTACCATCGTCTTAAGGTTTATCTTGTTCGGTCCTTTTCTCTTTACGAGCATGCAAAGGATACATTCTTAGGGTGGTCGGGATTCTTTACATTACGGGTTTTATTGGGTTTGCATGGCTTGTCAGTTTGCGCCGTTGAGTTCCCTTTTCTCCCTCTGCTCTGTAAGCATAGCTATGTTTGTCAGATTACGCATCCTATTGTTTGGATTGGAGAAATTCTCTCTTGTTCATGCTCGGTCTGTGATGTTTCATGGTGGTATGAGTTCTACGGAGTGTGTGAGACACTTGAAAGGCGAGCCTTAATGGAAACGAGAGGAACCATCTGTATGCTTGTTATATTTACGGTTATTATTTGTATGTATGTTCTCTGAATAGGGACAAGGCATCATGGGGAAACATGGCACAAGCTCGAAACGGTAAGAAGCAGGTGCGGCGAGGGACCGGAACCAAAACGAGGAAGGAAAACAAATCAAGAGCATTTGGAAAATCTTGTAGTGAACTACATTCGGGGCAATTCTCTCAACCCGCGAGGCAAATCTAAGTACAGGAAAGAGACTTGCAAACATACATGGAAGACAACGAGGAGCTGAAGGCGACATTCTAGATTTTATTCATGACCACAGTAGCCACAGGAGGTCACCTGGAGTTTATTGACAAACCATTCATACATAATGGTTAGTGAAATGCCTCCTTGCTAAAGCAATTGAGGGTGCACATCCTCCGAGTTTAAAAGTACGACCCAAGACGAATCCTTTCTCAAAGACTTGTGGAGAAGATTGAGAAAGCCACACACAACACATCAAAATAACTCAATATCAAAATGCTTGATCGCATTCGAGAGAATGGATGATAGGATGGAACGTATGGAGAAGCTGCTACAACGGTGCATCGAGGTGGACATGCCGAGGATCGCATGCGAGATCCATTGTTCATCTTACGATGGATAGTTTTATAGTTTATAGGATCTTGTCTTTTTTTAGTAGTATGGCAACTCATGGTACGCTATATGTACGAACTTATTTTTATTTATACGACTAAACATGGTGGAGTAGTAGGACGACTAGTAAATACGTTATATAGGATAGGAGACAATATCAATTTTGGCAAGCATACAAAGCATTAAGAAGGCCAACATACACAGTTTCCTACGGGCGAGGGTTGAGGCCAAGTATATATATTTTAATGTAACTCATCCTGCATTTATAAATAGAAATAGAAAAGGTACTACCTAACTTATAAAAAAAAAAATAAAAAAAAAATAAAAAAAAATTTTTTTTTTTGGAGATTCGTCTTGTGGAAGGTAGTGCTTTGAAACTCCTGAATTTCATCTCAAAGAGGTGATCGTGGGAAAATTTCAATAAATCTCTCTCTGGGCGGTGGATTTGAGTGCCGTAAAAGTGGTCACAAGTACACAGTGTAGTTTCTTTGCTATCGATTTCGAGAGACAAAAGGACGAAACGGTGACACGTGGAAAGTCCTACAAGTTGCTCTATTTGAACAGTCCAAAAAATTAGGTCATTGTGGGAGATTGGACACAACTTTGTCTTGGGGAATCCAAATTAGATCAGACTGTGGCATTTGAAAGAAGCTTTAGAGGGAGCTGCTATAGGGCTGAATTTCAGATATTGATATTTTCGAAATTACAGAGATAATTCAATTTCAATATCGAGCTCCTCAAGCAAGTAAAAGTATCAATATTGGATTCTAAAATGGCGCCTAAAAGAATTCAACACCCATTAAACCTTCAGAAGGCTCTACCATGACTCATGAAGATGAAGAATTGCAACATGATCTATCAAAATTACAAGAGTAAGTACAGCAAATTTCACTCATGAAAAAGAGCAACAAAAAATGAAATGGAAGTTTTGAGCAAAGGCGTGGAAGTAAAGATGGACGGTTGAAGAAAGGCATGGAGGCTAAGATGGATGGGCGTGAAGTGAAGATGGAAGGTTTGAAGAAAGGCATGGAAGCCCAAGATGGATGGTGTGGAAGCTAAGATGGATGGCATGGAAAGTGGCATGGAAGCTAAGATGGATGATATAAAAATCAAACATCGAAGATTTAAGTTGATACAAGAAATGTTTCCTAATGGTGAAAAGATAGTAGAAGAACCTCATGATGAGAACAAAATAAATGTTAACCATGATTTCATAAACTCTAATGTTGGCGGGAAGAACCACCATATTCCAAAAATGGATATGAGGAAGTTTGATGGAAAGGATCTGTAACATGGATACTACGAGATGGAGCAATATTTTGATCTCCATAATGTGCAAAACACACAAAAGGTACGCATTGCAACTTTGCATTTAGAACAAAATACATTTGTGGTATCGATGGCTTTGCTCCCGTAAAAAAATTGTCACTTGGTCAATTTTTACGGAGGAAATATTAGCACATTATGAGGATACAAAGAGCAACACCTTCTTTAGCCAATTGATAAATCTCAAACAAAAGGTTTAGTGAG
The DNA here is from genome assembly GCA_034641835.2 of Pinus albicaulis. Lineage (NCBI taxonomy): Eukaryota > Viridiplantae > Streptophyta > Pinopsida > Pinales > Pinaceae > Pinus > Pinus albicaulis. The sequence continues at coordinate 56,867 of JAXQQM020069513.1, forward strand.
GCGACACATTGAGGGCTTCCAAAAATTGAATATAAGAGTAAAGCGATATTCCCCGGAGGAACACGGATTGATCTCTTCATAGGTACTCTAAGGATAACATCCAACATGAAGTTCGTGTGTTGGAACTACGATTCATTAGAGAAGGCATTCGAGGTTGGCAGAAAAAGTTGAATGTAAAATTATGGCGGCAAGGGAAGCCTACCACTCAATTCTATAAAGAAGGAAGTGTTGCTACGCCTAGATTTCACAACTACAAGGTTGAAACCACAAAAATTGGAAGAAAAAAAGAGCAAAAGGGCTTTGCTACGGTTGTGATAGCAAATACACAAAAGGTCATAAGTGTCTTGAAAGAAATTATTTTACATAGATTGTGAAGAAGAAGAAGAAAATGAACGAAGAGGATACATGAGGAACCATCCATAGAAGAGGAAGAAATGAATCGAGCCATATCATGTAATGCTGTAGCGAAATTGCACCACTCCTCAAACTCTCGAATGGCAAGGCAGATCAAGAAGAAAAAGGTAATAGTGTTGATTGATTAGGGTAGCACCCATAATTTTATTCATTGTAAGGTAGCCAAGGAATTAAATTGTTTCCTATCTTGACACCGAATGCCAAGTGATGGTTGCAAATGGAGGAACTATAGGGTATACCGGGAAATGCCATAATATCAAGCTAACCATGGGGGAATATGTATTGACTAGTCCAATGCTTTCCATTCCCCAACGGGAGGTGCGTGTTGTACTAGGAGTACAATGGTTACAATCTGCGAGGACGGTAGCTTTTAATTTTCGAGAACTTTTCTTGAAATTTTTTCGAGAAGGAAAGGAAGTCGACTTACGGGGTATTGAAGGAAACGGGGAAGGATAATAGCTCTAATGTCATGACAAAGCTTCTGAAAAGAACAACGAGGCATAATTGCACAATTGCTCTCTAGAAAGTTCCAACATCAAAATCATCTATTTGCGGATCTCAACACGTCTTGGACAATCATTCCAAGGTGTTTTTGAAACTCCCAAAGGACTCCCACCTATTCGTGATCATGATCATGCTATTCATTTGATTCCGGAAGTGTTCCTCCAAACATCGAGGCCTTATATATATCCTTACTTCCAAAAGAAGCGAAATTGAACGTATGATTGCGAAATGTTAGAGGCGGGTATAATTCAACCTAGTCAAAGTTCTTTCTCTGTCTGTGGTGTTGGTACACAAGAAGGATGGATCATGTCGAATGTGTCAGTTATAGTGGCTCGATAAGCTCACCATTAAGAACAAATTTCCCATTCACGTGATTGATGAATTATTGGATGAATTGCATGGAGCAATTTATTTTACCAAGTTGGATCTTCGTTGAGGATATCATCAAATTAGAATGAAGGCGCAGAGAATATTCCAAAAATAGCATTTTCGAACTCATGAGGGTCATTATGAATTTTTGGTCATGCCTTTTGGCCTTGCAATGCACCTTCTACATTTCAAGGGTTGATGAATTCCATTTTCAAACCCTTAGAAAGTGTGCTAGTATTTTTTGATGATATACTAATTTACCATGGTCTTGGAAGGATCATGTTGAACATGTTAATAGAATTTTTCAAAACTATTGGGAGAAACAATTATATGCAAAAAAATCCGGATGTTTCTTTGGAGTACAAGAGGTGGAATATACGGTCATATTGTATCTCACGGTGTTAAAGTAGACCCTAACAAAATTAAAAACCCATTAAGGAATGGAAAGTCCACAACCATAAAGAAGTTGCGAGGATTTCTTGGGTTAACGGTATTATCGCAAGTTTGTTAAGAATTAACCAGAATAGCAACACCTCTAACAACATTATTGAAGAAAGATGCATTTTCATGGACTCCACAAACCGCTAAGGCCTTTGAACGTCTTAAAGAGAGGCAATGTGCCCTGGCAAGGTCTTAGCTACGCCGGACTTCACGAAACCTTTGTTGACGGAATGTGATGCCTCAGGAAATGGAATTGGTGCGGTTTTAATGCAAGAGGAAGACCCATTGCTTGCAGAAAGTCGTCCAATCAAAGGAAAGTATTTACAGTATATTTATGACAAGGAAATGTTAGCAATGCGCATGCACTAAAGAAATGGCGAACTTACCTAATGGAGAGACACTTCAAGGTAAAAAATGATCATGGTAGTCTTAAACACTTTTTTGGAACAAAGACTATCGTCGGAAAGGAAACAGCAAAAATGGGTCACAAAGATGTTGGGTTATGACTTTGAAATAATCTACAAGAAAGCTTAATGTTGTTGCGAGATGCACTCTCAAAAAAAGGATGAAGAGGTGGAAACATTGCTTTGTGCCATTTCTATTATCCAACCAAATTGGATAAAAAGCTGAGACGAAGATGAATGGAAGAAGGAGAAAAATATGTATGGACACTCATCCAAAAGTTGCGGCAAAGATCCTAGTACATACGATACATTTAGTTGGAAAAATGATTCCTTATGGTACAAAGATCGCTTATATCTTGTAAGAATTCCCCATCTAAAACAAAGATTCCTTACGGGAATTGCACACTTCTCCTTTAGAGGAGGACACTCGGGATTTTTAAAAACTTACCACGGGGTGAAGAAAAATTTTTGGGATGGCCTTAAATGCGATATTCAAAAGTTTGTGGCGAGGAATGTTTGGTTTGCCGACGAGAATAAAGTGAAACAATTAAGACCGGAGACTTCTACAACCTTATCCATTCCAAGTCAACGTTGGGAGGAGATTTCAATGGATTTATCATGAAGTTTACCTAAGTCGGAAGAAAGAGTGTCATCTTGGTGGTAGTTGATAGACTTACCAAGTATGCACTTTGTGCATTATCTCATCCATTTAAAGCAAATGCAGAGTTGCTACTACATTTATGGATAGAATTCAAAAGCTAGATGGAAGCCCAAGGAGTTATTGTGAGCGACGGAGATCATTTTCTTGAAATTTTTGGACGGAGTTATTTTCTTGTTTGGGTACTCAATTAGCTCATAGCTCATCTTATCATCCTCGATACGATGGTCAAGCGAGATCGTAAATAAATGTTTGGAAGGATATCTTCGTTGTTTTGTATCGATAAACAAACACAATGGGTCAAGTGGTTACCTCTTCTTTGAATGGTGGTATAACACTTCCTTCCATCTTGCGACAAAAATACATTTATGGCACTTTATGGATATCATCCACCATCCATCACATCATCTTTAAAGAGAAAAATTCTAAGGTTCAAGTAATGGAAGATCACATTGAGCATCGGCAAGAAGTTCTCCAACTCTTAAAGGATAACTTTGAATTTGGCACAAAATCGAATGAAACAACGGGCAAATACGACATCAACGGCGAGAGAATTTTTTTGATGTAGGAGATTGGGTATTTTTACGGCATTTGTATACAAACAAATGTCCCTCGAAAGCTAAGAAGGATAATAAATTATCACCAAAGTACTATGGTCCTTACAAGGTGTTGCAAAGATTGGTTCTATGGCATACAAATTGGAGCTTCACCTTCTTCGCGAGTACATCCGATTTTCCATGTTTCATGCTTAAAGGTTATAGGTGAAAATCTTCTAGTTCAAACAATATTGCCAGAACTTGATGAGGAAGGAAAAATCATATTGGAACTTTGAAGCGGTCATGGAAACGAGAACTCGACTGACTACGGAATCGATCAATTTCGAGTATCTCATCGAGTGGAAGAACTTACCTTGGACTACCTTGGGAGGATGAAAATTTTATACGGGAACACCGGAGCTACTCCAGCGTTGAGGACAACACTTTTTGAAGGAGAGGGGCATGTTAGGTCTTTATATCACTGTTATAATCCCTTATTATTGTTAGTGTAACCCCCCTTATTTTTATTATTGTACCCTTGTAACCCCATTTTGTTATTATTGTGTAAATTATTATTGTTAGGTCGGCTAGGATTACATTGTGGCCCACTAGGATTACATTATGGCCCCATGGACTCCTATATATAGAAAAGAGTTTTGTAAATTGTATCATCGAAGAATTGTGCATTTATGTAATGTATTGGAGGTTTCCCCCTCGAAGTTTCTAAGGCGTTGATATCTCTTTTCTTCTGTTTTGGGCGGATTTTACACAACACCACAACGGCCCCATTTGTTGCGCCCCGGCGCAAGGGGGGGCTATCGCCCCACGTCTTACCCCCGCGCATGTAGTCATGGAAATAATATAACACATTGCAACATTCTCCCACTTGTTGTTTTCTTTCCACGGGGGGGTCCTGAGGTGCTTAGTCATTGGCCCAATTCTTCAACACCCATTGTTTCTCTGCACGAAGAGAACTTACGAGTGCTCCTGAGACTTTGTTAATGCATCTGCAACATTCTTCAAAGTGTCCACCTTTACCGACTAACACCCTTTTAGCCTCAACCATATCTCTAACAAAGTGATATTGAACATCAATGTGCTTTGTCTTTGAATGATAAACGGGGTTCTTAGCCAAGAAAATTGCACTGGCTATCACAGTCTATCCTTATAGCTTCTTGTACCAACCCATGCCAGAACATTAATCTGCGCAGCAAATTGCTTCCTTTCTTGCATGATGGGCGCTGTATGATACCCGCCTCTGTGGTTGAAAAACCCTCTGAGCTTGTCTTTTACTCATCAGCGCGACGCCTCCAAATAGGCTAAACACATACCCACTTGTAGATCTTCTTTGGTCCGGATCTCGACCCCGATGCCTCAACAAACCACGAATGTCCAACATTCTTTCCAATCTGGTCTTCCACAGTAGCACGAAGCCATAATCACTAGTGCCACGTAAATATCCCGAAAACACCTTCCTTCTTAGTCAATGCTCCCCTTCCTGAGTTTTTGACATAAGCTTTGCTCAATACTCCCATTGCATGTGCAATGTATAGTCTAGTACAGACCATTGCATACATCGGGCTACCTTTCACTTGCATATGGAACATGGGACATATACTCCTCTTCTTCTTGTGTCTTGGGACACTATTCGGCGAACGACTTTACACGTACGGGAATAGGAACATTCACCAATTTGCTATCCTTGCATATTGAACCTTTACCCAATATAGTCTTGACATGCTTCCTGCGGTTTAACCGGAGAGCTTCCTCTTTGCCCGATCTCTCTTAATTTCCATGCCCAAAATATATTTTGCAGCACCCGGATCCTTCATGTCGAATTTGGAGAAGCAGGTTGGGTCTTCAAATCTTGGATAATTTCTTTGTCATTTTCCGATCAACAGCATATAATCTATGAATAAAACCAAATAAATAACACGGTCACCAATTAATTTAAAATAAACACGGTGATCCTCCTTGCTTACAGTGAAGCCAAGTCCACGTATATAGGTATCAAATTCCTGATACACATCCTTAGTGGCTGACTTTAACCCATACAAAGACTTCTTCTTTGCATACCGAGTTCTTTCTTACCCTTCACCATAAAGCCTTCGGGTTGCTTCATGTAGATCTCCTCTTCTAGATCCCCGTGAAGAAAGGTTGTCTTCACATCCATCGTTCTATCTCAAAATCAAATGCGGCAGCAACGGAGACAAAAGTAATCTAATAGAAGTAACTTTGTAGCAGGGAGAAAAAAATATCACCAAAATCCCAATTCACGGCACACAGGAATAACCTTCCTTCTGTAGGAGCTTTGTATTTCTCCACCTTGCCTTCTACATTCATCTTCTTCTTAAACACCCATTTACAACGCCAATGGGCTTCCTTCCGGTAGCGAGCGCACGGATCCATGCATCGTTTTGTGCGGATGCCATTCATCAACCATGGCCTCCTTAGAGTTTTCCATCCTGCGAGATCTGCCTTCTGACGGAGTTACGGGTTCATCGATGGTTATGGTTAAGGCAAAACTGAACAAAAGCGAGATGGGGAAAATACCTTTTACGGTTGCCTTCTTTCCCGAACTAATCTTCTCAAAGCTGGGGGATTTGTGGTTCTTCATCTTAAGGTCTTCATACATTTGTAGAGTCTGATTCATCCTCCTTTTAGCTCAAACTCTATCTTCTCGGAGTTCCTTTGGTAGGACTTCATGTTTAACAACATCTTTCACTTCTCTAAACACCACATCTCGGTACATACACAACCTTCCTTGTTTAAGGTTCCAAAGCTTGTAGCCCTTTAAAACCATCCTTATACCCAGCTAAAGATGCCTGCTACCAGTTATTATCCAACTTGGTCCTTTTCTCCTTTGGAACATGTACATATGCATCATCCAAATACCCTTAGATGTGAAAGAGAGGGTTCTTACCGATCCATACCTCATGTGGGGTCTTATCCTCCAACGGCTGATGAAGGTGATGTTAACCGGATAGCATGGAAGTCTCCTTCCTCTTAAAAATTATTGTCCTAACCGGTACCACGAGCATGCTTCTTGCCTTTTCCATGCGGTGTTGTTCATTCTTTCTGCAACTCCATTTTGTAGGGGTGTGTATGGGTAGTCTTATGTCATGCTATACCACACTTCTTACGAACTCTTGAAATTCCCTTCTTGCATGAGAACTCCCCACCATTATCTGTCCCTCGGCACCTTTATCTTCTTCTTTGTACGGTTTTCACGAGCCTTAAATTATTTAAATGCAGCCGAAGACTTTGGAATTTCTTCCTCAAGAAATATATCCATGTATTCCTTGAGAAGTCACATCTATAGATAAAAACATAGTACACGAGACTTTCCCCGGTGATGGGCCCGGCCACGAGGTCCAAACACATCCTTGTGCACAAGTTCTAATATCTTGTTCGCCCTCTTAGCACTAGAAGGAAAACTCACTCGATTACGCTTCCCATATACACGATGTTCACGAAATCGAAATCCGAAGGCAATTAGACATACCTTCTGCACCATACCATTTCTATGCGGTGTCAAGCCTTCTCTCCGTATGTCGAGCCTTTGATGCCATAGCATGGTCTTTTCTCCCGAGAGATAGCTAGGCTTTCCGCTCCACTTTCGGGAACCACGGGCCCATTACACCCCATCAATAATAGTGCTACCTTGTAGCTTGTACGAGTTCGATGCGAACTCCCCACATTAATACCCGGTGCTCCCAAGACAATCTTACGGGCATCTTTTCGAACCTTTGTTTTTACACACCGCATCATCCATCTTGCTTACAGAAATAAGATTTACGGCAGTACGAGAATATGTAGAACACCCGGGAGGTGTTCTAATCCTTCCACCTTGCGGCTTCGACTTGACCTTTCCATGTCGACGATTACGCCTTCCTATCATCCCTTAGGAAGACATCCGTCATATTTTCATACTTGCGAAGAACCACTCCCTATGGGGAGTGAAGTGAAATGCACACAAGGTCAATCAATCATGAATCATGATCTGTGTATTTGAAGAAAAGCCAAATACACATCCCCACCCTCATACGAGGTGGTTTTCCTCTGCAAGGAGCATCATCGGATCGCTTTCCTTTCTCGAGCTTTAGATGTTGTAGTCCTTTTTAGTGCCCTTCCTTTTCGCATTTCCGGCCTGCCTTTACAAACTCTCCGATTTAGATCTCCCTCTGGAGTTGGATCTCCCTCCAGCTCTTATTCTTGTTTACGTGCGGGACCTTCCTCGTACGGATAAGACATCTCCATTCGACCCTCCATATTTATCAGTCTCATTTCCTCGTGACGGGCGGGAACAATGTCATCAAAATTCAAGGTAGTTGTACTACCTATTGCAATAACAGTGTCCCACGAATCGGTAGAGACACAACAAGCCAGTGCATTTATCTTCATCGATTTTAATATCAACGAGATGACGGCTAACTTACCACGATGTTGAAGGCGTTCGGATGCTACTAATCATAGAAGTCTCATCCTTCATCCTCGAGCTATACGACTTTTTAAAACGGGAACAACATTACGAGAGACTTAGATTGGTACAAAGTCCCAAGTTTTTCCCACAAATTCTTAGCCGTAGCGAGATACATTCAACAATGCGAAGATACGAGACACACAACGTATTGTGTTCTTAGCCTTAGATCAGCTTCTTCCGGTGTTCATCTGACATTCACCATTGGCTTAGTACCCGGATCTCTGCTTGATCTGACTAATCTTTATCCACAGCCAGATCCTCATCTTGAGCTTCCACAACTCAAAACCCCATGACCATTAAATTTCCCTATCTCTATCTTCCCGCTGCTGTCATCTTCTTTCCACGCAAGAATCGATCATGATTTCCCCTTTGAACGGGGTCTACCTCGGGCCCAAGCTAAAAAACCCTCGGCAGCCAAGCGTCCCCCTTGAAGCCGGCTTGCTCGATACAAATGTAGGTCTTAACCACGAACATAAATTATCTACACACAAATCTTATAACGAGAAAATAAACAATAGCGAGAGCATAAAACATAAAACGAGATAAACACGGAGATTTTCCGGCTGGATCCCAAATTGGGACGACCGACTTGATTTTTCATTGTATTCCTTTTAGTGTTACAACACATATATATACATGCGAAGCATACATAAACCCCAATCCATATACCACAGATTAGAACATAATAGTAGTTCCCTTGACCGGATCTACAAAAAATACCCGGAAATTTTGAAAACCATCGTTCCCCAAAACCATGTGCAAAACCATGCAAGAAACCATGGACGTGGACTACCCACTTGGGAAATTAAGGTTATAGAATATAACACATACCCAACACTTTAGAAGATAGTCGTTGTTCCAAAAGTATTTAAGACTATCATGATCGATTTTTACCTTGAAGTGTCTTCCCATTAGGTAAGTTCACCATTTCTTTAGTGCATGCGGTATTGCTAACATTTCCTTCTCATAAATAGGTTTATTGTAAATAATTTCCTTTGATTGGACGACTTTCAAAAGCAATGGGTCTTCCTTCTGCATTGAAACAACACCAATTCAATTTCTTTGAGGCATCACATTCCACAATAAAGGTTTTGTGAAGTACGGCGTAGCTAAGACCGGTCCACAAGCACATTACCTCTTCCACAGATGTTCAAAGGCCTTAGTTGCTTCGAGGAGTCCATGAAAATGCATCTTTCTTTAATAATGTTGTTAGAGGTGCTACTATTCTCCCATAATTCTTAAAAAAACTTGCGATAATACCCTGTTAACCCGAGAAATCCTCGCAATTGCTTTATGGTTGTGGGGACTTTCCATTCCTTAATGGCTTTAATTTTGTCAGGGTCTACCTTAACACCCTCGTGAGATACCTAATGACCTACATATTCCACCTCTTATACTCCAAAGAAACATTTGGATGTTTTTGCATATACTTGTTTCTCTTGCAATAGTTTGAGCACCCTGTCAACATGTTCAACATGATCCTTCCAAGACTTGCTGTAGATTAGTATATCATCAAAAAATACTAGCACAAATTTTCTAAGGAAAGGGTTGAAAATGGAATTCATCAACCCTTTAAATGTATAAGGTGCATTGGCCAAGGCCAAAGGCATGACCAAAAATTCCTCAAACAAACCTCATGAGTTAGAAATGCTATTTTACCGGAATATCTTGATCTTCATTCTAATTTGATGATACTTTGAATGAAGATCAACTTGGTAAAATAAATTTCTCTATGTAATTCATCCAATAATTCATCGAAGCACGAGAATGAGAAATTTATCTTTAATGGTAGACTTATTGAGCTCCCTATAATGCAGACACATGCACCATGATCCATCCTTCTTGTGTGTATAATACTACGGGAGCGAGAGAAAGAACTTTGACTAGGTTGAATTATACCCGCCTCACAACATTTTACGCAATCATAGATTCAATTTCGCTCTTTTGGACATAAGGATATCTATAAGGCCCGATGTTTGGAGGAACACTTCCTAGAATCAAATGAATGGCATGATCATGATCATGAATAGGTGGGAGTCCTTTGGGAGTTTCTGAAGCTTACCTTGGAATTATTATCCAATACTTGATGGAGATCTATGAGAAATAGATGATTTTGATGTTGGAACTTCTAGTGAGCATAATTATGCAATTATGCCTAGTTGTTCTTTTATTTGACTTTTTCATGACATTGAGGCTTATTATATTTCCTGGCTTCCGCTGCCAATACCCCGTAATTAGACTTCCTTTCCTTGAAAAAATTTGAGAAAATTCTTAAAAATTAAGCTACGTCCCCAAAGATTGTAACCATTGTACTCCTAGTACAACATATTTCTCCATAGGAATGGAAAGCATTGGACTATTCAATACATATTCCCCCATGGTTAGCTTGATATTATGGAATTTTATAGAGCAATTTATAGTTCCTCCATTTGCAACCATCACTTGACATTAGGAGTGCGGGTATAGGAAACAATTCAATTCCTTGGTTACCTTACAATGAACAAAATTATGGGTGCCATGAATCAATCAACACTATTACCTTTTTCTTCTTGATATGTCCTTCTATCTTGAGAGTTTGAAGAGTGGTATTCACACTTATTACGTACACGTGTAATTCGAGACTCATTTCTTCCTCTTCTAGGGCTGGTTCATAGTGTATATCCTCTTCTTTTCATTTTCTTCTTTCTCTTCACAATCTCTGTAAAATAATTTCTTCTCGACACACTTATGAACTTTGGTACATTTGCCTCTAAAATGTAGCAAAACCATTTTCTCTTGCATTTTCTTCCAATTTTTTGTGGTTTCAACCTTGTAGGTTGTGGAAATATAAGTGATAGAAACACTTCCTTCTTTATAGAAGTGAGTGGTAGGCTTCCTTGTCACCATTATTTTACATTAAATTTTTTTCTTGCCAACCTGAATGCCTTCTCCAATGAATCAGGTTCCAAAGTATGAACTTCATGTTGGATGTTATCCTTTAAAGTACCTATGAAGAGATCAATCCTGTGTTCCTATGGAATATCGGTTACCCTTATATTCAATTTTTGGAAGTCCTCAATGTATACTGTAAACCCTTTTGTTTGAGATTTATCAATTGGCTAAAGAAGGTTTTGCTCTTTGTATCCTCATAATGTGCTATCATTTCCTCCATAAAAATTGATCAGAGACTGACAATTTTTTTCTGGGAGCAAAGCCATCGATACCATACAAATGTATTTTGTTCTAGAATGTAAAGTTGCAATGCGTACCTTTTATTATTGTTTGCAAATTATGGAGATCAAAATATTGCTCCATCACAACTAGTATCCATGTTACGGGATCATTTCCATCAAACTTCCCCTCATATCCATTTTGGAATATGATGATTCTTCCGCCAACATTAGAGTTTATGAAGTCACAATTAACGAGTTATTTTGTTCTCATCATGAGTTTCCTCTACTATATTTTCACCATTAGGAAACATTTCTTGTATCAACTTTATCGAACCTTCCATTTACGCTTTTAGATCATTCTTCATGTTTTCCATGTTGTCTTTCATTTTTTCATTGATCTTAGCTTCCATCTCATCCATCTTAGATTCAATACTTCGACTTCCATGCCATCTATCTTAGATTCCATGCCTTTCAACGGACCATCATAATATTATTCTTCAAACCATCCATCTTCGCTTCCACGCCTTTCGTCGAAAACTTTCATTTCATTTTTGTTGCTCTTTGCGAGAGCGAGAATTTAGTGCACTTGCTCTTGTAATTTTGATATATCATGTTACGTTATTCATCTTCATGAGTCATAGTAGAGCCTTTTGAAGCAATAGGTGTTGAATTATTTTTATGGGGCATTTTTTAGAACCCAATACGTATCTATTCTACAATATGCCCTTGGAATCAATTCAAATTGATTCTTCAAACAAGACTTATGCAATTCGGAAAAAAAAAATACACACCTTTTTCTTGCTTTTGAGGAGCTCGATATTGAAATTGGATTATCTGCGTGATTACGGCTATTCAATATCTAAAATTTGGCACTAGGTAGCCTTACGTTATATTTTGAATACCACGGAGTCGACTTGATTTGGATTCTCCAAGGAAAATTTATGTCCAATATCCCACAATGACCTAATTATGGACTGGTTCAGTAGAGCGAACTTGTACGACTTTCCACATGTCACTGTTTCGTATTTAAGCTCTAAAATTGATGAAAAAGAAACTAAATTCCATTTGATTGTGACCAATTTTTACGGCACTCCAATCTGATGCTCGGTATGAAGAAGATTTTCACACGATCACCTCTTTGAGATGAAAGTGAGGAGCACGAGAAAAAACACTACCTTCCACATATCATATATTCGAAAATGTTGCAGACAAGGTTTGAAATTTTGGGGCCAATTTCTTCGGGATTTCGACTTCGTGCCCTAAAAATTTCAAATTACGAATATAATAGAAAAAACGTTATAAAACGAAAATGCCACGATGATGTTTATATTAAATTGAGGAGCTTATAGGAGCCAACTTCCATAGATCATATCTCTGAAAATGTTGTGAACAAGCTCACGAAATTTTGCGACACTGTTCCTTGGGATTTCAGCTTCACACCCTAAATTTTTAGCTTCTAAAACTTCGTAGAAAAAAAAATTTATAGCGAAAATTCCATGATGACCTATTTGGAGCGACCAAAACCACAGAATCCAAAGCTGCGATACCAAATGTTGTGAAGCCGGCTCAAAAATAGAAGAAAAGAGATATCAACGCCTTAGAAATGAGCCACTTGGAGGGGAAACATCCAATACATTACATGAATGAAAAATTCTTGGATGATACCAGTGAAAACCTCCTTTCTATATATAGAGGTCAGCAGAACCCCTGATACATAATCTGGCAGAGCCTAACAATAATAATTTAAGGGAAAAATAATAACAATATGGGGGTTACGGTACAATAATAAGAATAGAGTTTACACTAACAACAATAAGGACTATACTAGTAATATAGGGACCTAACAATGATTCATGAGATGCATGAGGAAGATGAGGGAGATACCGACGGCGGTACAATAGAATAAGAGTAGCCATCACCATTACCGGCAGTTGGAGAGGCCATTGCATCGAGTTGGAGGAACTCTTGCATGGTTATTACCTGTTTACGAGATTTAACTTATCCAAGGTTGCAAACAATTTCATCTCATATTATTTCGGTACCTCATATTGATATTTGTGAGAACATGCCACGAAGGCAATTGCATAACGAGGATTAGAGAAAACTTTCTAATTTGGAGCAAAAAATTATCTTTACCACGAAGGACCCTTGACTTGATCGAGGAGGTGTATAGCTATCCCGGTTTATCATTTTTGAGCTACACCCAACACTTTGTGTTGAAGTGTGGAGTTTCAAAGGATGGGATGAGCACAATCCTATTTAGTACAATGACGGGCTATGAGTTCGGCATTGTGTATGGCCACGAGACAACATATGTATCGGCATGTAGATCTACAACAATATCACGTAGCAACGGTGATGAGATAGAGGGCGCCATTATTCTTGGATAATTCCAAGGATGGCTTCCTCATGAAGCAACGGAGGGATAGATGATAGATGATAGAAATATTATGACGAGCATTTTCCATTATCAAGATGGAGTTTTCTTGATGAGATTCTCACATCTCAAAGAGAAATTCTACCTACGGCATATGCGGAACCTTATAGGCTCTGTTGGGCCTTTGATGAAGGGATCATGGAGAGACCCTCGGTGCACTTCAACATCACATGGAGTGCAAAGCTTATCGGATGGGGGAGAATGGTATTCTACCTTGGGTGGATATTCGTTTGAGCATGACATGATTCATCATCCCTAGTGGGATGGATGGATGAGGATGAGTAAGGGGTTGAGAAACCTACTTTCGATCTATGATACGGGGCGGTAAGAAGCATGATTGCCTTTGGTCTCTTTTGGGCGAGTATGGTTACTACCCAACATCTCACATTTGTATGATCCATGCCATGTATATCAACGATGTTATGCGGATGCGGAGGCAGAAACTGTGTGGATTGTGTTAATGAGTTTGGCCATCACATGAAATATCATATGTCCATGTATGTACTTTTTTGGGACATGGCATGGCTCTCATGATGTGGAAACGGGGAGCTTGTTTGTATTGGGATGATGTGGCATTCTACATGTCAATTAGTATGTTTTTGCTCCATGACTTGCATCATGATGATGTAAGATGGCAACACGAATCCTTTTGCTTTGGTTACTTTTGGGAGAGTATGGGGTGACTATTTCCCATACATTGCATGATGATGATAGAGGTTGGAAACAAGAGGCCTTCTTGCTTTGGATTCTGTTGGGATATTATGGTCATTATACTTGGTATGATGATGATGTGGTATATGCTTGTGAGCGTTGCTGGAGAGCTATTTTGAGGGAGAGTATGGATCTCATACTTGGGTTGATGATGGTTTGGCATGGTAGCAGAGGCATTGTTGCGGTGGCTTCTTTTGAGAGAGTATGGCTCTCTTACTTGGTTTAATGATGATTTGGCATGGTAGCAGAAGGATTTGCTGTGGTGGTTGTTATTGGGAGAGTATGGTTTTAAATTGTACATGTTCATCCATATATCTGTTGCTTCTTATTTTTCACATTGTTGGGATGATTCTTGGATCCAACAAGGCCAATAGGGCCAATGATGAGAGCATGAAGAGATGTAATCTACTCTATGGAGCATGGGTTGGAGAGATAGCTCATGAGTTGGGACTTTCCATTTTGGGAATAAATCACTTCATATTATGTATCTCATGCATAAGGGAAGTCTTTGGACATCATATGGTTTCACTTGGAGACTTATTGATGAAAATAGGCATCTAACTTGCAGTTAGAGTTCATTCTAGACATTCCCAGAGAGGTAACTTTGGGCCCAGGCATGCGTACACATTATATGAGATGGGGGAGACCTTCCATATGAGGATGCCATTTGGAGGGAGATGGATGGCATGGCATCCACTTTGAACGGGGACAAGCAACATTTTTGCGGGGAGGGGCTGTAATCTATTCACAATTTTACATCATATAATTAGAATATTAAAGTTCTTAATTTCTTAATTAATTAAGTAAATAAGAGGGCGGAGGACCATAAACCACATAGATGAATAAAATCCACTTTTGATGTGTATGTGGATAATCTGATAAATATACATTATGGAGTAGTGGAGCGACTTTTTTAATGAAGGAAGGATGGAGATCATGGATCATTAATGAGAAAATGATGGAGATCATGGAGAATCAAATGAGATCACGGTGCATTAAAAGTATCATAAAGCACTAATGATGAAATAGTGGAAGTTGTGCATATAATGCACACATGATGGATAAGTGAGAAATTAAATGCGAGAGATGGTGGAGAAAATGGAGAGACAACACGAGTCTTCATGGAGGCTAGTGGCCTCATGTGCATCGCGATTATGAGGTGGGCAGGCACATGGAAGGCTCACAAACCATATAAGGAGGATGAAGGTAGAAATAGAAGGTAGACTTTGGGTGCGATATTTGATGCGATTTAGATGCAGATTTGTCATTTGACATTTCTATGCACGCTTTAGCTCTTTAGCTAAGTTTGCGATCTTTATTTAACATGGGTGTTTACGAGTGGAATTCCCACCCTTACCGCCAGTGAACCAAAGTCCTACTGCGGGAGGGTTTCTTTGAGCTATCATACATCGTCGAACGTAGTGCCACATTCAACCCTTCTCTACAACACATTCAATCTTATGAATTATGCATTCTTGCTTGAGGTTTGAGAGGAGGAGGTTGTTTCTATCATTTCAGCCGGGAAACCGGTGGAGGATTCATCCTTTCACCTTGAGATTCAAGATCCGATCTTCCGGAAAACAATATATTATTATCTAGCATTTAGGCCAACATTTAACATCTCCATGCGGTAGTAGTTCCCCAAGGAATTGCACGGTCCGGCTATGTAGATCTATTGGAGAGGGAAGTTTAGTATTTCGGTGGAAATCCTATGAGGGATCATCTCACTTTGGGCATACTATTTCTATCATTTAGGAGCCGATTTTCATTATCTAGCATCGAACTCTGAATTCTCCATCCTTAACAACACACATTTTCACTCAAGTTGCTACGTATTCAACAACTACATTCGGTGGAGGATGAAGGAGGAACTATATCTTGAGCTTCTAGCTTGAGGATCTAGTGAAGGGATCAACCCTTCAGAAAAGCAGAATGATTGTATCACATTGCAACCATATTATGATCAGTTCTTGCTTCAAATATGCATACAACAATCATATGTTGCGGAGCCTAAGAGGTGAATTTCCAAGATTATCGGATACGGAAATCCTTTCTGAGTTATCTTGGGTATTCATCATAGAGCCCAAATGTAGGTAACATCATCTAAGCTCTAGAATTGCTAGCTCTACATTGTTATATTTTTCAGCCTGATTGTAGTCCCAGACATTTGCAGCGGGGACACCACAATATTTATTCCCTTCCAATGATCCCGAAGTTATGCAGTCCTAGATCTAATATCTTAATCAGGATCAACCAAGCACTAAGTGATATCAAATATGTTTTTAATCTAAAGAGGTTTTCACCTTAGGATAATCGACCCCTCTCAACCCTTGGTGGATCTAGAGTTAAGATGGGTATCAACTATATATATATTCTTACATTGTAAAAACTATGGGTTGTCAAAAACTAGAGCCCAAAAACCACTATTTTTTTAAATTAACTATTTTACCTCATTTTGTTTTGTAGATTGTGTGAATCATGAGATGATTGCATGATTAAAATATGGCTTATGTAGTCATGACCCAAGGGAATCTAAGTTGTCAAAATC
This sequence comes from Pinus albicaulis, assembly GCA_034641835.2. NCBI lineage: Eukaryota > Viridiplantae > Streptophyta > Pinopsida > Pinales > Pinaceae > Pinus > Pinus albicaulis. Next base: position 73,524 of record JAXQQM020069513.1, read on the forward strand.
CCAGCAGGGGATTTAATACTAGCTTGAGCCACACCAAATATTAGCATGGCTATACTTTTACCCACGGAGTTTCAAACAAATGACCTTTACTTCACAAAATTCATGTGATGCACCTTGCCACAACTAGAGCACCTCTCGACACAACTAGGTCGAATCTAAATATGAAAGTCAATAGATTAAATAAACATCGTAGTAAGAGGACAAACCTTTTAGAAATTAATGTGTATATAATAAGGCTGTTCATAAAATTTACTAAATCACGAAATGAAGAATCTACTCTACCAATGCAGCAGAGTAAATTCACGATTGAGAACACAAATCATTAACATGCATCGAATTGAAGACACATACACATAGATATATCTAGGGAAATCAATACACTCAAGAGCCAACTTCTATATGTATGCATTAATCGAAAGATATGGATAAATACAATATGATTGCTTAAGATTGAGTACAACTTTGCACAGTATCATACATCCTCTTACTTTATTTGGTTGACTTTGTCAACGCTTAGCCAATTTTCAAGTTCTTCAAGTTCATATTTCCTTGCGATGTTTGATGAGAGATTATCCCTATTAATTAGGGAAATTGCTCATTGATAATTGCACAATTCCTTTAGGCCCTTCTCATTAGGGAATTTTGGTCTAAAATGGGTATCCTAAGGGAAAATTATAAAATAATATTGGAAATAATAAAAATAGATTAGATTATATCATCAAATTTTAGAGGAAAAAAATAAAAAGCCATTTTTTTCAGCTCGTATTTTCAACTTATCTCGCTTTGGGTTTACTCAAATTTCAAGTGGAAACACTTGTTGGATGAAGAATATGATTAGATCCTCCAAGGAGAACTCATGTTGCATACTTTGGATGGACCTTGCTACACGAAAAATGAGAAATACATGAAAAAACGTGATTGTAATCACATTTTCATGTATTTCTCATTTTTTGTGTAGCATGGTCCATTGAAAGTGTGCAGCATGAGTACTCCTTTAGTTGAGGAATAAGTTGCATCCAACGATTACACCGAATCGAAATTTGAGTAAAACCTTAGGGAGGTAAGTTGAAAATATGAATTGAAAAGTAGTTTTATTATTTTATTATTTTTATTATTTTTATTTTTTTACTCAAAAATGGTGAATCATCCCCCATGGTTGAAATCATCATCTTGAACCCTATTGGTTTCTTATAAAGTTTATTTTGGTTGTACATTTTCTTAGGAGCCCAATTTTAGACCTCAGAAATTTCTTTAGTATTATTGCATGCACTACTTGTACGGCTGGAAAATTCTATAGCTAGGTAGTACATTGCCCTTAAACTCCAATTCCAACTCGGTAACTCGAATTTCATGCATGCATGAGTTAATTTAGGCTGATTGATCAGCTAATTGGTTAAACTCTTGAAGTTACACCCCATTGCTAGACCTCACTTAGTTCTTCTAATAGTTGGAACTAATTTAATTATTGTAGCTCAATTTAGTTGAATTAAATTGTTACAACTTAAGTACTTCAACTTAGGCTCTAAAATTTAGGAATCATGGTAGACAACTAATTTTCATTCCCCAGAAGCTCGAATTAACTACGTTAAACAATGTAAACTTTTAGAATGAAATAAGTACTTGCTTGTTTAGGTAACTTAAAAAATGGTCTTATTTTGAAAAGTGTTGATTCAAAATACTCTTTTAATTTTTTAGCATGTTTTTTGCGCATTAGAATTTTCTTATGTACCAAGTATAGACATTATTTTTTAAAATGTTAGTGTTTTTTATGTTGATTTTGAAAGTGTTGATGGCAACATCATCCCCTTTTTAGAGAACTATTTTTGACTTAAAATTTTCTAATCTATTAAATGCTAATAATTATTTTCTAAATTTAACAATCTTTGAGGTACTCGTCTTCTTCCTCTTCACTTACATATTTTTTAAGTGTTTTTCCTAGGTATTTATTTTTTCATGTTTCTTTTAGTTTTTTTTTGTAGTGAGATATTTGATTTTTTGCAGTGTCAAAAAAACAAAAAAGGTCAAAATTTTAAAGTTTCAATCTTCTATCTAATTATATATTGTTAAATAATATTTCATTGCACATGAAATAATTGTCACTAAAAAACAAGAATTTTTAACAATTTACATTAAAAACACATTTTGAATATAGAAATAATTGAAAAAATACACATTTTGAGTCTTTTTTTGCTAAAAGCGACATGTCAAATAAACCATTTTTATAGGAAAAAATTAACAAAAAAGTATAAAAATTAGCAATTTTTGTGAATTTTATGTCAAAATTTAATAATAATTACAATTTTTTTCAAGACTTACATGATTCACATAAAAATGAGGTGAAAATCACATTATAAAAATACTAAACATATGATAACAACAATTGAATATTTATTTCTTCTCATAAAATTTCAAAGTCAAAACATTACAAGTATAACTTATTAATAGTTTCAAAAAATTAGCTTCATTTGGAAGCTTAACTAAAACTTAATCAATAACATCGCATAACCCAAACTCTTCATCTTCAAGAGTTTCATTATTGTCATTTTCCAAAATATTTTCATTTACTGGCTCCAGTTTCATCATTTTCCTCTTTTGATGGATCTTTGATGTATGTGAATGTTCCAAAGTATGCCTTTCCTATAATTCCATCTAATGTTGGTTGAGGTTCCTTTTTATTTTTTGCCACATAGGATACATTAAAATCCCCTTTTCTCAAACCAACTTTTTGCATTGCATCTGGAAGAGATTGAAGAGCATTGATTCTTTGCTGAATAAATTTGCATTGTATTGGGTATTTTTCAATAGAAATGCAATTTCTTCCTTTTTGTAAGCAACATGCTAGTGTTGTACCTAATCATCAAGTATAAAAGAAAAATTTAGTAAATTAGTATAAACACAAAAAATTAAAAAAATAAAATAGTGAAATTCATTTTTATATAATAAAACTTACCTGAGCCTGAAAATAAATCCAAAACCAAATCTCCTTCATTTGAACATAAATCTAAAAGATAGTTAATCAATGACTATAGTTTTTGATATATGTTAACTATCTCTCCTTTTGCTTATTTATCTTCATATGTTAGTTTTTTACAACAACATCATGGACCAGTACTTGGATATGATTCTTTCCATTTACTTGATTGAAAAGAATAGGCTTATAGCTATCATCCTTTGTCAAAATTTCAACATGAATGAACTCACAGTCACTTATAATTGGTTGATTTCCACTACAACTAAGATTTTTCTTTTTCCTATAACATGAAATAGTAAAAGTTCAATTAACTTGTAAATAAATGATTTTTTAAACATTAATAAAACATACAATTTCAACGTGTTACCATGTAAGCTGCATCCTTGACTTTGCTTTTCCCTTGAAGCTTGATAATAACTACCCCAATTGTGTGTCTGAATGAAATATCACAAATCTCCAAAATGGTGATGTTGTGACTTCTATAAATCCCACAACCACTTTACTAAATGCTTGATAAGTATAAGGGTCACTATCATATTCAATGTTTGGGATATTGAAACCATGAGAAATATATGCAATAACTAGGGAAAAATCCCTTTTCGGTATGAGTTTTTCAATGTCTTCACAATCACTTGATATTATTTGATATTGGATAGTGTGGAGCCCATTCCAAATGAAATGATTAAGACTGGGATCAAGTTCAACATCACTAAGACATTGTTTTCTTATCTTTTCCATTTTAATTTTTTCAATAAATCTTGTGAAACTATCTGGTGCTCCATTTGCATCCTTCTTCATCTTTAATAAAATAAACAACAACAGCGTATAAATTAAAAATTAAAAATAATATACATATGAATAGAAATGAATGTATGAATGAACATACCTTTTAAATGCAAGATAAAAATCTTTTAACACTTATGTAGAACTTGAATCTAGGTAGTTGCGTACAACATCATCCCAACTATCTTCATTCAACAATTTAACCATTTGTTCTTGTATTCTCATATAAACCTTGCGAATGAATAAATGAAGTAAACAATGTTAATATAGTGTTATGTATAACAAATAATTCTCCTGACTTTATACGAGATAATATTGTTTTGATAAGCTTTTCATCCTTCACTCCTTGCATTGATCTCCAAGGTGTGATAGTCATATCTTCTGGAAGGAGCTTCATTTCAAGACCTGATTTATTGTTGGCACATATCGATGGTTTAGACTTTTTGACCTTCTGACTTTTGATGCCAACGTTCTCCCACAACTCAAAAATCTGATCAATCAATTCCCATATCTCTCTAGTTCTAAATGCCAACTGGAAGATGTTATCTATACCTCTGAATATTTCATAATTTACTTTGCCACCTTTTGAACTTATTTTTTCTTCGATTTGATAACTGATTTCCTTACAACATTCCTTCCGGATTGCATGATCAACCTTTGTCTTATCACCACCACATTTTTCTTCAAATTTACTATGAATAAATTTGACTCTTTGGATGAAAGTCATAGACATCCTATACTCATTATCTGAATATGATCCCATGCCAATAACTTTGCTTCTATTTATGTTAAACCAACATAAATGATACATTTTATTGTTTCAAAATGTGGGTTATTGGGATATTCCTCCATCAATTGCCTTTGAGCTTCTACAAAATGGTTGCCCCCAAGTACATAATATTTGTATTCAAAACATTTTGACTTGTCAAATGATTCTTTGTTAGCAACCTGACTTGGATCAACATGAAGAACATAGTCAACCACATGTGAAAAAGGGTTGTACCTCATCAATGTTTTCAAATTGTGAACATGCAAGTGGCGTGGCTTTCTAATTTGATATTTGAACTGTCCTTCATCTGGCTTGTAGACTTGAATGACATTAAGTTGAACTGACCGACCACCCTCAATTAAATTTGTCTTCGCCAAATGATGTCGAATGACATTTTGTTTTGTTTTCATAACGCCATCCTCTAAATCAGCTCCTAGTGTAATGATTTCCCTGCTTCCTTTTGAGTTTTCACTAGGCCCTTCACTGCTGTGCATGATTTTTTTAGAATGAGATTTTTTTTGTTTCTTCCTCCTATTGGTTATGATATTTTCTTGAACTGAGACAATCTCCTCATCATCAACTAGAAGGGAGACATTCTTGGACATTTTTGTTTTTGTTTTTTTTATGGCTCTTCTCCTTTCTAACAATAGTTCTAATCTGGTCCTCAGATATGGCAACACATTCTTCATCTTCAGTTTCAACTTCAACTTTCTCATTTTGAAAAGTAACATGTCTACCTTTACTAGAATGATCCCTTTAATACAATCTTGTAGCATCATGAAGTTTTTTTTTGCTTCTTTCCCATATCTTCTTCTTCATGTTCATGGAAAATGGAAACAACATTCATAATATCTCGCATAATAGATTCCCCCCAACATAATTGAAATGCCCTCAACAAAATCCTGTAAAACAAAATATAATATGTAAATATTAACTAAGTTATTAAAAATACAATGATACAGTTTGAATAACACAAAACAGATAAGTGTAAATAAAAATAGTTACAATCTTCTGTGCAATATTTTGTATGATTTGTTTGCATATCTTTGAAAATTTTTCCCCCGTGTTATACATTGACAATGTAAAATGATATCTAAGTTTATCATGTGACTTGGGCAGTTTTGAAAGTATATAAACACTTTCAGTATTTGGAAGAATATATAGGTCTAATACTTTTCCCACCAGGTCATAACTTTCAACATCAAAATTCTTACTAGCATATAGATATAATTGCAGAGTTTCGTCTTCTATATCTTTAAGAAACCATGGATATTTTGAACGATTCACTTCTGTTGATTTCTTCCAGTATGAAACCAACTTCTTTTCTTTTGTGGATGCATCTCCCACATTTTCAGTAATTAACTGAGGTGTAGTTCGTCTAACAATGATTTTTGAAGGCCCACCTGTAGCTTTAGATGATGCAAATGTTGACTTTGGTCCAGAAAGATTAACACAAACCTTCCTTGATGCCATTTTCCTGCAAACATATATATCTACGTGGAAATTAGTAAATCACAAAAAACAAATATCTTACGTAAACAAAATAGAAAACTAGTTCTTTTAAAAAGAATGATATTTTTTTACATTTTTTCCTCGACATAAACTATAAAACAAATTTTTTTTCATCTCCCCAATCACCCTAATTTTTTTATTTTTATTTTTATTTATTTATCTGGGGGCTGATTCTCAGAATTGCCCCCCCCCCACCCCCCCACCCCCCAAATTTTTACATTTTCTCCTCGACCCCACTATATATATATATATATATATATTTATATGCCCAAGGGGCCAATTCTGAGAATTGACCTCCCTACCTTGGGTGCCCTTGGGCTCGGGGGGACGCCGCCCCATGGGTGCGTCCGCCTGCAACACGGCGCCCACGATGACCATGCTGCGGGCGGACGCGCCCACGGGCAATCTCTGCCCGCAGCACGACGCCCACGACAACCATGCTATGGGCAGACGTGCCCATGGGGGCGGTCGCTCTGCTTTTCGACAACAAGGCGGGCCCAGCCCCGCTCCGCTTCCAAGGGCCGCACGGTGGTGCGTCGCTTCAACACGGTGCCATAACACACCCAGGAAATGAATACCATGAGGGAAAATCACTTGTTGGAAATGAGTTCCATACAGGAAAGGTTGGAAAAAATGGAAAAATTACATATACAAATGTTTCAGCCGAAATTTGATTATGAAGATTCATCAACAGATCATAAGACTTCTTGTCTGCTAAAGCCATTCTCATCTCATCACACGGAGGATTTAACTATGATTTCAAAGGATGTTGAGAAAGACCAAGCTCATGTATCACCATTGACAGAGTATATCCAGAATAACATTGGTCATGCTCCAGGTTCTTCAGATATTTTGTACAAACATCTTCAAGATGAGGACAGGAAATATACAGTGATCTCATCGCTGACATCACAACCCACTCTGAAGAAGAGAAAGAAGAAAAAAAGAAGTAAGTGGTTTGATTCGTTTGATGGTCGAGAGCAGCTTGACAATCAGATAAGACAGAGTCCTACAATTAGCAAGATTGGACATGGCACATCTGAAAAGCAGCATACAGACTTGCCTGAAAGTAGGCAAATGCTCAACATACACTATATTGAGCACATCTGATGCCACAGGGCATCCTCTGTATTGTATCTCTAACCTTACACCTTGTTATTTCAGCATTTCATTTTGCAGTTAGAGTAGATTTACTTTTCCTTGTTAAGTAGAATAATAAATAAAGAAGAAATTTCTATTTTCACGAACGCGTGTTATATGACTGATATTTGGATGGGCGCTACTTATGTAATCTTGTGTGTTGCTTGGATGCGGTTTAGTTCTCATTCCTTCAGCCAAACAAACGTGTCCCCAGTGAGGCAGGATATTGTTGCCCACTTTATTTGAGCTACCCCATAACAATATTTCCCCCCATTTTTTCAAATGGGACTTATCATGTTCGAGGTTCACTTCATCCAGATTTCATCGTCAGTCGACATTTTGTTATAAATGATGTAAACCCATTCTGCATGTTATGATGTAAATGATCTAAGTAAGACCGTCAATGTATGTAACAACCTAGGTAAACCTAGTATGTTGTTGATGATTTCCATCCTAGGAGGTTTTTTGTCCCACTGATTCACGTAAGTGATCGGCAGAGTTTTTCCCTCCACCCTCACCCCAAAGCTAGGGTGGATTTTGTCATCAACATGCTAAGTGAGTCCTATGCTAAGTGAGTCCCTAGTGTTTTCTATCCACAGTGTTTTTGTAAAGTCCTTGTAAAAAGTAGTTCCAACTAGTTTGGTCTACTAGATACGTATTTTGAGTAAACGAGAATTGGTGTTGTTGGTCTATGTGAATGGGTATTCCCCCTTCATGTATGTAAGTATATTATCTCATGTGAGGTTGGAAAAATAATTATAATCCCCTCTTAGTCAATTGATCAGAATTTCGAGTAAATTAATTAATAAAATCCTAAACAGAAATTTAATTAATTTAGGGTTCTAAATTAGGATTAAATCTTTAAAGGCAAAAATTTGTGGGTCCTTGAAAATGATTTTAGCGATAGAATAAGGAATATTGAAATTTTAGAAATATTGGACCCTTGGGCCTTGGTGGTTAAGTCAAGGTCAAAATTTTAGAATGTCAAAAATAATATTTTGAAGTTAATTAGGTAAGGTCGTAGTAAATTCGTTTTTTCCCCAAAATTTTAATTTCAACGCTCCTGATTAAAAGATGATTAAATCTTTTGGACGGTTGAGATTATTTTGACAAGGATCATCCAAACTAGCCGTTAGAGATTTTGTCCTATAAATTTAGAGGTTTTTGTCATTCTTGAATCATCCGATCTGAGGATCGTGCACTTGCTCTTAGAAGCTCTTGTAAACTTTTGAGGAATAAAACATAAAGACTTTGGGGTTACAAATTTTGATGTTCCTTCTCGGATCTATGTGGTGAATTGTCTCTAAACTCTGCTACTTTGTTTCTTGTATTTTATGGTTGATGGCCTTCATGGATTAATCTGCATACAGGTGCATTTTTCTGGGTTTATAAAATAACATTTTGATTTTTCTGCAAAGGTCTCATGTTGTTTTCTTAAACCTCTATCGATCTAAGATTCAGATCTAAGTGTGCAGGGAATTTTTTTTTTTTAAATTGGGCGTCTGGGGAAGTCTTCGGTTGGACCAGCCGACTCTCAATAAACATAAATCTGATAAGCTCTTTATTTGTTAAATTCCAGTTCTATCTTACGATATTTGTGATTTTGCAGGGTTTCAAAGGCTTGTACCTCATTTAAAAAATTTTAATTTCTAAACTGTGCTAAAATAGATTCAAATCTGACCATGAGGGTTTTAAATCTGTAAGCCCAATTTGTAAATTTGTAGGTTTCTTTTCGTTTGTAAAGTTTTAATCATTTCTTGGTGAACATCTTGGAATCGTTGGTCTTCCGACCGGGATTCAAATCGAATTTTTTTTTAAGATCTAGGGCAGATCTGGCTTCCAAAGGCCAGATCTGGCCTCAAAGCTGCTACTGTGGGCAGGATTTGGTATTATTTGATTTGAGGAGCATATAAATCTAAGTTTGCAGGGAAAATTCGTTTGATTTGAGGGTAAAAATTTAAATGTATTGGATTTCATTGCTGGTTCTGTGCACTGGCAAAGACTCCTGCAGTTATCCCCACATCTCTGCGTTATTTCTCTTGCTGCCCTTCGAGCCAGATCTCACGCTGCATAATTCACTTTTTCCACCGCCTCCATTCTGGTCGATTTCCCTTTGCGTCCATTGTTTCATCCTCTGCCTGCGTCCTCCTTTACACCACCTCCGTCCCTCATCGATTCGTTCTCCTTTGCCCTCTTCTGTGTTAACCCTTTCCATCTTCACGTCTCTGCAAGACATCGACCAGTCTTCATACCCTCATTTCTCAGCGTTGAACTCATTCGAATTCCTTAAATCTTCACGTTGCTTTCCCTGCTCTCTGCCGCCGTTGTGCTCCCTTCCTCACGTTCGTCGAACCTCTGCCGCCATCCAGTCAACCTTCACCTACAAACGCAAGAAATAACACACGTATAAAACTCAAAAGCCCTTACATAGCTGCATTTTAATTTTTTGTATCGGTTTCGTTTCGCTTAGGTTTAGTTTTAATTTTAATTTTAATTTTTTTTTAGATTTTGAATTTCAAGGAAAGTTAACGTAAAATTTTTTTAAAGTCTTTGCAGATTTTGTTTAGCGTAGGCTTTAGTTTAGTTAGTTTTATATTAGCAGCGGGTTTCATTTTGGTTCGATTTTATTTTGTTTTAAATTTAGTTTAATTTAGATTTCGTTAGATTTTAGGAAATTTCTTTTTAATGGTTAGTTTAACTTTTAGATTTTGGGTCTTAGTTTAGTTGTTTTAGATTTTATTTAGATTCTAACTTTTAGCTTTAATTTGTTAGAATTTTTTTGTTTTTTTTTTTTTTTGGTGTAGTTAGATTTTAATTTTAGTTTTCTTTAGAATTAGTTTAATTTTCAATAAAATAATAAAAATTCTCAAAAATATCTTTATAGTCAAATGAGCTTTTAAGATTTTATCCTAAGTGTGACTATACAAAAATTTTGAGATTTGCTGAAGTGAAATTAATTGAAACATCTTCAATATTTGGCATTCTCATATTTCTGTGGGTTTAGGATATTTTAATGCATGGTTGTGGTGTTTTCAATTGAATATCATTGTGATCAATCGTGTTTTAATAAGCAGCAGTTAATCGTCACTTACTTGTTTATAATTGCATAACGAGATTTTATTTGACTCCATAAGGCACTGGTTTTAAATGTGAAATCTAATTTAGATCCGTGGAATCTCGTTCATTCTATCAAGTATTTGATGTTTTAGCTGTGTCTCCTGGATTTGTCATCCTCATTTATAATAGGGTCTACCTTCCTTAGCTTGCAAGGAGACAACTTAAATAGAGAGATTGGGGATAAGAGTGATAGCCCCCAATCTGAGCCGTTGTCGCGGTGCCTTGACAATCTGTTCGACAACATTTTTTGGCGCCGTTGCCGGGGATAGAATTTTTCTGTCCTTGGTCTTAATGACATTTTATAATATTCAGATCTTCTTTCGCCATTCATTAGCCTGTCGCAAAGGATCACATTTTCTGGCGACTTTTCATCTCTTCATATTTTCATCGTCTTATCTTTCGTCATATCACTAATCATTTCATCATCGTATTTTTAGCACCTGGACATTTCGGTTGGCTTCTTGTTTGGGTGGCGACTCCACTTATTCATCTTTTTACTCCTAGACAAAAGTCCCCCCCCTGATATCCATCTGCTATCTCTCGATTATTTCTTCTGTTTTAGAATTAGTTTCATTTTCAAGTGGCGACTCCATTTCTTTCATTTCTTACAAGAGTTCCTGCCAAGAAGTTCGCTTCTTTAGGACCTTTTGACTATTCTTGAACACAGATCTAGAACTAGGTAAGTTTTAGTGATGCTTGGGGCATGCAAGATCTCTAAAAGTAGATTAGCAAAAGAAAGAAATAAAATTCAACTTGAAATGTATTTGCTTGACTTGAAATAAAATGTTGCTTTGTAAAGTAGAATTTGTCCAAATACTTGATGCATGTAAGGTGTGCTTGATGGTGAAGCATAAGTAAACTTGGAACAATATTAAGCCAAATAAAATCAAGTTAAAGGTGCTTACATGCAAAAAATATGAACTTGCTATGAAAATAAATGAACTTGAAAATTGTAGCAAATCAAATTAAAGAGCATGAAAAATGAGTGTGAGGCATGGTTGTGTTAATTACCCAATTAGATGAGATGCATGCAAATGAAAGAGATCAACAAATCAAAAAACAAGTTCTCTCCAAAAGGTGGAGATATAGGGATACCAATGGGTAAAACCCATACTCCCAAAATCAGAAATTTTATTAATTGTTACAAGAGGGAAAAGACAATGAAACCTCCTAAAACCCAATGAAAGTCTTCACAATTGAGCTTTAAGCCATAGAGATTTCCTTGCTGAAAAATTTCTGCAATTGAGGCCCAAGAAGGCTCAATAAAATTCAGATTTTATTGGAGGAGAAGAGAGGCTAAGCCTCTTCAATGAGCACGACCAAGAGAGAGAGAGGGCAACCCAAGAGGAACTCGACCTTGCCTAAGAAGAACTTGGCCTAGAGAGAGGAAAGATCTCGAAATTAGAGCCCAAAGGTCCTGCATGCAAATTTGTAAGTAGTTTTAAAGATGAATCCTGCAAGTTGCTGGAAGAAAACAAGTTAGAGATGTGCTACAAAACACAACAAGTATTAGCTCGATAAATTACAAAATATGTTACAATATAATCTAAAAAAGGCTAGGCCAAAGAGTATGAATAAACTCTCCTCTTCGACTTGCCATGATTTAGCTCTTTGAAATAGCAACATATATGTAAATGAAGCACAATATTCGAAAAGTAAAATTTTAATTGATTTTATGCAAGATATAAGAGCCTAAAACTCAAAGGAACGCATGCAAGACAAATTGAAATTGATGAGACTTTGGAAATTAACACATGCGGGTTCTCCTTGAATATTTCAAGAGTGGGTTGGTTCCTCCGAGAACTTCCCCTTACGCTTGAAGCTTGATCAAAGAAGGATTTTCTACAAAACTTCACCAAAACCAATTAGATCCACATGGAATTAATCAAATGCAATGGAGAGAATTTCTAGAGATATATTTGACATCAACTAAAATATTTCTATACCTAGAGCAATTAAACAATTCTTATGCTAATATGTGATTGCTGCATATCATGAAAAACATAATGGAAATAATAGCATGAGGAAGAAAATAGAAATATAAGAACAAATACATCAATATTTTACCATATACAAGGAGAAGAACAACTCACAAGTATCCCCAAAGTCTGTTGTATTATATTGCAAATGAGTGTACAATCCAGCAGCGCATCCTTGAGCCCAATAGCTTGTATTCTTGATACAATATGAGAGCCCATGGATCTATTATATAGAGCGTTGGGAGCAAATCCCAAGGAAGAATGCATATGACAAATGGAATTGGAGCAAATCCCAAGAAAGAGCAAGTTGAGTTCCAAGTGGAGATGAGAGAGACACCAATGCAAATCGAATTCCATGTGGTACCCAAGGAAAATTGAATTCTCTGTGTGGCATAGTAAACAAATCCATGTGTCAATCAAAGCCATGAGATAACTCCAATCAAACATCCAAACGCGAACCATGTGCTGCCACCTCAACTGATGATCCCAATGAAGCTCAACGTAGATCCCAAGGAACTGGGTGGTCCTCTCCAAGAGAAACTCATATTTCCCCAAGTGAAGTGCTACATGCAAAAGAACTGGAGCTAATAGTGAGATAAGTCCCCATGAAATCCTCAATCAAAATATTCCATCAAATATTCCTTTAGAGCATAAGCTCCTCCAAATAATTCGATTTTCCACATAAGCAACTGCAACATTAACTCCAGGAAATTTGATTTTATGAGATATTGGTGCATTTATGATGTAAGGTGGTCAATCATCGTCCACATGTCCCTTGACTCAACTCTTTGACTTAGGATAATTTCCAAGCCATTTCCGTGTCATTCTGTCACATGAAATAATTTGTCTCTCTATTTAATTTATTTCTAGCCTAATTTATTGCCATATTTTCCACTAAACTAAGGAAAAATGGTTTTTGGGGGTCCTAAACACATTTTTGACTCAAAGTGTCATAGTTGAAAGTTGGGGTGAGAGGTGCAAATTTTATTACTCATAGCCCATACAACTTCTGTAGACATTACTTATTACATTACAAATGCAATTTTTATTACAATTTCCGCCCTGCAGGAAATAAAAAAAAAAAAAAAAATTACTACCTAGACCTAGCCAAATTCCACGATTTTTTTTGTGTGATCTAGTATGGTAATTTACATTGACTCTAGACAGTAGGACTCACCTAGGGCCTTACCATCAAGTCGTACTCCAGCTTTGTGGTAAATTTGGAGGAAAAAATTCAATTAATTATTAAGTCTTGGTATGGAGATGATAATTAACTAGTGAAAAAAACATCCCAAAGTAATATTCACTTGTTGGCAAGGTCCCAAGCTACCTAGGCATGTTACATGACTCAGAACTCATCATACTAGTATCACTTATTACAATTTCTCGCAGGGTGTGGAATCTGGATACAACAAAAAATGATGAGAAGAAGAAGTAGAGTGTAAAAACTCTGGTAATCGGATGATATCTAATGGTACAAGTGTCCTTTGGTACATCCGTGGGCATGGAGTCTTCAAAAAATCTATAGGTGCCACTCTAGTGGTCAACAAAAGACATATTGAAGAAGTGGGTTTTTCACACCTTGTAGTCTCACTCATTACAAAAGAGTACATAAGCTTCATAACCAAAGCATTGTTTGGTGTAAATTATTGAGAGAAAGTGAAATGGAGTCTATTACTAAGGAGATTATTAAGGGAAGATTTCTTAAAACTTTTATCAAAGCTGTTTTTGCACTATTTATACTCAAAAGAACAAGTTTTGGAAGGGATGTTATTATCTCTATTGCTTCTCCTCAAGATGACACTTAATGTTAGCACTGAATGTGCTAACCAATTAGTGGTTCCTGATTCAAAAATAATTGAAACAATAAACGTGCTTGAAAAACAATATGACACAAGAAATTTACAAATGAGTATTGGGGACTATACTTTTATCTCGCAATTCACTATTAAATCTTTACTTTGTGATGACAGTGACATTATTTTGGGTCCTTTATCTTAAATACGAAGAAGTTTTTGATGTTTCCCTATAAGAAGAAGATGATGACATTGTATGATATTACAATGAAGTCAGAATCGATAATACCTTCATCGGAAGTGTGATGTTCCCATGTTTTAGATTTCCTTATGATGCAGATAGGATGGATTTCCAGTGGCCGGAGAAGGTATGATGGCCGAATAAGCATTTGGTGCTTAATAGGAGAAAAAAGGGCCAAAAAGGGGGAAAAGTGACTAAAATAAAAGTCACTTAAGATAAAGTTAATGGGAGAATCTTCTAGAGTGAAAATACAATAATAAAGCAAAATACTTCTAGAAGATTTTTGAGGGGGCCATTAGATCTATAAAAGAAGAGGGGGTGCACATCATTGGGACATCTTGGATTTATATATTTGGTCTTTGGTGATGTTTGGAGAACTTGGTTCCCAACTTCTATAACCCCCAGGATAGAAACCCTTAGGTGATTTGATTTAGTAAGAATGGACAAGGACCCATCTCTTCCCTTGGTGAATTCATCTAGAATTCACAGGAACGTTTATTAGTTGTAGTTCAGTTTCGAAGTTATTGGCAGAGTTTTTGGGGGAGTTTCCAGTGGAGAGATTGAATCCATTCCTCGTCGTATCATTTCTTGCAGAGGACTGCATTAACTGCTCAACTGAGATGTACGCGCTATATGGTGGGGTCTCTCACTACTAAGTTCTGGGCCAAACCCTTTCTGTATATTTCTGGGTTTTTGGAGAGAATTTGGTGGGTGTGTTTTCAAGGTGATCTAGTCATTTTCCAGGCTAGCCGACCGCTTCCATTAAACCAACCTTCAACAGATTATTCACTGGAAAGTGCACATTCTCATCCTGGGCCATACTTCATTTGGGTCAGTGACATATTTTTGGGTTTTGCTTAGCTTGCTTGGCAAGCCCAAGTTCCATTGTTTCATCCCATCATATGAACTCATATCCGATTTTTAACACAATGGCTCAGATTATTTGGCTGGTGTCACTTGGCTATTAAATTGTGGTTGTGTTTCTTAATTATTTGTTGTTCTAAGTTCATTGTTTTTGGTATCTACTTTTAATTTTTCCATTAGGAATATTATAGGCAAATTTTAGAGATATCTTGAATATAATGCTTCAAGAAAATCAAAAGTTAATATATGAAGGTTGCAGAAAGAATTTGACAAAGTTATCTCAGATAAAAATGAAGAAATTTCTCGCTTAAAATATCATGGTAAAAATTACTTACACAAGTCTAGAAGTCCAAGGCTACGAAGCATTCATTGGAAAATATAATATAACTTATCCAGATAAAAGCATCAAAGTCTTTAGGTAAAAATGTCCAAGTGGATGAGAAAGGAACAAATATAGATCCCATTAATCTTTCAACTAAAAAGGATTCCAATCCAATTGAAGTAAAGACATTGTCAAACATATACATGGAATGCACACAAGATATGAAAGATAAGCATGGGATACCTTATTATTAACATAGATATACATTTATGTTACATTGGTGTGACTCTTGGATTCCATATTCCAAGGTCTTTTGGACTCCCCACACCTTAACCCTTAGCAGATTAGGTGTCCAATATTCCCTCCCTTAATCCGAAGGGGTATGTATGAGTCCAAGAAGAGAGCTATAATACAAAGTGGCAGCACTAGGTTGAATGTGCTCTATGAGATGTAGGTATAAGGAGGTGGTTTAAGGATGACCAGCAACGCTGGAACGCTTATTGTAGTTCCCAAAACTCTTCCAAATCTGGCAAGAAGCTGAGGTCTTATGCTAGAGGAAGTGCTCCTAATGCATTGAAGAGGGAGACCCTCAACCTCGAAAAGGGAGGTATGCAACCTATATAAAAAGGGAGAACCTCAACTTGAAAAGGGAGGTCTCATTCTGCGACGGCTTAAAGATGACCATCAACTCTGGAATGCTAATGCAATTCCTGGAACACTTCCAAAACTGGCAAGAAGCTGAAGTCTTTTGCTAGAGGAAGTGTCCCCAATTCTTTGAAGAGGGAGAAGCTCAACCTCGCATAAATGGTTTAAGGTTGACCACCAACCAAAGGCATGCTCAGGCTACAACTCTGAATTTGGTATGGCAGGTTATGGCTCAGGCTCACTTGAACTTCTGTGTCTCTGGCTACAACCCTGAATCTGGTATTGTAGGTTGTGGCTCAGGCTCTCTTGATGTGGCTTTGAAGCTTGTATATGACCATCATTTCCCTCCTTGTCAGATACAAGGTGAGATGATGGCGAAAACTCAACGGCAAGGCATTTTAATATTCTAGAATAGATTCTGACATATGACTGAATATCTTCTTGGCTATTGATGCCCATTGCTAAGAAACGATCCCTCCAAGATGAATCTTTGTTCTTGCACAGTCTTTTTTCTGAAGCATCTATGTGAAGAATGAGTGGTTTTATGACAGTGCTTACATGGATGAAGATCAAAACAATGATCTTTCATATGACCAACTCGATCACAACGTTGGCATTTCACAATCTGTTGTTGTGGAGGAGGAGAAGAAACTGGAACTACTGAAGGTGAACTGCCATGAAAAAATCCATCACTTTGAAATTGAATGGGCTTGGATTAGTCTCGAATATGAAAGGACACATCCTTGTCATATCCAAGACCAATTCTGTGCTTGTTATGGACAAGCTCTTCCCAATATTTGATGATTGGCTTGGGAAGTGCATGTTGATTTCTGGTAGCATCAGATGTGCTCTAAGCAAATTTTGCAGGGAGGCTTAGGCACATCTATTCCAAATAACCTTGAAAGCGTTTTGGGAAATTCCACCCAGATTGTGTTTTGTGAAAATAATTAATTATTTTTAATGGGACCCTAAGTCTAAACTTAGGAAATTAAAATAATTAAAGGATATTAATTAAAACAGGGTGTGAATCTTCTATAAAAGACGGAGATCAAGTCAAGTTAATCTTAGCCGTTGTTTAACGATTATAAGAAGGACTTGATGGGGCATTTGGAAAACACACCGAGAGGCCGAGAGAGTCTAGAGATCGAAATTCTTTAGTGAACAGTGCTCAGGGAGAAGATCGATCGAGTTGATTCTTGCAGAGAGGGGCAAAGATAATTTCCGGTTGGAAGGTCATTTCCTGAGCCGGGAATACACAACAAAGAAGGCAGAGGGAAGTACGCCGAAGAGGCAGCGTAGCAGCTACACAGAGGCAACGCAGTGCCACAGAGATGCAGTGCTGCAACCTTGAGAAGATCCGAGATTCAGCTGAGGATTAGTGAAATCTAGTGCCGGAGTGCAGGGGTGTGAGAGCGAAAGGGCCAAAGATCAGTATCCAACTAGCAGAAGAGCCAACAAGCAGAAGTGAGGCAGTCCCCACGCAGAGTGACGCAGATCTGCGCAGAGACAACGTAGGGCTCATCAACTCAGTGTTTGGTCAGTCTGGATTTTCCAGTGTTAGTGTGAGGTAATCCTCACTAGCTCTTTGTCAGTCAGATTCTCTGTGTGGATGGCCAGTAAGGCATCCCAGATTGTATTCAGAATTACTGCATAATAAACAAACCCTCAGCTGCTGAACCGATTTTCCCCCATTGGGTTTTCTGGGGACTTGGTCCAAAATTAACGATATTGTGTTTCTATTGTTTATTCTTGCTTAGATCTTGTTTCTGCACTTATTTTTTTTCCACAGTTTAATTTTGTGAAGGCTGTAGTGTATGGGTTTCAATATTTACTGAAGAACACAGTAAATAATTTGTTCAGGATATTAACAAATAGAAGAATTCCCATCAGTTGCAGCAGGAGGATTTCGGGTAGCGGAATTTTCACAGTGCATGCTAAATTTTTGCTGTTGCATGTAAATATGCTCTTGAACTAGGAATTGAATGTGAATTAACCTCAAGTTTATATTCTTGCTGCTACTGATGGTAGTCTGTCTCAATGTCCTGAACAGAAACAAGTTCAGAATGATGACTCCATTGTTGTAATTCTTCTTGCTGAAGTTGAGAATCCAACTGCAAAAAGTGAATCTTTTCCTGTGCATTATGTAGACATATTTGAATGTCAACAAGAGAGGTTTTGCTGATTTTGATAGTGTTACTAGTAGTATATTCTCTCAAAGTTTCCGAGGACTGTAATACTTCATAAAATTTGGCCATTTTCCAAACAACTCAAGCTAAAGAAATGAAGGGTGCCAGTTTCAACCGATAATGCAAGCCAATCAACTTATTCTCTTGAATTGCCAACTATGGAATTCCCAGAGGACAAACTCTGCTACTCAAATTATGGAAGACACTTCTCACAAAACAAAACTAACTCAGACTCTTAGCAAAGGCATTGCAAACAAATGGTTCCAATTTCTCTCTTTTAATGGAGAATTCTTGTAGAAATCATATATAGAAACAATACCGAAAACTGAGATCTTCAAGGACTAACAAAATATACCCCAGATCTGAATGTGGGAGAATTGTACCAAGATTCTGAAATTTGTGAGGTGGCTCTTATAGTATTTAAAGTTCACAGAGTAAATGGAATTAGAAGTGAGAGTACTTGATTGGATTATTGTGCAGTTTTAAATTCTGTCGCGTACCTTTAATTTAGTGCAAGAGATCAACACTTCAAAGATGAAAGGTGGGTAGCCCAATCACATGAGAGGACAGGACATCCAAAGAGTTTAAAATCCAAAACTCTGACATCTTACATCTTCTATGATTCTGACACATCCTCTGAGAGTGGAGAGGAGATTGAGTTGGAAAGATACAATGATAGTACCAGTAGTCATGTTAACAAGCTTCCTCTCTTCAATGACTCGTCACATGTTACAACATCAGACTTCAAACATTAGAATCCAAAACACGCAGAAAATATTTCTTCACGAACACCAAATTGGGTTATTGAGTCTCGTATTCAGTCATCTCAGTATAAGCCGGAGTTTCAACCTCTTAAACAATCTCTTCCCAGCGTAACAATGTCATCTCAGAATACTTAATCTCCACTTTTTGTTCGAGGGTCAGAAACATCAAGGGAGAGTTCAAAAAAGGGTGATTCACATGTTCATCCAAAACTTCTAGATTATGATAATTTGACTACCATGTTTGAGGCCATGAAATCTAATAGACGGTGAATTGAAACTATTCTGAATGGTTGTAGTTATGGTATGCAACGTGGTCAACGGTGAGGAGTGGGCAGCGTGGGTCGGAGGCTGCGTATGATGTGCAGTGCGCTGGAGCTTGTAGGTGTGCTGCTATGGCACTGTCAATGGAGTGAAAGTCGATGGGTCCAGTGCAGGACAGGAGCGATAGTGTGGAAGGAGTGTTGGTGGAATGCGAGGAGGGAGGCTGCGTATAACCGTGGACAACGTTTGGTAACATGGACAGAGTATGACTATGGACAATGTTTGAGGGAGGCTGCGAGGTATGTATGACTGGAGGTGGAAACGCAGGCCGGTGTTGTCACAGTGTGCAGGAGTATGGAGTGCCGCACGGTGAAGGCCGCGGTGGAGGCAACCAGGCATATACCAGGAGTCGGGAGGAGGTATTAATTGGACAGGTGGAGGAACGATGGTATATAGTGTTATATGGTGGTATATGTAGCAGTGTGATGGCCATGACACCACGAGCCACGAGTAGTGTGATGCTGACTGTTGGTGCAGTGTGTATGGAGCACTCCGAAATGAAGGTGAAGGAGTCGAGACTACAGACTGGGAGGAGAGTTGAGAGCCAACTGCACAACACTGTGAGTGTAAGCTTGGGCGTAGGTAGAGAGAGGAGGCTAGGATATGGCTCTCAACAATGAACACAAAAAGCATTCACGGTACACACAATCTCACGACCGTCACAACATCAATGCACATATTAAGTGCTATCATATACCTCAAACAATGCAATATGCCAATTAATGGAGCTCAACGTATTTGAATGATGGAGGATTCCAAGTCTCAGTTCGCAGCAAGGATGGACGAAGCGTTTCTTGTACAACCTTCTAGAATTAGCAAGAACAGGTTTGAATGGCAGAGGAGCGACAGACAGAATGGCAGGCTTAAAATAGTAGGAGCAAAGCAGAGCACAGGACTGACAAGCGCTCATAGCAACAAAAAATGAAATGTCAGTGCTAGCAGGAATGTTCTGAAACCAGCTCCAAAATAGAAGAAAAGAGAGATCAACGCCTTAGAAATAGCCACTTCGAGGGGGCAACCTCCAATACATTACATAGATGAACAATTCTTGGATGATACAAATGACCAAAACCTCGTTCTATATATAGGAGTCCATGGGCCCACAATATAATCCTAGTCGACCTAACAATAATAATGTAAGGGCACAATAATAACAATATTGGGGTTACAGGGGTACAACAATAACCATAAGGGCGCTACACTAATAACAATAAGGGACTAAACTAGTAATATAGAGACCTAACATGCCCCTCTCCTTCAAAAAAGTGTTGTCCTCAATGCTTGAGTAGCTCTGGGTGCTTTTGTATAAAATTCTCATCCTCCCATGTAGAATCTTCAGTGGGTAAGTTCTTCCACTTGATGAGATACTCTGAAATTGATCGATTTCGTAGCTGTTGAGTTCTTGTTTCCGTGACCGCTTTAGGTTCCCATATGATTTTTCCTTCCTCATCAAGTTCTGGCAATATTGTTTGAATTGGAAGATTTTCACCTATAACCTTCTTTAAGCATGAAACATGGAAAAATGGAAGCACTCGCGAAGAAGCAGGAAGCTCCAATTTGTATGCCATAGTACCAGTCTTTTGCAACACCTTGTAAGGACCATAGTATTTTGGCGATAATTTATTATCCTTCTTAGCTTGCTTAAGGGACATTTGTTTGTATGGTTGTAGTCATAAAAATACCCAGTCTTCTACATAAAAACTTCTCTCGTTGCGATGTTGATCTGCCTGTTGTTTCATTCAATTTTGTGCCAAATTTAGGTTATCCTTTAAGAGTTGAAGAACTTCTTGTTTATGCTCGATATGATCTTCCACTGCTTGAACCTTAGAATTTTCTCTTAAAGATGATGTGATGGACGGTGGATGATATCCATAAAGTGCCATAAATGGGATCATTTTTGCTGCAGTATGGAAGGAATTGTTATACCACCATTCAGCGAGAGGTAACCACTTGACCCATTGTGTTTGTTTATTAGATACAAAACAACGAAGATATCCTTCCAAACATTTATTCACTATCTCAGTTTGATCATTGGATTGAGGATGATAAGATGAGCTATGAGCTAATTGAGTACCCAAACAAGAAAATAACTCCGTCCAAAAATTTCCAGTAAAAATGGGATCTCTGTTGCTCACAATAATATTTGGTTCCATGTAGCTTTTGAATTGTGTCCATAAATGTAGTAGCAACTGTACTTGCTTTAAATGGATGAGATAATGCACAAAAGTGTGCATACTTGGTAAGTCTATCAACTACCACCATGATGACACTCTTTCCTTTGGACTTAGGTAAACTTGTGATAAAATCCATTGAAATATCTTCCCAACGTTGACTTGGAATGGATAAAGGTTTTAGAAGACCCTGGGTCTTAATTGTCTCAACTTTATTTTGCTGGAAAACCAAAAATTCTACCACAAACTTTTGAATATCAGCTTTAAGGCCATCTCAAAAAAATTCTTTCTTCACCCTGTGGTAAGTTTTTAAAAATCCTTAGTGTCCTCCTAAAGGAGAAGTGTGCAATTCCAAAAGAATATTTTGTTTTAGTTGGGAATTCTTACAAAGATATAAGCGATCTTTGTACCATAAGGAATCATTTTTCCAACTAAATGTATCAGATGTACTAGGATCTTGCTGCAACTTTTGAATGAGTGTCAATACATCTTTTTCCTTCTTCCATTCATCTCTTGCTTCAGTTATCCAATCTGGTTGGATAATAGAAATGGCACAAAGCAATGCTTCCACCTCTTCATTCTTTCTTGAGAGTGCATCTGCAACAACATTTAGCTTTCCTTTTTTGTAGATTATTTCAAAGTCATAACCCAACATCTTTGTGACCCATTTTTGCTGCTCTTCTGAAGATAGTCTTTGTTCCAAAAAGTGTTTAAGACTATCATGATCAGTTTTTACCTTGAAGTGTCTTCCCATTAGGTAAGGTCGCCATTTCTTTAGTGCATGTAGTATTGTTAACTTTTCCTTCTCATAAATAACTTTCTGTAAATACTTTCCTTTGATTGGACGACCTTCAAAAGCAATGGGTCTTCTTTCTTGCATTAAAACAACACTAATTCGATTTCCTGAGGCATCACATTCCACAATAAAGGTTTTTGTGAAGTTTGGTGTAGCTAAGACCGGTGCTAGGCACATTGCCTCTTTAAGATGTTCAAAGGCCTTAGTTGCTTCAGGAGTCCATGAAAATGCATCTTTCTTCAATAATGTTGTTAGAGGTGCTACTATTCTCTCATAATTCTTAACAAACTTGCGATAATACCCTGTTAACCCGAGAAATCCTCACAACTGCTTTATGGTTGTGGGGACTTTTTATTCCATAATGGCTTTAATTTTGTTAGGGTCTACCTTAACACTCTTGTGAGATATAATATGACCCAGATATTCCACCTTTTGTACTCCAAAGAAACATTTGGATGCTTTTGCATATAATTGTTTCTCCTGCAATAGTTTGAGTACCCTGTCAACATGTTGAACATGATCCTTCCAAGACCTGCTGTAGATTAGTATATCATCAAAAAATACTAGCACAAATTTTTTAAGGAAGGGTTTGAAAATGGAATTCATCAACCGTTGAAATGTAGAAGGTGCATTTGTAAGGCCAAAAGGCATGACCAAAAGTTCATAATGACCTTCATGAGTTCGAAAAGTTTTTTTTCAGAATATCTTCAGTCTTCATTCTAATTTGATGATATCCTGAACGAAGATCCAACTTGGTAAAATGAATTGCTCCATGTAATTCATCCAATAATTCATCAATCACAGGAATGGGAAATTTATCTTTAATGGTGAGCTTATTGAGCTCCCTATAATCCGGACACATTCGCCATGATCCATCCTTCTTGTGTACCAATACTACAGGAGAAGAGAAAGAACTTTGGCTAGGTTGAATTATACCCGCCTCTAACATTTCTGCAATCATACGTTCAATTTCACTCTTTTGGAAGTAAGGATATCTATAAGGCCTGATGTTTGGAGGAACACTTCCCGGAATCAAATGAATAGCATGATCATGATCACGAATAGGTGGGAGTCCTTTGGGAGTTTCAAACACCTTGGAATGATTGTCCAAGACTTGTTGGAGATCTGCAGAAATAGATGATTTTGATGTCGGAACTTCTAGTGAGCATAATTGTGCAATTACACCTTGTTGTTCTTTCTTTAGAAGCTTTGTCATGACATTAGAGCTTATTATCCTTCCCGGCTTCCCTTCAATACCCCATAATTCGACTTCCTTTCCTTCTGAAAAAAATTTCAAGAAAAGTTCTTGAAAATTAAAAGCTACCGTCCCCAAAGATTGTAACCATTGTATTCCTAGTACAACATCAGCACCTCCCATAGGAATGGAAAGCATTGGAATAGTCAATAAATATTCCCCCATGGTTAGCTTGATATTATGGCATTTTCCAGAGAAATTTATAGTTCCTCCATTTGCAACCATCACTTGACATTCTGGTGCTGGGTATAGGAAACAATTCACTTCCTTGGCTACCTTACAATGAATAAAATTATGGGTACTACCTGAATCAATCAACACTATTACCTTTTTCTTCTTGATATGTCCTTCTATCTTGAGAGTTTGAGGAGTGGTAATTCCTGCCAATGCATTACATGATATGGTCGAACTCATTTCTTCCTCTTCTAGGGTTGGTTCCTGGTGTATATCCTCTTCTTTTGAAGATTCTTGTTCATTTTCTTCTTCCTCTTCACAATCTATGTAAAATAATTTCTTCTCAGCACACTTATGACCTTTAGTGTATTTTCTATCGGAACTGTAGAAAAGCCCTTTTGCTCTTTTTTCTTCCAATTTTTGTGGTGTCAACCTTGTAGTTTGTGGAAGTCTAGGAGTAGCAACACTTCCATCTTTATATATGTGAGTGGTAGGCTTCCTTGTCGCCATAATTTTACATTCAATTTTTCTTGCCAACCTGAATGCCTTTTCTAATGAATCAGGTTCCCAAACGCGAACTTCATGTTGGATGTTATCCTTTAAAGTCCCTATGAAGACATCAATCCTGTGTTCCTCTGCAATATCAGTTACCCTTATATTCAATTTTTGGAAGTCCTCAATGTGCTCCACCACTAAACCCTTTTGTTTGAGATTTATCAATTGGCTAAAGAAGGTGTTGCTTTTTGTATCCTCATAATGTGCTATCATTTTCCTTCGTAAAAATTAACCAAGTGACAATTTTTTTACGGGAGTAAAGCCATCGATACCATACAAATGTATTTTGTTCTAAATGTAAAGTTGCAATGCGTACCTTTTGTGTGTTTTGCACAATATTGAGATCACAATATTGCTCCATCTGTAGTATCCATGTTACGGGATCCTTGCCATCAAACTTCCTCATATCCATCTTTGGAATATGGTGGTTCTTCCATCAACCATTAGAGTTTATGAATTCACGATTAACATTTATTTTATTCTCATCATGAGTTTCCTCTACTATCTTTTCGCCATTAGGAAACATTTTTTGTATCAACTTTGCCAAACCTTTGATGTCTACTTTTAGATCATTCTTCATGTTTTCCATGTTGTCTTTCATTTTTTCATCGATCTTAGCTTCCATGTCATCCATCTTAACTTCCATTCCATTCATCTTAGCTTCCACGCCTTTCTTCAAACCATCCATCTTAGTTTCCATGCCTTTCTTCAAAACTTCCATTTCAATTTTTGTTGCTCTTTGCGATAGCGAAATTTGGTGCACTTTCTCTTGTAATTTTGATATCTCATGTTGCATTTCTTCGTCTTCATGAGTCATAGTAGAGCCTTCTGAAGGCTTAATGGGTGTTGAATTTTTTTTAGGGGGCATTTTAGAACCCAATACTGATATTTATTCTTCAATATGCCCTTGGAATAAATTCAAACTAATTTTTTCAAACGAGACTTATGTAATTCGAAAAAAATACACACCTTTTTCTTGCTTTTGAGGAGCTCGATATTGAAACTGAGTTTCTCTGTGATTTCAGATCTTCAATATCTGAAATTGGGCCCTGTAGTAGTCCTCTGAATCTTCTTTCAAATTCCAGAGGTCTAACCTGATTTGGATTCTTCAAGACAAAGTTATGTTAAATCTCCCACAATGACCTAATTATGGACTGGTTCAGTAGAGCGACCTTGTACAGTGTGCCACGTGTCACTGTTTCCTCCTTCGGCTCTGAAATTGATACATAGGAAACTACAATCCGTGTACTTGCGGCTGCTTTTTACAGAATTCCAATCCAATGCTCAGAGAGAGAGTTATGATGATTTTCCCACGGTCACCTCTTTGAGATGAAATTCAGGAGCCTGAAAAATCCCTAACTTCCACAAACCCTATCTCTGAAAATATTGTGAATCAAGCTCTGAAAAATTTCCATGACGTTCCTCAGGATTGCGGCCTCGCTCTGTAAAAATTTCAGCTTCGGAACCCTCGTAGAAAAAAAGTTATAGCGAGAATGCCATGATGACCTGTTTAGGTTAAATTCAGGAGCCTACAAAAATCCCTAACTTGCACAGATCATATCTCCAAAAGTATTGCGAACCAAGATCTGAAATTTTTCGACAACGTTCCTCAGGATTTCGGCTTCGCTCTGTAAAAAATTCAGCTTCTGAACTTTCGTAGAAAATTTTTTATAGCAAAAATGCCATGATGACCTTGTTTGGAGCAGTAAAACCCTAGAATCCAAACCTCTGATACCAAGTGTTATGAAACCAACTCCAAAAATAGAAGAAAAGAGAGATCAACGCCTTAGAAATAGCCACTTTGAGGGGGCAACCTCCAATACCTTACATAAATGAACAATTCTTGGATGATACAAATGACCAAAACCTCCTTCTATATATAGGAGTCCATGGGCCCACAATATAATCCTAGCCGACATAACAATAATAATGTAAGGGCACAATAATAACAATATTGGGGTTACGTGGGGGCTACACTAATAACAATAAGGGACTAAACTAGTAATATAGGGACCTAACAAGGAAAATAATGGCGTTTCTGAGCAATGCATGTAGGAGTTATAACAAAGGAGGAGTGCTCAGATCCACAAAGACTATAAAATAAGTGGCTCACCCAAAACTCGTCCGCTCTGATACCATGTCAAACATATACATGGAATGCACACAAGATATGAAAGATAAGCATGAGATACCATGCTATTAACATAGATGTACATTTATATTACATTGGTGTGACTCTTGGATTCCATTTTCCAAGGTCTTTTGGACTCCCTTTGACTGTCCATTTCCCATACCTTAACGCTTAGCGGATTAGGTGTCCAATAGACATATTCAAATATTGTAGTACAAACGATAGAAATGTTGAGGGTTCCTACTAATAAAAGCTCAACAATTAATGATGCAACATCAATACATAAAGAAAATAAAACTCCAGAAGCAAAGCAACAAAACATTACTAAGACACCTTATCAACACCTTAATCACAGGAGCAGGTACATTAATCAGTCAGGGTTTCAGCATCAATCAGAAGGAAAACAATTAAAGTGTCTTTCGAAGAACACTGATACCAATGTTATCAAGTATTATGATAAAAATTCTTCTTGGGAAGCGTATAAGTGCGGCGCTCCAGAGATGATCAAATTAGGTTGGTCAAATCATGTTATAGTTCGACAATTCTACTCAACGCTTAGAAGTTTGCGTCGTATAGCATCATCAACCATGACAACATCAAGATCATGCAAAGACATTACAAGTGGAAGCACACATATAAGAACCTTTTCATCCATATGCTTTGAGGAAAAATCATTTATGCAGGGGAAGGCAATGTTATGAACATGAATATGGAATAATACAAATAATAAATAATAAATAGTATAAATAATAATAATTAATACTTACGAAAGGGCATGTCTAAAAAATACACGACTCCTTAAAATAGGGCACACCGTCTATTTATATGGGGCCCATAATTATATTCAAACATATCAATTGTACATTCAAATATTTATATATTAATATTATTTATCCTATGGTGGATACTCTCATATTCAAGATGTACAATTTCCAAGCCTAGCACAAGAATTAGTTTCCAACAAATTTTATACCTAGAAATAAATTTCAGCAGCCAATAAATTCTGTTTTGTAAACTAACCAATACCGAGCTTTTAACAAATAAAATGCACAACATAAACAATAGGAACAACAATCACACAATTGACACAATTTTTACCCTAGAAACCCACAAAGGGGAAAACTGACAAGTTTGTTCTTAATGGCTCAGGGAGATATTGAACTTTCTTACAAAAATTACAAAGCTCCATGGTAGAAAATCCCACAACAAATACCCAACCCATACGACCTCACCAAACCCAACTCAAATCGAGCTCTACATAGTGCTTGCATTACCTTGCGTGTGGTCTGCATCACTCAGCTCACGCGACTTGTGTCACCTAGCTCAGGAGGCTTGCATCACCTAGCTCACGCGGCTTGCGTCACTACTCGTGCGACTTTCATTACCCAACTCATGCGACTTGCTTCATTGCTCGTGCAACATGCATTACCTAACTCGTGCGACCTTGTTTCGCTTGGCTTGGTTGCTGATAATTTTCCCAAAAAATCCCTCCATCTTCCACCAATAGGTCAGTCTCTCTCTCTCTCTCTCAACAAATTGATCTGCCTTCTCTCAGCAAATTGATTTGCCTAATTCGCTCCATCTCAATGGTGTGCCTTCACCTCATGGGTATGACTTATATCAAACTCCCTTAAGCCTCCTAATCAAACCCTAGCACCCCAGAGAGATGGAGGGTTGAGATCATCCCTCATTTTACCTATTGAGATCAATGGCTCAAATTATATCCTGGTCACTGAAATTATTTACCTCCAATACCTTAGACTTTGGCCCAATAAGTCAGCAAAGGAATATAACAAATCTCATGTACTTTTCCTAAGTTGAAACTTAGGAAGGAGTTTAATAATCACTTGCTCCACTTAAGCAAGCATAGATAAGGATGATTAATGTTCTAGACATGCTAAGGCACCAAGCTAGTGAAGAATACTTCCTGAGCTACCAAAGCTCAACAAAATATTCTGAATATTTGTGTGATAATGAAGTTTTGTTCCTTGCAAGGCGATATTCCAAAGTTCCTTAGTAAGGGTTTTGATTCAATTTCATGCCAAAGTTGATCTTGTGGTTGAAGGATTTCCCTGTGGAGGGATCTCTTCTAGTTGTGCCATGATTTCATGATTTTTCTTTGATTAGCTGAGGGGTTAATTTAGCTATTGGTTCTAACCTCTTTCCCTAATCCACATACATCTTTAATTGACTTAAGAGGGTTTTTTTCTTGCTCTCATCTTGCTACTTGACTCCTCTTGATTCCATAGCCCTAGAAGGATATTGGCATTGATCATTTTTTTGGTCCAGAACCCCTTAAAAATATCTAAGAGCATGTTTTGCTGAGACTATCATTGACATACATTGACATCACCTTGTGCCGCTTTGACTAAGCTCTAGTGTTTCTAGTAGGGAAGCCTCCCTTGAGTTGGAGGAGAGTTGGCCTAAAGCGAGAGGACAGGTTGTTGAGGTGATTGGTGCTTTTATCGCACACATACAATTTGGGCAGTAACAAGTTCCACTTTTAACTTCTAGTATTATGAATTTAAGTTAATGTTGATATTTTCCTTATACTGGTGAGTTATCTAACTTTTTAGTATACAATAAATATCTGCATTAACTTTGAGAATTTAATAGTAAACATGATAGAAATTAAATTATAACGATTGTCTTTATTGGCATCAAGAAAGGAGAAGGGCACATCATTGTGTAGCATTAGATTGGGGTTTAGGAGTGGGATGTGGCATTATTATATAGGGTTTAGGAGTGGGGGATACTGCATTATTATATAGGGTTTAGGAGTGGGGGATGCGGCATTATTACATGGGGTTTAGGAAGAGGGGCACCCCTTCTTTTATTTTATTCTTTCGTTTTTGTTTAACTTGAAGCATTCCAGTTTTGGCCCAAACAGGTCTGAACTGGAACCTTCAAATTCTGATAACACTGCTGTGGACTATGTATGATACAGAGCATAGAGCATAGGATAGTCATCTTTTCTTTCTCATGTTCTCAATCATGGAGCATTGTATAGAACATTTACACGGTAATTCAAACACTGTTACATTCTGATTTTCTTTTTGTGCATCTTATTCATTCTTCACCATCATTTGTTCATGTTTCCATGCGCATAACTTAGTCAGTTAAGTCTGAATTGTCTTTTATTTTGCATCTTGGAATCAGATCAGTTGTTGCATATAATAGTTTCAGATTTATTAAGAAGCATGCTAGAAGAACATTTTATACCTACATTTTGTGGGAATTTGCCAAGACTTGTTGTGTGTTCTTGTATGGCTTGAAATTTCCTAGTTATAATAAACTCTTATGACATTTGCACACCATCCATACAGGCTTACAATGTGAATACACTCACAAGGATGCAACTGAAGGCTGTGGAGGAACTTGCTGTACTTGGCTTAGTGCGATTTCAACAGGTAATCAAATATGTTCAGTATTGAATGAAAGTTTCATGTACAACTGTGTGGATATGGGGAAAAAAGGGATCATGTCAGATTGAAGGGTTTGTGATGGTTATTAATGGATAATAAAAAATGCTTACTAGGGTTTGATCTGTCAATTCACAGGGTATGAAAGAGAAATGGTTTATACCTACAAAGTTGGCTACAAGTCTAGCATCAAACCTCTCAGATTCATCATCCCGGAAAGCAGCTGAGGTGTGTTGCATATTTTTCCACCTTATCTGTTTGAAGAAATTGTTGATAATCTTGTATCTCTTTCTCTTGTATATTAAGGCATAGCAATGTATTTAATTGCCTTAATATTGTTGACATTTAATTATCAAGAGAGTGTATTTGTCTTAATCACAATGCTCGATCCATATTTTTCTTCGTGAGGCATCATTGCCAAGATATCGGATCTCATCAACTATTGTGCTTGGAAAAGGCCATGATTACTTTTATGTTTTAAGATTGCCGTGCTTTATGTAGAAAAATGTCCTACAAATCAAATGGAAATCCACCTAGGTAGACCAGAATACAAATAAATTCTCCGTGCTCACCTTACAAGTAATTGTTGAAGAGGAAGGTATTCAAGAGTTGTATCATATCAGTAAAATTTTCTTGCAGTTGAGCAAAAGGTGGCAATGTGAACAAGCATATAGTTGCAGATTTATGCATCTTATCGAAGTTGATTTTTTAACACTCCAGAATTTTCCTTGGTGTTTGACCTGCAACAGGACTTTTTACAAAATCTGCATTGTGCAGGAAGACATCCATTGAATGGCTTTCAGATTTATGTATATTATGGTTTACCAATCTCTACATTATTTAGGAGATATGTTTTAAACTACCATGAAAATGTACTCTTCTCCAGTGACATGTCCCACTTTTTAGCTCTAGGAGTATATAATTCTGCTCATCATTTTTTCTTGGGAGATTATGGAACAGGTGAATTTCGTTCTCCCGACGCAAAAACTTCATAGGGAAACCGTTGGACACGTCCCTGCATTTCCCATGGTATCCCGTGAAACCCTGCTGACGTTTATGTCGCTTGACCCATGAACGTCAAGTGAGGAATGCAATAGGGGCAGCCAAACCAAGGGATCTATTAACACAAAATCTAGCAGGCTAGTGCTAGGCTGCACTAGATCCCCAGAAACAAATGCGATCCACCACCATTGTCACCTTAGTAGCGAATTCTCTTGCTATTTTGTGGGAAGATGTTATCCCCACAAGGACAGCTTCCTTGGCAAGACATAGAGGTTAGATGACTAAGGGATCCTAAGTCAAACGGCTCTCTAAGGAGCTTGCAAATTTTGTACCCCAGAATAATCTTCAATAATGTATGGCTCCAGGTGAAATGAAGTAGTGAGGTTAGAGGACATATGGCTTGAGATAGGCTTCGGAGATGCTCAAACAAATTCCCAAACACATGCTACTTTGAATTTAATGATTTACAAAAAGTATAATGTGATGGAGAATGGAGGATCAATGCCTTGGAGTCAGACAAGGAGTGAGTCAATAGCTGAAGACGTTGGATGAAGTGGGAAAAAGAGAATGATAACTTCTCATTATTGTTAGATTTTGTAGCATCAGAAGGTCTACCACATAGTCTTGGTGTCTTAGCATGTGGAAGTGAAGTCCTCTTTAGGTGGTTGTTTGAGAGGAGCAACCAATTTGATATCCTTCCTAAGTTTTAATTTATGAAGAAGTACATTGATTAATTATTTAATTAATGTTGACTTTGGGATAATGTATTTCTAAGGATAAATAATTAATTATTTAAGTGACGTAGATTTAATCTCCACCGTTGATAAAAAAAGCTATTTATTCCTACCCCTCAGTCACTTTGGAGATTAGGGATTTGGCTATGGAGAAGTATTAAAGTATCATAAGGGAGAGGATGAAGACACAACACAAGCGTGAGAGAAATTTATAAGGAGACTTTCTGAATAATTTGCATGTGTAATATTGTAGATTATTTGTGAGAGATTCAAAAGGGGCTGAGGAAGAAGGAAATTGACAGTAGCAGAATTTTCTGTAGCTGAATAAATCGGCAAGGGTCAAAAAGTTGAGAAACTCGATAAAGTCGGGAGTTTTTTGAAAAAGCTTGCAAAAAGTCGGCAAAATTAAAAAAATACAATATTATTCATTTTTTTATAATTTTTTTAGCATCTAAAGTATCTACAACATCAAATAAATGCATTTCCACATAAACATGTAAAGAAAGCTAGTATATAATATGTATATGAAGTCTAGTGCTACATCACATATCAAAATAGTGAATCAAGTCCTGAATCTTGAGTCCTGTCTTAGTCTCAACTCTCAAGAGTCGAAATATCAACAAAAAATATAATAAATGTATATCATGAGTCATCTCCATGTCATAAAGTAACCAGTCATTGAGATCTCCTTCCCCTTTTACGGGAATAGGGAATAGCTTTGCCTTTTCCTCTAGAGGAAGGAGGTCCTGGCCCTGGGGATACAAATGGACTCAATCGTCCTCTAGAAGCCAATAAAAGAGGTGGCCTTTGTCCTCTGCTGCTGCTGCTGCCCATCCTAGATGGTGTCACCTCCTCCTCCACATCCTCCTGCTCTGCCTCCTGACCTTGCTCCTCCTCCTCTACCTTTGGCTCTCCCTCCCATTCAACTGCTACCTCCTCTGCTGCAAGTGCCTTTGGATCCACATCTAACCAATCAGTTATCGAGTTCATGGCCGGCCTCTATTATGAATATAATTCATAACAAATAAATAAATAAAAATAAATGTAAATATTAAATAATCAAAATAAGGATTAGGTTAAGTAGTCATTAAGTTAGAGAAAAGGCATGTCTAAAAGACATGCCCACTCATGAAAGGCCACGTGCGTAGGTATATAAGTAGGCCTCGTTGTAACCGTCATCATCACTTGGACATTATATATATAATAAATTATTATTACAAAATACCTCTTGTGTATTTTTACAATTAAAAGTTGACAAGCCTACAATTTTGTTGTTTCAGTGGTATTAGAGCCATGCTGCACAATATAATCATGCAAGCCTTTGAACATTGTTCACCGCACAATATGCCATTACGTGTACGTCCTGAAGGAGCAGTTTAGTAAAATTCAGGAAAAACTTCAGCAATTAGAAAAATCATGTGTAGAAGTTACAACATGTTTTAAGAAAAGTTATGCAGAGATCCATAATAAGGAAGAAGATGTTGATCAGAATGATGAATATGAAAAAGATATCAATCAAGATGGTGGAGAAGATGAAGCAGTAGATGATTATGATGAAGTTGATATAGATCAAGATGAAGATTCAGATGAAGATAATGTGGAAGAAGAAAAAGGATAAGATATTTGTGAAGGTAATCATGAAGAATCATTACATTCTGCAGAAGATCAGGTTATGAAAATTTCAGATTATGATGAGAATTAAGGTGATCTTAAAAATAAAGATGAGTTTGCTAGCCAGGAAAATGTTGAAGAAGACGATGTTGCATACTTGCGATTTAGATAGGATGCCAGCCAAGTCACAATTCCTCTCTCTATGGAGGATATTAGAGATCTGAATGACACAAAACCCTTCTGGGCATCAGCAGAGCATATAAACACCTACTTATATTGTTGTCTGAAGCTATTTCCTAGTGAAATAAAAAAGCGAATAAACCAATGTTATGCATACATGATCTGCCTGAACATGAAGGATCTCAATGTTTGGAAACATCGAAACACCCCTAGGCATTCTGGAGAAGGCGTTGGAAATAGAAATGAAAGAAGTCGATTTTAATATAGTGCCTTTATTATATGAAAAACAATGGACTTTGGCTATTATTTGTGGGCTCGGGAAGCAACAGGGTGCACATCTTCCTGGTGTACCTTTTAGACTTCCCTGTGTATTGCACTTCAACTCTCTCATACCCGAGGGAATAAAAAAATGCCATGCATATGCCATAGCAACAACTGTTGCTAAGAAGGCCCACATAGACTTAGATCAAGTTGCATGGCATCAAATACAATGTCCTCAACAAAAAAATAGAAAGGATTGTGCGTTTTATACTATGAGATTTGCTGTGGATTTTGTGAAGTATATAAGTTCACCCAATAATTTGCCAGTGCATGATTTTTTCTACCTATTACATCTAGATGAGTTATCAAATCTTCTTCAGGTACCTGTTGTGGCAGGCATTGTCAATTGTGGAAACCATTGGTTCTTACCTTCAGAGGTCAGGTATCTGGCATCAAATGCAATGACTATTAAGAGAAAAGGTATGGCAGTTCAATGCTTGTCCACCGTTTGGGAGAATCGCTATAATTCCGCCGCCTAAGCCCCTGTCTAACACCTCATCCATTATCGAAACCGTTGCCCACTCATCCTCCTGATCCCCATCCTCCATTTGGTGTTATTGCAGGTCAACACGTTCAACCATCGTTCCGGAGAGACACGATTCCAACCATCATTTGGGAAAGTTGTGACTATATATATATATATAACTTAACTATATAAAGTTTAATTATATAATTATAAAATAAGATAAAGTTATATAATTATAACATGTAGTTTCAACTCATTAATTAATAAAAAATAAAAAAAATAAAAAATAAAATAAAATATATATATATTAAAAAAAAACGATAACCCTAAATTCAAGACAATATCTCCTGCAAAATTATACAAGGCTAAGTACCAGTGACGTCAAGTTATATATGTCCAGGTGATAAGCACAAGATGGAGGAATTATTAGCGAATAAGCTTTAAGGACAAAGCTTTTTGAAGTGGGAGGCAATGTTATGAATATAATTCATAGCAGATAATAAATAAAAATAAATTTAAATATTAAATAATCAAAATAAGGATTATGTTAAGTAGTCATTAAGTTAGATAAAAGGCATGTCTAAAAGACATGTCCAGTCATGAAAAGTCATGAAAGGCCACCTGCCTAGGTATATAAGCAGGGCCTCGTTGTAACATTCATCATCACTTGTACATTTTATATATAATAATTTATTATTACAAAATACCTTGTGTATTTTTACATTTAAGTCAACAAGCTATCAGTTTTGTTGCTTTAGCCTCTGTTAAATTTAGATAACCATGGTATGTTGTAAATTTTTGTAGATGTTCTATGCTTGGAGCAACTTTACTTTTCTCACAGCAATCACACAAATAGTTAAGTAAAATGCAGATAGAACATATAAGTGGATCTTATAGAAGACAAACCAGAAACAGAAAAATGTGGTGGTGCGTTACGGCGGTCAATGAGGATGCTTCAACTTGACAAAGTCTCCTTGGTCGGCCAACCCGAATGTGTCTGAGTCCTCCAATCAGCAAACGAGTCAACCCAAGTCAACTCCAAAAAAGTCAACGCGCTCGAGAGAAAAAGTCAACGCAACCGGCCAGTTGGTCCAACCCTTTGACCTCGATTTACGTACATATGGAGTCGACTTCCAAAGTCGAACTTCTCACCAAATTTCGACGCTTTCGGACCAGCCTGTTGACCCGAAGTCAACGGTCAAACTTGCGGAAAACCCTAATTGCGAGGTCGTCCTTCTGGCTGTTGGCGTACAGTTGTCCTTCTTCTCTTTCACACGTGTGGGCTGAACTCGTAACCGTCTCCAAGGAGCCCGTATCAAAACTGGGAGGAGAGAAGAAGATGGAGTTGAAGGGATGAAATGCTCTCCAACTTTGCCTGTATTTATATCCATCATTGGGGCGTGTGACACATCTGCTGGGGGCGTGCAACCTTAAGGCCGACCTGCACATATAATTTATTAAGAATAATAAATTCAAAATAAATGTTCTGCTCATCGGATTAAGATATATTATATATGGATTTTACACCTCTCCGAAAGAGGATTCCAACAAAAATATTAGCCTCTTAATCTGAGCATCATAACATGGAGTTTGGACCTAGTTGTCCAAATTTAACACTCCCTCTCAACTAGGGAGAACTCCATCCATCAATGCAATCAAACATCGTGCGTCATCCCGCCGTAACTTGCTTTGCTGGCCTCTTTATTTCAGAACAAAAGTGGGTCAGTCACAAAGACATCATCCCCCCGACTGACATAATCAGTCCAGAGGTTCGAAACCTCTATCAAACTCATAAAGAGTATCCAACCAACCCAAAGTTGGTTCATAGTTAGGCAGAGGTCCCAGACCTCACTAAACTTGATCCCAGATCAAGTGGTTGGACCGTGCCATCCTAGATAGAGAGTACGGCAATCTCTGATGCGTCCATCAGTCTTTGCTAATAGTCTCTAGCTTTTCCCACCTCATTGGCCAAATGAGAGGTACTTCCCATGAGCCCCGAACTCAATGGGTAGGATGCATACGGGGCACAGATAAATGAGAGGCGAACCAGCTCAATAATCACAAGGGTGGGGCAGAAGCATTATGAGTGCTTATAGCTCCGAGAAGCTATCCCCAAAGCCCCCCAGAGCTCCCAGAGCTCATCGTCCAACAGGACCCACATCATAGGGTCTTTCCACGACACCAAGATTCTCACGGAAGGTTAGGAACTTGACCTTCCCCATGGGCTTAGTGAGAATATCCGCGACCTTCTCATCAGTTCCTATATGATCGAGCCTTACGGCGCCTCGCTGTACCATATCCCGGATAAAGTGGTACCTGATATCAATATGCTTGGATCGGTCGTGGAACACAGGATTCTCAGTCATACGAATCCCACTCGGATTATCACAGAGTATCACAGTGGTATCTAGCACATGTCCAAACAGCTCACTAAAGAGCTTCCGCAACCAAACTGCTTCACAACAGGCCATACTAGCAGCAATGTATTCGGCCTCCGCGGTGCTCAAAGCCACCGTCTTCTGCTTCCTGCTCATCCATGAGATCGAAGCAGAACCAAGATTGAAGCAGCATCCCGATGTGCTCTTACGATCCACCACACTGCTAGCCCAATCGGCATCAGTATATCCACGGAGTGTCACACTCCCGGCAGTGTATCTCAACCCATGGTTTATCGTGCCCCGAAGATATCTCAGAAGATTCTTGGCACCAACCTAGTGAAAGTGATGAGGCTCAACCATCTGTTGACTCAAAGTGTTCACTGCAAAACATATATCCGGTCGGGTGTTCACTAAGAACATCAAAGCTCCTATGAGTCGACGATACTCAGTAGGATTGGCCAAGATAGGCCCAGCAGCGCTGCCACTCAACTTCTTAAAGTTGAGTTCCATCGGTGTCGACACGGACTTACAATCCACCATACCAAATCTTTCCAGAAGCTTCACAATGTATTTTCCTTGAGAAAGGAAAATCTCTCCAGGTCTCTGCCAGACCTCCAGGCCTAGGAAGTAGTGCATCAGTCCTAGGTCCTTCATCTCGAACTCAGCAGCGAGCTCCCTCTTGCATTGATGAACGAGAGGGTCAGCACCTGTCAGGAAGAGGTCGTCCACATACAGCACCAGAATGAGAGGCTTCCCCTGTACAACCTTGAAGTAAAGGTTCGGATCAGCATTACTTCGAGTGAAGCCCAGCTTCATCAAGTAACTATCCATCCTCTCGTACCAAGCTCCGGGTGCTTGCTTTAACCCATAGAGGGCTTTCTTCAACCTGCAGACATAAGTGTCTCGATCTTGAACTTCAAATCCCAGAGGTTGTTCTACATACACCTCTTCCTTTATTGCACCATGCAGAAAAGCGGTCTTGACATCCATCTGATGAAGACTCCATCCTTGCGTAGTAGCAAGGGCTATGATTGATCGAATGGTGGTATATCGTGCCACAGGTGCAAATATGTCATCATAGTCTATTCCTTCCTTTTGAGAGAAGCCACGGGCAACAAACCTTGCCTTGAACTTTTCAGCACTCCCATCAGATCCATGTTTGATCTTGTAGAGCCATTTTGCGGTGACAACAGATTTGTCCTTCGGTCTCGAGACCACATCCCAGACATCATTCTTCATTATGGACTCATATTCTTCGTGCATAGCATCCTTCCAGACTTGATGCTTTACGGCTTCCTCAAAAGATCCAGGTTCAGATTGTACAATAGTACTCATGGCAGCTAGATACCTTTGGTATCTACACGGCTTCTTGCTTTCTCGGAATGTCCCCCTTGGGGCAGCATGACCCTCAGCATCTTCGAGGGTGTCCCTGAGCCATGATGGTCTCTTTCCCATTGAAGGAGATGGATCAATAGGGTCCATTGGTCCTTCAATATCAGGCATTGTCTCATCCTGCGGTTCTTCTTGATTTCCAGGCCTTTCTTCATGATTTTCTCCAGATCTTGGAAGATCTACTACTTTCTTCAGGGAAGCATCTTCGTCAAAAGTGACATCATGGCTTATCTCTACTTCCCTTTGACCAGGTACATAAACTCTATAGGCCTTAGAAGTCTCACTGTAGCCCACAAACATTCCTTCCTTCCCAGTAGCATCCAGCTTACTTCTCTTTTCTTTCGGTACATGAAAGTAAACGGGACATCCAAAAATTCTAAAGTGTGAGACATCAGGTTTCTTACCAGAGAAAACCTCTTCGGGAGTTTTGGAGTCCAGAGCGGAATGAGGGCATCGGTTTTGAATGTACACAGCAGTATTTGCAGCTTCTCCCCACAGAAACTTCCGTAGACCCTGGTCACATAGCATGGCACGGGCAGCTTCCACAATAGTCCTATTCTTGCGTTCAGCAACACCATTCTGCTCAGGAGTATATGCAGTGGTAGTCTCCCTCTTAATGCCAGCTTCTCTGCAAAAGTCTTTGAACTCATTTGACTCATATTTAGTGCCATTGTCGGTCCTCAAAATCTTGATCTTCTTTCCTGTCATATTTTCCACCAAGGCTTTGAAGGTACGGAACCACATGAAAGCCTCATCCTTCTTCTTCAAGAAGTATATCCAGGTTTTGCGAGAGAAGTCATCAATGAATGTCATATAGTAAGAACATCCTCCCAGGGATGTCACGGGTAGCATACCAGATAGATCAGAATGGACCAGTTGCAAAATATCAGATGTCTTTGTGACACTTGAGGGGAAAAGTCCCCTTGTATGCTTTCCTTCGGCACAACCCTTACATACACCTTCATGATTATTTCCAAAGTCAGGCATCCCTGTCACCACCTTCCTTGCTTCGGGAAGGGCCTTGTAATGAAGGTGTCCAAATCTTCGGTGCCATAGTTCGGTTTGACGGATAGTATCACAAGTCATAGCTCTCAACGGACTCCCTCCAACCTGGTAGAGTGTACCAACTCTAAAACCAATTGAGATAGATTCCTTGAAGCTCTCCTTCCACATGAGCACCTTTCCATCAGAGAAAGTTACATTGAATCCTTTGTCTTCCATGGCAGATACAGACACAAGGTTCTTCTTCAATTTAGGCACATAGAGTACATCTTGCAAACGTAGGACTTGTCCTTGAGACAAGTGGAGGGTCACAGTCCCTGTCCCTTTCACGGGATATGTGGCATTATCCCCAAGGATAATTTCTAGATTAGTATCCCTTTCAACCATGTCAGAAAGTGCTTCCTTGAATCCGGTGATGTGTCTCGAGGCACCACTATCGATTAGCCAGACATCCATAGTGTCGGGCGGAGATGCAGCTGAGAGAGCAGATACTAGAATATACTCATTTCTTTTATCAACAACATTAGACTCCCGATACCTGGTATTTCGAGACCTTTTAGAAGGTTGATTGTTTCACCAAAGTGAGCTTCCTCTTCCTTTGGATTTGTCATTTCTTCGATTCCCATTCCTTCGTTGTTGTTGTTGTCATCACTATCTAGAATCCTTCAAGGGGCATTTCAGCATAGTGACCAGCTCATATGTGTGAAACACTTACCCTTCTTTTCTTGAGCCCTTGTTCTTCCTTTGTCCTTAGAACCACCAGAGTTCTTCTTTCGAGAATGAGCACCATAGGCAGCATTTTTGTCATTATCGAATTCCTTCATCCTTGTTTCTTCTTGCATACATCTAGACAGGAGCTCATCAAAGTTAGGAATGGTATTATTATTGAGAATGGTAGTTGTGAATACTTGCCATTCATATGGGAGTCCTCCAAGTGCGGTGAGAACCATCTCACGATCAGCTATTGTCTCCCCAATAGCCAGCAGATTGTTCCTTGTTTCGTGCAATTTCAGAAAGAAGGTTTGAATAGATTCATCTCGGCCCTTCTTCATATTCTTCAACTTGTTCTTGAGGAATAGCACTTGGTTCACATTGTTTACCTTGAACATAAGGATCAATTTGTCATACATCTCCTTGGATGTGCCTAGTTCAGATACATAGGCAACTAGACTCTTATGTATGGATTCCCTGATCAACATCTTTGCTCTGATTTCTCCCTTCTTATACTTGTTTCTAACAGCAGCGGTAGCATTGGATGGAGGTTCTTGAATCTTACCCGTCACATGATCCAAGAGATCATGATCTTCCAATTTTAGATCTAATATCATCTTCCAG
The DNA here is from genome assembly GCA_034641835.2 of Pinus albicaulis. Classification (NCBI taxonomy): domain Eukaryota; kingdom Viridiplantae; phylum Streptophyta; class Pinopsida; order Pinales; family Pinaceae; genus Pinus; species Pinus albicaulis. The sequence goes on from JAXQQM020069513.1 coordinate 113,859, forward strand.
GCATGGAAGTCATCCCTTCCAGTCATCTTGTCATTCTCCTTGAATTCAAGACTAGTGGAACCCATTTCTTCCGGTGGTGATTGCTAAAGATAGAGTTTGTCTTCACCTCAGCTCTGATACCATGTAAATTTTTGTAGATGTTCTATGCTTGGAGCAACTTTACTTCTTTCACAGCAATCATACAAATAGTTAAGTAAAATGCAGATAGAACATATAAGTAGATCTTATAGAAGACAAATCAGAAACAGGAAAAATGTGGTGGTGCGTTACGGCGGTCAACAGGATGCTTCAACCAGCAAAGTCTCCTTGGTCAGCCAACCCAGAATGTGTCACAACAGTCCTCCAATCAGCAAATGAGTCAACCCAAGTCAACTCCACAAAAGTCAACGTTGTCCTGAAAAAGTCAACGCAGGGCAGCAAGCTAAAAGTCAACGCAGCAGCAGATTGGTCAACCCTTTGACCTCAATTTCTGTGCCAAATAGTACGGCCTTCCAAAATCGAACTTCCCACAAGTTTTCAACCCAATTGGACCATGCGTTGACCAAAGTCAACGCTGGTCAAACTTTCTGCAAAACCCTAACTGCAGAAAATCGTCCTTCAGCTTAGCCGTACTGTTTTGTCCTTCTTCTCCTTCACACGTGTGGGCTGAACTCGTCCTCCAAGGAGCTCGTACTAAATCAGATGAGAGAAGATGTTGTGAGTTGTGTTGTGATGAAATGCTCTCCAACTTTGCCTATATTTATATCCATCATTGGGGCGTGTGACACATCTGCTGGGGGTGTGAAACCTTAAGGCCGACCTGCACATATAATTTATTAAGAATAATAAATTCAAAATAAATGTTCTGCTCATCGGATTAAGACATTATATATGGATTTTACACCTCTCTGAAAGAGGAATCCAACAAAAATATTAGCCTCTTAATCTGAGCATCATAACATGGAGTTTGGACCTAGTTGTCCAAATTTAACACAGGGCCAC
>JAXQQM020078680.1:0-15346 GCA_034641835.2 Pinus albicaulis
AGTATCTAAGCGTTGCTCACTAAGATAGAAGAGATTTTCGTTGTGAAGGGCATGACTAGAGGAGTTCTAGCATTGAAATGGCAGCAGGGGATTGTGCCAAATCATCGACTATGTTGTACGAATGGTCAGATTTTCTAGAAGCAGCATTTCGACGTAGTGGTCCCTTAGGGATCTTGGTATGAACCTCCACCCTAGGCTAAGGGATCTGTAAGGGACCTTTAGGTTTCGAAAGAGGCTCTGCAGAGACCGAAGAAGGCGGCTCAGAGATAGATGTAGTGGGATGCTTTTTGTACTAATGGGACCAAGTCTAAAGACTGATGTTTACAGTTGAAGGTTGAACACATTTCATCATGAGGATCTGGTCATTAGGGGTACTAGATGGAAGAGGTTGGATAACAGTTTGGTAAACAAGAGGTTGGGCAAAGAGAGGAGGCATGATGTATCATGAATACGTGCTACCAGGAGGGGAAGATATGCAAAAGGTGTTGGCCCCTTCCTGAGGAAAATTAGAGCCCATGGGAGGTTAAGGTATGATGACACAAACACGACACAAAGAAAAAAGAGACCAACAAGGGCAGGAAGGTGCAGGATCAAGTGATTTCAATGTTTTAGATTATTTTCTTGACAGTGTTAACCAAGCCCTTTTTCACTTATCGTGTGTGTGTAAAAAGTGTGTAAATTTTAATTTTTAAACCCGGATGTTTATGGAGAAAAATAAAAAGTGTGGTGTATGGCTATAAATAAACCTGCAAATGTCAGTATATAGGCCTGCAAAACAGAAAATAAACAACTAATAATGCACCAATCTAAACCCAAGGAGGCGGGTCTCTCAACAACTAGTCTATAGGTGAGTAAAAAAATAATTTAAACACACTAAAAAAGGCTAATAGATCTAGGGTCAAGAGGGACAAAGATCTAAAAGACAAAATCTACTGGAAAGTGGTGCAGAAAACAACAACAAATCAGAGGAAAATTGCTGTAAAAAGAGGTGGCGAAAGGCTATCTCCAGGAGGGAAGCGGAGTGCACCCTAAAGGAAAACCCAAACAAAGCTAGATGAGGTGATTTGGATGGATAACAAGCTTATCTGAATTCGATCTGAAGATGAGGTATCAGATCTGAAAAAATGGCTGAAAACTCTGAAATTTCAGACAACCTGCAACAGCAAACACTCTTCCACAAAAAATGGAGGGTACTAAAGCCCTAGGGGGCTAGGTTCCCACTTATTTGAATGAAACAGAACAAGTACATGTCCAAAACGGGTGGAGACGAAGGTCAAACAACCCTGAACAGAGGCTCAACAAAACCCAGAAAATTTTCAGAAAAATCCCTACGAAAAGTCCAGGTCGCAGCTTTTCGCCTGTTTTCAGTAGAGGTCACAATTTTTGGGTTGTAAAGTGTGCCCTGGAGGTCTAGGTCATAGGTTTTGGGTATAAAAGTGCGACATGCACTTTCGGCACTCTCAGCAGTAGGTTTCAGAAAAAATTGTTGTCCCAGCTACGGCTGATGTCTGTCACCTGCGCAATGGGTCCGAAAACACACAGAAGTTAAAATTTTCATCATTTTAGGGTTTTATGGGTTAAAAAAAACATCAAGAATGAGAAAAAAAAGGGGCTAAAGAGAAATCCTAGGGTTTGAAGCAGCTGGATATGCAAGGATCAGAAAATCAACAGCGGTCGTAATGGTAAACCCGTGTGGAGTCACCAGTTGTTAGTATGAATCTTGATTTGAAGTGTACGAAAGAAGACCACTTTAGCTGCGCATAAAAAACAACCCTAACAGCAGAAGGGACTGCTAATATCTTTAGATTTGCAATTAGATGATCAAGACAAATGCTGCAAAAAATCTAGATCTATGCATTAGAAGACATTAAATAGTAGAAAAATAATATTTACTCCATAGATCCAATAGACAAGACAAGAATATATCCAATGAATATTTTTATTAATGGCACCTGGGAGGAAAACACAAGAGAGTGTTCCCTGTTCTTCTCAATGGGATGGGTTCTTGTAAGTCCTCAGCACTTCAGATTTAGAATTCCTCTCTCTTTATGGTGTAGAAAATCCAAACAAAAATGGAAAAGTATGGCTATGATTATGGATCAATAGCCAAACCAAGTGTTGAGATCCAGAGTGATCTTTAGGCAACAAAAGGTGACAAATGAATGGGAAAACCCTTCTATTTATAAGAAAATATTGAGTTACTCTAGAGATTGGGGCATAATTAAAATATTATTAACCAAATCTAGATCCAACTTTTATGGAATATTTTATTATATTTGTTGGAGGGAAAAGGAATTTGACTTGATTCAAATCCCTTTATTTGTAAATAATAAATAAATAAATGATTTATTTATCATTTTAAGGATTTGGTTGAGTAATAATAAATAAACAAATGATTAAAGCTACGCTCAGAAGCATAATGTAGCTTTATGATGTGTTTTTTTGCTAGCCTAGACATTATAGACTTATTAATACTACCAAAAACCTTTTCATTACACATTACATTGTGGGTACCATCAAAAATTTGAATTTGATAACTAACAATCATTGCACATTTTTCCACTTGGACATTTTTCTAGTATAGTTTTGAGATTTTTTTTCAAATTAAACCATTGAAAACAAGCCTTTAATATATTTGTTCTTAGGGAATCAAATATTTTTTATAACAAAATATGGAGCATGTATTAAGTCCCTTCTTTCATAACTTGTCAAATGCTTTCTCTTATTGGTCTTTTACAACTCCTAGATTCATTGCAAGCTCTAACAAACTATGTGCCAAGATTTGTATCATGTAATGTGTATGAATATTTCCAGGTCCTCCTTTTTCGTAGCCATCTCTTCAATCAAGCAACTAATAACATAAGTTTATGCTTTTTCCATGCACTAGTAAAAATGTTCTAAGAAGACTGGCCATTCGTAAGTAATGTATTTGCAAACTAATCTAACATGACTAGTAGGCATGTATAGTAGCTGGCACTCTTGAAGTGTATCCCATCATAGCCCTATTTGTATCATGTGTTCATTAAGGGGTTAATTCATACCCATTTGGGAGGGAATCCTCACAAATTCCTTGTTTATTATTTGGTTTCCTAAATGAATCTAAATACATGAATTGTAGAAATATAACATTATGTCAAAATTGTGGTTGTAAGTTGCTTGATTATTACTTCAAATTCTATCTACCACAATGATTGTTGACTTGTTTTAGATTTGCTTCCTAATCCCTTGATATCTGAATCCACTAAAGATGGAAATTATATAAATATATGCATCATTGTATTTGAAGATACTCCAATATGATAGAAGCTTTAGATATCTCATACAACTTGTTGCGGGGAGGTATACCTGGAACATTAGCATATATGGATTCCCTAGGCTATTTAAATGTATCAAATAACAATATTTTAGGTAGGATTCCAGATCTGCAACATTTTCAGGCATACGAGAGGTCTTCTTTCTTGGGTTATGTGGAAGAGGTTATACAGGAACACATTTCTGATGATGATGCCATTTTAATCAAAGGAGCTAAGGGTTCAAGAGCAGTTTCAATAATATTAAGAGGTTCTAATGATTACATGTTGCATGATATGGAACGGTCTATGCACGATGCCTTATCCATTGTGAAAATGACATTAAAGTCTAACATGGTAGTTTCTTGTCGTGGTGGTTTTGAAGCAGCTTTATCAGTCTACTTGGAGAACTTGGCAACCACTTTAGGTTCTAGCGAACAACTTTCTATTGTAGATTTTGTGAAATCTATTTTGATCATACCTAATGCTCTTGCTGTGAATGGTGCAAAAGATACTACAGAGCTCATTTCTAAACTTTGTGCTTACCATCACAGTGCTGAGACAAAGGCTCACAGAAAGCATCTGATCTCAAACATGGGACTTGATCTTGCAAAAGGAACTGTGAGGAACAGTCTGGAAGCAAGTTTCCTCTCTTATTGTTTTATTGTTCGCATAATATTCATACAATCACAATAGACAGGAATGGAACTTTTTTCTATACCTTGGCAGGATACAGAGACGCGCATAAAATGAACAGAGCCCAACAAATCAAAATTTAGCAGTTTAAATTAACATCATACTCTCTTAATATTCTATTGGTTGTAGAATGTTTATTAAATTGAAACAAACGGGAATCGAACATGGGTTTGTATCCTGGTAGGGTAAAGAGACGTGCATCCTAAAAAATGAGAAATAGGAAAATATAGTTGCACTAGAAGGGAATCGAACTTGGGTTTGTATCCTATCAGGGTACAGAGGCGTGCATCATGAAAAACAAGAAATACAAAAATACAGTTGTAAAAGAAAAATGATAGGAAATAGAAAAGGGCCTAACCGGGTTCGAACCGGTGTCCTCTTTATCTATAGTCAAATGATAGAAAATGGCCCAACCAGGTTTGATTGCAATAGACGGGAAACAATATTAAAGCAGGTGTCCTCGAACCAGCCATCAGTAAAGCGAAAATTATACAGTTTTCCACCGAGACTGCTATAGCAATAAAGAAAATTGATGATATTATTGATGCCAACAACAATTTATACTCCTGTTGGGTGGAGCATGAAGCGTTGGAGCATTTCACCAATGTAGGTTAACCTAATAAAAAGGCAAGATTTGCAGTTCACTAAAAAGGTTAAATAGTCAGACCTGAGTTAAGGTGTGGCTTAGTACTCAGATTTGAGTGAGGGTGTTGTTGGTTTTAGTGGTTTTGATAAAGATATTTGTTTAAATTTCTTTATACCCACAAAAATATTTTTTTTTATGAGAAATATGGGAAATATTCATCACTATAGTTGGAAAAAAAAGTGATGGTTCAACAAAGATATAAATTTTAAATGATGCAACTCCATAAACCATAATAAATAAATCTTCCAAATAAATAAATCTTCCAAATTTTAATTGATGCATTCAAAAGATCTGTGATCGGAAATGATTTCATAAGAAGCGTTCCATTGGATAGGGAATATTTGACTTACCATTGATAGGTATCTAGTTTGTTGTGTCGATAGAAGTATCTTTGGTTGGTAGAAGTCACTTGGGTGCTTCAACTCTTGTATGGAAGGAATAGGTTAGCCATAGCCAAGAAGACTTGTGAAACCCTCAGAAGAAATAACAAAGTATGAGGAGCAGAGTAGGTCTGAAACACCTAGTGAGGAAATACGTTTGCAAAATACCATTTTGATAAGGACAAAGTCTCTTTCTTTTGGTCCTTTGGTTCCACTAAATGGTTAAAAACTTTTGAATAAGATAGAGTTAGTTTACTAGCAACTTGTGGGATCAAATATTTATTGAGAATGTGCCTTTATAGAGGGCATCCTCGAAATGAAAACAATTTCTTTTTGAAGAGAAATTAGGGCACACTTATTTGTGAGAATAAGATAGATATAATCCTGAAGCCTCTATTCTTTTGTAAAAGTTATTAATTTTTAGACACTTTTGTCAACACCTTTCCTTCTTGTACATGTATCTGTGAGCAAGAGATCTCAACCTCCTATGAGAGCAAAAAATATATTTATGTTTTCATGCTACTATATGTGTTAGGGCTCTCTTAACCCTTACCTAGGGGTTTAAATATTCTTGAATAGGGTTAGATGGTTTAAGGTTTAATTAATTAACAAAGGTAAAATCAATAACTCGATCTCTACACCAACACTTTTTTATTTTGTTTTTAATTATTTTTTTATGGATATTAAACTAATTTTATTTTAACTAATGTTTTTAGGGGGAATTTTTTATTTTAATTAAATGTTTTTAGTGGGAAGTTTTTATTTTAATTAAATATTTTTAGGGGGAATTTGGAATTATAATTTTATTCGTTGAGGATGTATAATATAAATGTTTTTACAGATTCGATCTATTTATATATTTAAATGTATAGTTTAAATAATATAAAATTAGGATTTTTTTTTCAAATTTTGATGATGATTCTTGCATAAAAATAATAACAATACTAACATTTGATTTCTCCATTATATATATATATATATATAAACAACCATTTTTTTTGTTTTTTCTGAGTAAGACTAAATCTATTAAGTAAAGAAATATAGTACAATCAGAGCTTGCATAAAAGCGAAGCAAGAGAGCAGGGGAGCCGGAAATGATAGACTATCAACCTCGGCCCCCATGAATATCCATGACATAAGCAAAAATAACGGAAAGTACATAAAGTCAAGAACTAGACTAGGGAGTCGACCCAGAATGGGTGGATTCTCCCAATCGACATTTTTTCCCTTTCTTTTTACTGACTGTGACCCAACCATTGTGAGCTGGCTGGACGGGAACCACCTGCAAACTAATCTGCGCAGAAGGAGGTGTCTCCTTATCTGAATCTGAGGATGACGACTCATGAGTGCGCTTCTGCGAAGTCGGAGGAGCCGTGGGATCCGCTGGGCGAGCTGGTGGCGCGTCCCTAGGGGGGTTCTGATTCTTCTCTTCCACCTCTATATCCTCCTCGTCAGAGCTAGAAAAATCTATGTCCTCCATTGGAGGTCTATCACAGGGTTTCCAATTCTTGGATTTGGATTTGCGCGGGATGTTCCTCTTTTTGTCGAGAAACGTCGCACAAGAGTTCTGAAGATGCCCAGTCTGATGGCAGTGGCGACATCTGAAAGCAGTATTCTCATAGTCTAAAGTTTGCGTCCAATGAAAGTCCCCAACTTTGAGGTTGATCTGATCAGGCAGCCCTTTACTAATGTCTATTTCTGCGCATATTCTGCCATAAGTGTATATTCCTTTCTCTCCTCGAGAGGTGTCCGTTGCCAAGAAGCGGCCTAATGTATCCCCAATTCCTTGGAAGACAGCGAAATGCCACAGATGAGCATGGAGATTTGGAAGACGGACCCAGATGGGCAGCTTGGTGATGACAGCCGATGAGGGATCGAAATCAGGGAACCACGGGGTGAGGAAAAGACCCGCTGATCCCCAGAACCAAGGGCCTCCTGTTAAGGCTTTCTTGTATTCCTCGCTGAAGGCAAATGCAACAATGAAGAAGCCTTTCGAGCAGAAGAAGACCTTGTAGTTTTTGGTCCAGTTGGAGTGAAGCCACTGGTAAAGATCAGCCGTACGAGGCCATAGACCGTTAAATCTGCAGATGATAGCTGTTTCTGCAAACGTCTGGTATTGATCATCCAGAGATGGATGAGAGATTTCAATGGAGGGAGTGTCCTCCATTTTATCCACCAGGAAAGGCTTGGGAGCCTCCGCTGGTTTGACAGACTGTGGTTGGGCAGCGTCTTTGCGGACTGCATCTTTATAAGAGAAAGAAGGGGCAGCGGAGGTCTGCCCAATGGAACCCCCTCTTAAACGAAAGGTAGCTACAACAAAAGCATCTTTAAAAATGCTGTAAAAAGATAGCAGGTGGGGATTCATAAGTTGCTTACCCTTATAAAGCAGTCTTAGGTAGGAGGAGGGGATTCCCAGACGGCGCTCCAGTTTTTGTTGAAGGTCCTGTACAAGATCTGCTGAGCTTACCCATAACATCGTTGTCTTGCCCGAGATTTTGACTTGGATCTGAAATGTGTGTGTTTCTTCAGGCATATCTGATTGGATTGGGATAGGAGACTGCTTCCAACAAACAGCAAACCGATCCATGTCTAGATTTGGAATCAGATCAAGCGGACTCGGTAAGCATATCCGTTGCATGCGTTTGGGAGAGAAGAAATCTGTCAGATCTGCAATGTCTCCTCTGCCCACATTGTGAGCAGCTATAGAGTCGGCGGCGTTAGAGCTGACTAGAACGTTAGCCAGGAAAGCAGCCACACAGGCGGCTGCAGCATCAGTGCCCAGGGAGCCGTCCTTGCGCGAGGGTTTGAATGGGTTTGAAGCTTGCCGATTCAAAACTGCTACCCTGACGATGAGAATGGCTATCTTTGGCTTCGATACAAGCGTTGAGGTGTGGCTAACATCCATGAAGCGACGACTCACGTGCCCAGTAAGCATTCGGGAGATGTTTCCACCGGCCGTCGAGCGCTATAACCTCAGTACTCACAGCGAAACATGTGTGGGTTCGATCTTAGTCTGGAGCATGAGAAAGAAGGCGGCCGACCCTAAACATCAGTGGAGTCGGCCTTGAATGTAGAAGCCTCACTGTAAACCTAATAGCCTCTTTACTTCATCATATAAACATCCATTAGTTTTATCATAAAAAATAAATAAAAATTAATTTTATTTGAAAGTTAAATGATGCATTTGTTTACAACAATTGTTTTCTTCAAAAAACATTTTTGCAAGAGTCCAATTATAATTCATGATAATGTTCCTTTGTGATCCAAAAGCCCAAGAGAGCTATGTTCAAGTTATTATAAGTGAGAAGAATTTTTAATTTTGATTTTAAATATAAGTTAAGTGGGCCTAATAGTTAGGGGTATGTTTCCTCATAAGAGGGCACTTGAAAAGATAGAGTATGTATGTTTTTGTAAAATTTAGTAGTCAAATCATTGCACAAAGGTGGGTCCCTTGCCCCATAAACAAGGGGGTCTCATACACCAATTTGGTGTCTCCCATGGGCGTGACCTTAAAAATGGAGTTATTGTTATTATTATAATTAGTCATATATGTTCGTATTAAAATGGTGATAATTACTTAACCTCTAAATTCCTAAAGCATCTATAGCTTAACATCTAAATTTTATAACCCCTAACCATATAATCTCTCTTATAGACACTATCATAAATATGCTCTAATATAATTTTGGTAATGTCTATGTCTATAGCCATAATCTCTAATCACTATAAATCATTAAGACCTAGCTTGTATAACCTAATAATATTAAGGCAAACCCCTATATACCCCAATATACCCATAGATTAAATAACTTTTATACCTTTTTGTTTGTAACCAATAGCACCTATAACTTGACCCTTATAGCTCCTTATCCTAAAAAATTATCAACCCTACTTATTAATCAAAATAACACATGATTTTTTCACTCTTATAACAATTCCTCACTAAACCACATAACCTATCACATGGTTATGCTTAATGTCAATTCAATTTATCTATTTTAAAGAAAACCCACACTATCCCCAAATTCAATTCTTTATTGCCAAAACATGTTCTGGATGAGGTTTCAATATGGTTATGCTTCATGTCAATTCAATTTATCTATTTTAAAGACAACACACAGTATCCAAATTCAAATGGAGCTTGAGGTATAGTTTTTATAAATAGAAAAAAAAATCCGTGTCAATTTTCATATCTATGAAGCATTAGAAAGGGATCAAAAATAAATTAGGATTTCAATTAGGCTTAGTTTGGGTGGTTAAGAGGAGTTGTTATCCTCATTGTCTAAGGTCAATATTACTTCCGATGTTTTTATTCATTATGTAGAGTTTGCATTATCTTTTGGATTTCCAACTCAACCTTTTGAATTCCTCCATTCTTCCATGAATAGTTTCTAATCTATTTTACATTCAAATCATTTTTATGTTATTATTCATTTTATGTTAAGCAAAGTATGGCTTGTGTTGGTTACATCTGCAGTTAAAAGATTGTTGTGTAACCAGGTTCAAAAGTAGAAGGAAAAGAGATATGAACCTTAGAAATAAGCCACTTCAAGGGGGAAACCTCCAATACATTACATAAATGAACAATTCTTGGATGATACAATTTACAAAACCTCCTTTCTATATATATGAGTCCATGGGGCCATAATGTAATCCTAGTGGGCCACAATGTAATCCTAGCCGACCTAACAACAATAATTTAAGGGCACAATAATAACAAAATGGGGGTTACAAGGGTACAATAATAACAATACAAGTTACACTAACAACAATAAGGAACTATACTAGTAATATAGGGAACTAACATGCCCCTCTCCTTCAAAAAAGTGTTGTCCTCAACACTTGAGTAGCTCTTGGTACTTTTGTATAAAATTCTCATCCGCCCATGTAGAATCTTCAGTGGGTAGGTTCTTCCACTTGATGAGATATTCTAAAATTGATCGATTTCGTAGCTATCAAGTTCTTGTTTCCATGACTTCTTCAGGTTCCAGTATGATTTTTCTTTCCTCATCATGTTTTGGAAATATTGTTTGAACTGGAATTGTTTCACCTATAACCTTCTTTAAGCATGAAACATGGAAAACTGGATGCACTCCTAAAGAAGCATGAAGCTCCAATTTGTATTCCATAGTACCAATCTTTTGCAACCTTGCAAGGACCATAGTACTTTTGCGATAATTTGTTATCCTTCTTAGCTTGCTCGAGGGAAATTTGTTAGTATGGTTGTAGCCGTAAAAATACCCAGTCTCCTACATCAAAACTTCTCTCGCTGCGATGTTGATCGGCCTGTTGTTTCATTCGATTTTGTGCCAAATTCCGGTTGTCCTTTAAGAGTTGGAGAACTTCTTGTCGATGCTCGATGTGATCTTCCACTGCTTGAACCTTCGAATTTTCTCTTAAAGATGATGTGATGGATGGTGGATGATATCCATAAAGTGCCATAAATGGGGTCATATTTGCTGCAGTATGGAAGGAAGTGTTATACCACCATTCAGCGAGAGGTAACCACTTGACCCATTATGCTTGTTTATCAGATACAAAACAACGAAGATATCCTTCCAAACATTTATTTACTATCTCAGTTTGACCATCAGATTGAGGATGATAAGATGAGCTATGAGCTAATCGAGTACCCAAACAAGAAAATAACTTCGTCCAAAAATTTCCAGTAAAAATGGGATCTCTGTCGCTCACAATAACCCTTGGGCTTCCATGTAGCTTTTGAATTCTGTCCATAAATGTAGTAGCAACCGTACTTGCTTTATATGGATGAGATAATGCACAAAAGTGTGCATACTTGGTAAGTCTATCAACTACCACCATGATGACATTCTTTCCTTCGGACTTAGGTAAACCTGTGATAAAATCCATGGAAATCTCCTCCCAACGTTGACTTGGAATGGATAAAGGTTGTAGAAGTCCTGGGGTCTTAATTGTTTCCACTTTATTCTGCTGGCAAACCAAACATTCTGCCACAAACTTTTGAATATCAGATTTAAGGCCATCCCAAAAAAATTCTTTCTTCACCCCGTGGTAAGTTTTTAAAAATCCTGAGTGTCCTCCTAAAGGAGAAGTGTGCAATTCCAGAAGAATCTTTTGTTTTAGTTGGGAATTATTACAAAGATATAAGAGATCTTTGTACCATAAGGAATCATTTTTCCAACTAAATGTATCAGATGTACTAGGATCTTGCTGCAACTTTGAATGAGTGTCCATACATCTTTGTCCTTCTTCCATTCATCTCTTGCTTCAGTTATCCAATCTGGTTGGATAATAGAAATGGCACAAAGCAATGCTTCCACCTCTTCATTCTTTCTTGAGAGTGCATCCGCAACAACATTAAGCTTTCCTTTTTTGTAGATTATTTCAAAGTCATAACCCAACATCTTTGTGACCCATTTTGCTGCTCTTTTGATGATAGTCTTTGTTCCAAAAAGTGTTTAAGACTATCATGATCAGTTTTTACCTTGAAGTGTCTTCCCATTAGGTAAGTTCGCCATTTCTTTAGTGCATGCAGTATTGCTAACATTTCCTTCTCATAAATAGGTTTTTGTAAGTACTTTCCTTTGATTGGACGACTTTCAAAAGCAATGGGTCTTCCTTCCTGCATTAAAACTGCACCAATTCCATTTCCTGAGGCATCACATTCCACAATAAAGGTTTTTGTAAATTCTGGTGTAGCTAAGACCGGTGCTAGGCACATTGCCTCTTTAAGACGTTCAAAGGCCTTAGTTGCTTCAGGAGTCCATGAAAATGCATCTTTCTTCAATAATGTTGTTAGAGGTGCTGCTATTCTCCCATACTTCTTAACAAACTTGCGATAATACCCTGTTAACCCGAGAAATCCTCGCAACTGCTTTATGGTTGTGGGGACTTTCCATTCCTTAATGGTTTTAATTTTGTTAGGGTCTACCTTAACACCCTCGTGAGATACAATATGACCCAGATATTCCACCTCTTGTACTCCAAAGAAACATTTGGATGTTTTTGCATATAATTGTTTCTCCCGCAATAGTTTGAGCACCCTGTCAACATGTTCAACATGATCCTTCCAAGACCTGCTGTAGATTAGTATATCATCAAAAAATACTAGCACAAATTTTCTAAGGAAGGGTTTGAAAATGGAATTCATCAACCCTGAAATGTAGAAGGTGCATTGGTAAGGCCAAAAGGCATGACCAAAAATTCATAATGACCCTCATGAGTTCGAAATGCTGTTTTTGGAATATCTTCAGTCTTCATTCTAATTTGATGATATCCCGAACGAAGATCCAACTTGGTAAAATAATTTGCTCCATGTAATTCATCCAATAATTCATCAATCACAGGAATGGGAAATTTATCTTTAATGGTGAGCTTATTGAGCTCCCTATAATCCGGACACATTCGCCATGATCCATCCTTCTCGTGTACCAATACTACAGGAGCAGAGAAAGAACTTTGACTGGGTTGAATTATACCCGCCTCTAACATTTCTGCAATCATACGTTCAATTTCGCTATTTTGGAAGTAAGGATATCTATAAGGCCTGATGTTTGGAGGAACACTTCCTGGAATCAAATGAATAGCATGATCATGATCACGAATAGGTGGGAGTCCTTTGGGAGTTTCTAACACCTTGGAATGATTGTCCAAGACTTGTTGGAGATCTGTAGAAATAGATGATTTTGATGTCGGAACTTCTAGTGAGCATAATTGTGCAATTACGCCTCGTTGTTCTTTCTTTAGAAGCTTTGTCATGACATTAGAGCTTATTATCCTTCCCGGTTTCCCTTCAATACCCCGTAATTCGACTTCCTTTCCTTCTGAAAAAAATTTCAAGAAAAGTTCTTGAAAATTAAAAGCTACCGTCCCCAAAGATTGTAACCATTGTACTCCTAGTACAACATCAGCACCTCCCATAGCAATGGAAAGCATTGGACTTGTCAACACATATTCCCCCATGGTTAGCTTGATATTATGGCATTTTCCAGAGCAATTTATAGTTCCTCCATTTGCAACCATCACTTGACATTCTGGTGCTGGGTATAGGAAACAATTTAATTCCTTGGCTACCTTACAATGAATAAAATTATGGGTGCTACCTGAATCAATCAACACTATTACCCTTTTCTTCTTGATCTGTCTTACTATCTTGAGAGTTTGAGGAGTGGTAATTCCGGCCAGCGCATTACATGATATGGTCGGATTCATTTCTTCCTCTTCTATGGCTGGTTCCTGGTGTATATCCTCTTCTTTTTCATTTTCTTCTTCTTCTTCACAATCTATGTAAAATAATTTCTTTTCAACACACTTATGACCTTTAGTGTATTTGCTATCAAAACTGTAGCAAAGCCCTTTTGCTCTTTTTTCTTCCAATTGTTGTGGTGTCAACCTTGTAGGTTGTGGAAATCTAGGCGTAGCAACACTTCCTTCTTTATGGAATTGAGTGGTAGGCTTCCTTGTCGCCATAATTTTACATTCAACTTTTCTTGCCAACCTGAATGCCTTCTCTAATGAATCAGGTTCCAACACACGAACTTCATGTTGGATGTTATCCTTTAGAGTACCTATGAAGAGATCAATCTTGTGTTCCTCTGGAATATCAGTTACCCTTATATTCAATTTTTGGAAGTCCTCAATGTGCTGCCCCACTAAACCCTTTTGTTTGAGAACATATCGCATCCTTTCCATCAAACTTCCTCATATCCATCTTTGGAATATGGTGGTTTTTCCGCTAACATTAGAGTTTATGAAATCAAAATTAACATTTATTTTGTTCTCAATAAGTGAGGTTCTTCTACTATCTTTTCACCATTAGGAAACCTTTCTTGTATAAACTTTGTCAAACCTTCCATGTCTCGCTTAGAAAATTCTTCATGTTTTCCATTTTCTCATCGATCTTAGCTTCCATGTCATCAATCTTAGCTTCCATGCTCCACTTCCATGCCATCCATCTTAGCTTCCAAACCAACCATCTAGCTTTCCACGCCTTTCTTCAACCATCCATCTTAGTTTCCACGTCTTTCTTCAAAACTTCCATTTCATTTTTTGTTGTTCTTTAAGTAGAGCGAAATTTGCTCTTGTAATTTTGATATGTCACGTTGCCATTCTTCATCTTCATGAGTAATAGAGCCTTTCTTACATGAATTGTGCTAATCTGTAGGGGCCATTTTAGAATCAAATACTGATATCTATTCTACAATATGCCCTTGGGATCAATTTAACTTGATTATTCAAACAAGACTTGTGCAATTTGAAAAAAATACACACCTTTTTCTTGCTTTGAGGAGCTCGATATTGAAATTGTATTATCTCTGTGATTACAGATCTTCAATATCTGAAATTCAGCACTGTAGTAGCCCTCTGAATTTTCTTTTGAATGCCACAGGTATGACCTGATTTGGATTCTCCAAGACAAAGTTGTGTCCAATCTCCCACAATGACCTAATTATGGACTGGTTCAGTAGAGCGAACTTGTACGACTTTCCACGTGTCACTGTTTCATCCTTTGTCTCTGAAATTGATAGCCAATAAACTACAGTCTGTGTAATTGTGACCAATTTTTACGGCACTCCAATCCGATGCCCAGAGAGAGAGTTATTGAACTTTTCCCACGATCACCTCTTTGAGATGAAATTCAGGAGCCTGAAAAAGCACTACCTTCCACAGATCATATCTCCAAAAATATTGCGAACCAAGCTCTGAAATTTTTTGACGAATTTCCTCAGGATTTCAGCTTCGTACCATATGAATTTCAGATTCTGAACCTTCGTAGAAACAGATTTATAGCGAAAATTCCACGATGACCTGTTTAGGAGCTTGAAAAAAGACCTGACTTCCACAGATGATATCTCCGCAAATATTGCGAACCAAGGTCTGAAATTTTTAGACAAGATTCCTCAGGATTTCTTCTTCGCACCCTAAAAATTTCAGCTTCTGAAACTTCGTAGAAAACAAGTTATAGCGAAAATGCCACGATGACCTGTTTGGAGCAGCGAAACCCTAGAATCCAAAGCTCTGATACCAAATGTTGTGTAACCAGCTCCAAAAAGAGAAGTAAAGAGATATCAACGCCTTAGAAATGAGCCACTTCGAGGGGGCAACCTCCAATACATTACATAAATGAGCAATTCTTGGATGATATAATTTACAAAACCTCCCTTCTATATATAGGAGTCCATGGGGCCATAATGTAATCCTAGTGGGCCACAATGTAATCCTAGCCGACCTAACAATAATAATTTAAGGGCACAATAATTACAAAATGGGGGTTACAAGGGTACAATAATAACAATAAGGGGGTTACACTAACAACAATAAGGAACTATACTAGTAATATAGGATCAACAAAG
>JAXQQM020064609.1:0-60176 GCA_034641835.2 Pinus albicaulis
TCTCAGTCGCAACCTTTTATTTTTTCCCATTAAGCGCCACAACGTATGTTATTTTATTTGCGACGCGATTGTGCCATCGTACATCGTGCCCACAAAATTTTTTGTTTACCCATAAAATATCGCAATTTAAGTTGTTTGTTTTGTGACGTGATCATGCTATCGCACATCGTGCTTGCAAAGTTTTATGTTTAGTGTTAAAGTTCCACGAGGTATGTTATTTGTATTGCGATTAGATCGCAATCGCACATCGGAAGGTTTTGTGTTTAAGCCATTTCACACATATGTTAAACGCTAATATCGTTGATCCGCGATCTGCGATAAAGCACTGAATGCGATGGGGACTCAACGCCGAAATCTATATTATTTCAATTCTGCCCTTTCATGTTTTTTAACGCGTTTGTACATGTTCCATGTATAAACTGAATTGCAGGCCTTTGCGTTGTTTCAATGAAAGTTGTTGTAATTTCATGTTTTATGTAACAGAGAGTAGAATGAATTGAACACTCAGAGAAGAGTTGTATAAATTTAAAAAAAAGAGTTATGCTCCTATGTTACGTCATTGTGTCTGTGTATGAATGTTAATTACGCAGTATTTTTAGCATTCTTTGTGTTACCAGGGAAACGCATTTCCTCTGTTTGATGTATTCGAAATTACAACAATAAATTTATCAAAAACTTATTTATGTCACTTTATTAGGTAATAAAACTCTTAAATATATATATATATATATATATATATATATATATATATATATATAAACAAACTAAAAATATTAATAATTTATTACTAAAAAAATATTACTTTATAAAATACCATTCTCCATGACCATGTCCCTAACCACATAAACCAATAATGTATCTTTACCTTAAAAATAATATTCTAGAAAAAAAAAAAATAGTTAACATAATGTTTTGGAGGTGTCTATAGAACAAAACAAAATAGTTTCTATCAGAGGTTTTTTTGCTAGAATCTAGATAAAAAAAATTTAAAAATTAGGTAGTTAGATTGTTTGGGTTGCATTTTTTTTTATGGTGGAAATGGATTCAGCACCATCAAAAACCCTTAAAACACATAATATACTAAAGTTTAAAAAATAAAATTTTCAAAAAATTTTACCAAATTTTTTTATAATTTTACCAGAATTCCTGAATTATTTTATCAATTTTTTTACACTACGGCTCATGTTTCGAGACGAAAACCAATAAACTTTATTAACCTATTTTACATTTTTAGTATATCTTGACATGATGTAGCATAATCTCCCTTCCCGGCCTCCAATGCGGTTAAAGAATATGAATATGTATAAAGTACAATGGTTAAACAGATAGACCACGTTCTTTTTAACAAATTAATATTAAATGACGTACACAGATAGTGCACGTTCTCTTTAACAAATTAATATTAAATGAGGTTTTCTTTTATACACTGGAATAATCCAAGATCAAATGCTTTATAGGCCATTGATACCTGGTTGTGGAGCAACCACGTCGTGAGCGACATAGTGCCCAGAGGGTTGAGGGTATTATGAATATAAAGTGCAATGTTAGTGGGGGCATTACTGTTCAAACATTACTCTCACACTGGAAAAGAGAAGTATCACGGATAAATATGGGGCCAGGACCATAAACAAATTGGCGACATAAGCGCAGAATTAAGGAATATAGTGTAACGTTGTAGCGGGGGAAGAAGAAATGTCACATTGAATTAGGCAATGGACGGAGGTGGATCTGAGCTCCATACTGAGGGTGAAGCATCATAAGAACAGAACAGTGGGTGAGTGTCTGTAGGAAGGAGAAATGTCGAAAGAGAAGCGCTGTAAAATCATGGCCAAAACAAGCTTGACTTCAATCACGCTGAAATTCCGCGCTATGCACGCTCTCGGCCCAACGGCAAACGGAATAAATGCTAGTGGATGTTTTGCAGCCCCTGCAACTCCAGTACAAAATCTTTCAGGATTGAATTCGTTCACATCATCTCCCCACAATGTTTGTTCATGGTGAATGGCGAAGATTGGTATCAGTAGCTCCATGCTTCTGTATTTGCAGAGGCTGCCACCATACAAATCTTATAACTTACACGACTACTGTAACAAAAACTACAGTGTTCTCTGGAAAAACAAAAACTACAGCGCAAGCTGCTAAACCTGAAATCCAAAAACCTGCCTCCATTATCTCAATATCTCTTCTCTCACTCACAATCTCAATATATCTTAATAGCCTAAGCCTGAGTATTATATAATTTTCCAAATCTGTTCAGCCACAAGTAAAGTATATATGTTAGAAATACTTCATTTTTCGCCCACCCTCAAGTTCACTAATACTGTGACAGCATGGATCTGTTGCTCGAAGTCGTCAGCTGACATCATCAGCTGACACGTTCATTGACGTGTTATTGGCACAAAATCCTGTTAGTTTGAATTAAGATAGAGAGGAAATAGACCGACCCAATGGTTTCAGTAACAGTTTCACTATGTTAGTGGGGAATCTCATAGATTGCGCACATTCTGCAACATCTTTGTTGTCAATTAATGCATTGGCAAGAAACGATTATACAAAAGTGCCCTTTTTCTCGATTATAGAAAACTGTCTCTCTGTTCGATTGGGACGTTAATGGAATCTACGTCTCCAGAATTAAATTTAAGTAACTTGCACCTTTATTAATGGAGAGCTTTCTGGCTTGTCTCCACTGGGATCTCGCCATTCATGTAGTTGACACCCAAACAAACACGTATCAAGAAAGCTGCTCGTATATTTAGATGATTTTGATATATTTTATAAAAAAAATACTATTGAAATAGCTCTTAAAATTAATTTAGCACATTGCATTATTGCAATACCATTTTGAAATAGTTACGCATGAATACTTTTTATTTATTCCACATGTGATATGTATAGTTTTTTATTTTGAATAATCAACTCTTCATACTGTTTAGCAGTATTGTTTTTTTGATGGATAATAATAAGATTTTTATTAAAAACTACTTCGTAAACGTGATATATCTATTTCAGTGATCATAATTAAAGTATTTTATATTTTTAATTATAAATTTTTCATTAGGTTTTGATTCTCTGATGTAGTATTAGTTTGATTTTTCTTTCCAACTAACTTCATATATATATATATATATAATATGGCTGAATTATGGTATTCAGGACTCACTATCCCTTGTTGCATGCATCAATTTGAGTATCTAAATATTTATGTGATTTGTATCAATTTGAGTATTTAAATATATATGTGAGTTACTTATGTGAATCAATATGAGTATTTAAGTATATATGTGATTTCTTATATTATAATTAGTATGATATTTTTTAATAGCATTAATAAATATTTATAATAATGATTATGAAATATTAGTAATTATTGGATTACTATTAGAATGATTGGTTATGGAGATTAGTTTTTAAATTTTATGGTTCAGATGATATGTATATACTTATTGGTTAACATATTTATTAATATTTTAATGTTATGAATATTGATGATAATATTGTATATTTATATATTATATTTTAAATTTATGAATTAATGAATGTATATATATTTTTGATGGTTGATGATGAGTAGTTATTAGTTATTTATTATGATGTTTATATGAAGATATGTTGATGTTTAAATTCATATAATTAGAAGATGGCCTTTGCATTAATACTTGAGAATCTAAAAACTTACATGTAATTTAGAAAATTAAAATTAATATAAATCCTAATGATATTATTCAATATTCTTGATAATAATAATGATTAGGAAAAAATGGTATTGGTTGGTTATTACCAACAAATATTTTTGGAATCATTAGTGTCTATATATATATAGACACTAATGATTCCAAAAATTGATGTGTGAATTTTATGGATGTAAATTCTTAACGGTAAGTACTTGTGATAAATTTTGATGATGATTAATATGAGTTATCATGATGTCATGACATGATTTACCCTTGTATGATGTTTGTATATCCAAATCCCCCATTGGAGAAATATTTCATTGCGATGATGTATATATTCTTTTTCATTATGTGGCTTATATGGATACCCTGCTAGAAGGATATTACATTATAAGTATGCGCATGTGTTGGATACCTTGTTATTGATTAGTTTCATATTATAATGGATGGTGTATTAATATATTATATACCTTTCATTCATGGTTTCACATGATGCATATATATGTTAAATTATTTTCCATTAATGGATTTCATATAATGATTGATGATGTGTACAAGTGTTTCATAATTCTTCATGAATTATGATTGAGGATATGTACACATAGTAGGATACATTTCATTGAGTTTCATGTTGTGATGTGATTATTATAATGATGATAATTTTTATTTTGGATTGACTAACTTATATTGTGGTAGGATTATTACAATTATGATAATTGGTATTTTGGATGGATTAAATCACTATAGGTTGATATATAAGTGGATGAAATAGTAGGATACTTTTCATTGAGTTTCATATTGTGATGTGATTATTATCATGATGATAATTTTTATTTTGGATTGAGTAACTTATATTGTGGCAGGATACTTTTCATTGAGTTTCATATTGTGATGTGATTATTATCATGATGATAGTTTTTATTTTGGATTAACTAACTTATATTGTGGTAGGATTATTATAATTATGATAATTGGTATTTTGGATGGATTAAATCACTATAGGTTGAGACATACATGGATGAAAATTAAAATGCACTCAATCAAAGGGTTCTTGTCTCATTCAAGTTGACTATAGTCCTAAGAACGTTGGAAAACAGGAAAAGGCTTGTGAAAATATCCTCCAAAGTTAGCTTGGGTAAATGGGAAGAAGGGAAGACCTTTTATTTTATTTTTACCTTATTTTAAAGAGTTATAATTTTACCTTCAAGCAAAAATTCACCCAAATTTACCCTTGCATTAAAAATGAAAGGCCAAGAGAAAAATATAGTGGGGGAAGTTAAAATAAGATGAACTAAAAAAGAAGTAGCATGCCCAGTGTTGGGGGTACTCATGATGAAATTCTTTTTGGAACTAAATATGAATGATGAAATTCTACATGAGAATGATAGTTTAGGTAGAATTATTCCTATGCCAACCAAGTCTATATGGTTTAAGGGGTTGGAAGTGTACCTACATCATGAAGAGGTTGTAAAGCTTTATATACCTACCTACTTAAAGTTTTTATTTGGGATTAAATTGGAGGATTTCAATGTTGTGTAATTTCAATCACTAACTAACTGTAACACCCCTAGTTTATATGCCTTTTAATTTAGACATTGGAACAAAAAAATCCAAAGGGGGTGGACCCTAATGGACAATTATTGTGTGGATTTTTATTTAAATATTTATTAATGCAAATAAATGAAATATTATGTGTGCACTATGACCAGATGAGATTGGAGATCATAACCTGATCCATGAGGATATGGATAAGGCTAAGACTTTCCCAAAAACCTTTCAAAAAGCCTTGAAAGGAATTATTTCTAATTTAGATTTAAGAGGAAAAATATAAATTCCCCAATGATGAGGAAAGTATTTGGGAAGAGGTAAAAAGCTGGAAAAGCAGAAAACAGCTTTAATGTCCCTCATTAATGGAAGCCTAGGCAAACAGGAAGAATAGCCTCCTGAATTCTGGACGCAGAATTAGAAACAGGCTTTGGGGAAAGCATAGGTTAAGTAAGCTACTCCAGAATAGATTGGGGGTTGGTCTGGTTCTGGGGAGAGGATCTCAGTTCGAGGGTGAACTCTGAAGAGAGGAATTCTATGGTTGGGAGGACTGGTCACTATACATTGGTATGAATTCATAATATTAACAAATTAGTTTATGAAGTATGTGTATTTATTTTCATGAGATAGGTATAATGTGGATAATTAGAATAATTAGTACTATGTTAAATCATGTCTTGGATTGAACAGATTTAATAGATTAAATCTAGTAATCATAGTGGCATGATAGAATAAGTTCAATAATCCATCTTCCAGAATGTCGAAACCTGTATTCAGGTTTGGATCTGGAGATGGGACTATCAAAATTTTATATTCTGTTAGAACTAGAAGAAAATAAGAGATTAGATGTAAAGAAATAAATTTTGTAATATTAGTAGAGTACTATGGTGGAAATTCAAGAAACCTGTAACTAAAGTATAGGTTACTATCACACCTCCCAATTTTCTTCCTAATTTTTTTTTTTTTTTCGTTCAACCTTTCTAAGTTACACCTAGCAAGGTGTTACTATTTCTTTGCAACTTACAAGGTATTATTTAATTTAGATTATTCCTCCAATTCCAATTTATTTCCAAGTATCAATTATCTCTAACCATCGCAGAATTTAATAAATTTGTAACCCAAAGGGAAAATAGATTGATTAGTAACAACGTAACTATATATAACATAAACCATCATGGTTTGATTTATCAATAACCATTTTAAATCCCACCTTTATTTGTATAAATTCAACCTTTGCACAACAACCTATTCGCATGGTTGATGCACATATGTGAGTTTGACTCGTTTTCATAGGTTGCCCACCTCGTTACATGTCAAGGGATCTATATGGAAACTCTTCGAATTCCCATGTATATCACTCCATTCGTTGGTGATATATAATCTTTAGTGATCTGAACTTCGCCTATGTTTATGCCTATGCGTACATAGTACTCGTGTGGATTTATTTATCTCTCGTCCTTATTAATATCATGATTGGAAATCATCTGCATGGCTTCCATGTAATACCATGTTGTAAATTGGTTCGACACAATTGTGAATTGAGACAGGACGTTGAATTCCATGCAGTCTCATATATGATTTTTAATCTCGTCTCAGAAGTTGTAATGGGTTTTTGTTCATTCATGGCCACGGGAACTGGCTCCACGTAGTTATAGACTCAATTCATCAGCCTACTGTATTGCCAAGGTAATTTCTATGGCACGGCCAGGATGTTGTGTCATTAAATTTCGTTGTTTGTCATAATTTCTTGACGTATGATGTACATTGCACATTAACCTTTCGATCCGTGGCTGCTCCCTTAGGATTTTTCCAAGTGGATGACTCTGATTCATCCTGTGAGTTAGGGTTTGTGGATCGATTCATGAGCTATGAATATAAATTCACCATGTCAATACGTTCGTCGATTTTATTTTCCTTTCCTACGCGTTGGTTTGCCACCAGACAGAGAAAATCGAGGTCATAGGAAGCTGAGCGAACCTCAGTCCAATCTCGGGTGTATCTCTGAGCTAAAATTTACGAATCAGGTATGCCATTTCCGTAGTTCTGAAACTTTACACTCTTTTATTATTGTTTATCATGGATTCCCCTTTCTGGAGTAGAGCTACGCGGCTTGCTTCGAGCCAGCGCTGAGATTTTTTAACTATATTTATTTTAGATGGACCACTTTCCATCGTTTGGTTGCAGAGGTAGATGCGTCTATCAATTTATCAAGATTATGTTGCGTTCTGACAATAGGTTCTATTGTCTCTATAGAGAATTGTTTGTTACTGATTCGGTTTATGTAGATTAATTTCATAGTGTTAGTGTTCCCTTGCACGTATGCACACGAGCTAGATAGGAGCGATGGCTCTTGGGTTTTTTTTTTCGGAGCAACTTACCCTTTTCCTTGTGCTCGACGAGGGTTTCTCTCAGGTTATGCACAGGGATTTAAAGGGATGCTATCCTACTCAACCTTCAGGTTTGTTTTGTTTTTCCTCTTGTCGACCTGTGTAAGACTCCATTCTTACTATTCGTTCACTAGTGTTATCGTTTCGTGGTTCAATTTTGAACGCCGACCTCCAGTTTGTATTTATTTAGGACTAATTCCTATTTATATGTAACAGGTCAGGGATGGATTGGAGATTTCTCGCACCAGTTATCTATTTCTTCTTCGTTATCATTTTGTAATTTCATGGTTATTCTCTTTCGTTACATTTGGCATTGTATTGATTTTGGTTGCTTCTGTTGCCTACAGGTAACTACAATTTGCACCTGACTCTCTCGCTTGAGCTATTCGAGTCGTGGCTCAATTCGACCCTTAACATTATCTCCTCTTGCCAATTGCAGGTCGGTATCCACCAAACACTGATTAGAGGAGTTTCGTTCTTCTCTCCTTGTTCAATAGTTTTCCTGGCAGCTTAAAATTTGTATTGATAAAATTGTAAAATTTTGACAATTTTTAATTGTTAAGTCTCATCACTGAGTGTTCCTTTACATCCATATCCAGGAACATTATGTAACTGTCCACACCCCACAGTGGCTGACGTTCGTTTGGATTTTGTTGTAGATATAATTAAACATTATACCTTACTTTCCATAATACCCAGTGTGATGTAGTGGGGTTCTATGGTTAATTTATTACCTTGAAGCTTTCATTCCATACAGTCGTTAGATGGTATTAATGAACATGGTAATATTTTTGTGACTAATATGCTACTCTTCTCAATATTATAAATCAGTATTATGTACTCTTATGCCTCTTATGCCTATGCCTTTTATTTTATTGTTCAAGCAATGGTTCTATAGATACTATTTTCGTAGTAGTAAGATGTTTGGTCCAGAACATTTGCATGTGGTTCTCATGCCACACTAGTGTATAGTTTTGATGGTAGCAGTAGCTAAGTCTCTTCAAAAAAAAAATTTGAAATAGTACAACATATCACCATTTCTGTTTTATACACATGTTAATAATTTGCACAGGATATTTGTTTAAATTATCTATAGATGGTGTAGGAATATGTATCTTTATTTTTTTTTCTAGAAGACATTTGTATTTATAATCTACCATTTTACCCCCTTGACTGGGATAGACTAGGATACATTTATTTCAATATGCCATGCTGTGGTGAATCTTCCTGTTGGTTATTTACTTAAGTTTATTTCGTCTATTAACTCTGTTCTCTAATATTAGAATGGTTCCATAAGATAAATATCGATGAGCAGTCTCATGCAAATTAATAGTTGCTTTCTTCTGCTATAGTATTAGCTGCTTACATACTAATTTAGTTTACCATTGAATTTCTGGTTATGTAGAAATGATGTGCCGACCCTGAGGCCAGTCTACACAATCTCTTCTTCCATTCCATAATGCACAGTTTAAAATAAAATTCATCTTCTGTTATTTTATAATATAGCACAGGAAATCTCAGATTTCTCTCGCCTATGTATGTATATATATTAGAATCATTCTATAAAACATGAGCAGATTAAAGTTAAATCACAAATTTTCTTGTGGAGAAATAAGTATCATCAGATTTAAACCAACACTGGTTTAGAGATTCTATGGGATTCTGCTCCACAGAATTAGGTTCTACAACTATTCAGAATTATAAAGGTGATTTCCTTATGATTAATTATGTTAAATGTAGCATTTAGATTCTAATATACAATCAATTTTTATATGTAGCCAATTCATACTATATGAAGTAAACACACCAATAAATTTAGAGACATACCACTCATGCAATTGACCAACCTCCAACCTTAGAGTCCTTCTGTCTCCCAGGACTCACCCCCGAGCTGAGATCATCTCCCAGAACAGATCAACCTCTAATCTGTTTAGGAGTAGATTATTTAAGCTATTATTCCCCAAAGCATGTTTCTAATTCTGCGTCCAGAATCTCAGGATGCTTTTCTTCCTGTTTTCCTAGGCTTCCCATTTTAGGGATTCTTTAAAGATGTTTTATGCTTTTCCTCAGCTTTTCCAGCTTTTTACCTCTTCCAAACTACTTTCCTCATCATTGGGGAAATTCATATTTTTCCTCAAAGATCTGAATTTAAAAATAATTTCTTTCAAGGATTTTTTTGAAAGATTGTGGGGAAATATTTGACTCATCCATCCTAATGGATTTAGTAAGTGATCTCATACATCTCATTTTGGTAAATCTGCACAACATCATTTTATTCATTTCTTCAATTTAAATATTTAATTACATTCACAAAATACTTGTCCTTTGGGGTCCACTCCCCTTAGGACTAAAGTTCAAATGTCTAGCTTTGAAATTCAAACACATAATTTGGGGTGTTACATATTCCCCCTCTGAAAATAAACACCATCCTCGGTGTTGTTATTCAGCTACTAGAGTTCATTTCTCAAACAAAAATGGATATCTTTCCATCATTTCAGCTTCTGTTTCCCAGGTAGCTTCTTCATAAGTAAAGTGCTTCCACTGCACCTTTACTCTTGCTACCATTCGGTTCCTCAATTCAATTTCTTCCCGCTCCAATATTTGAAGCATGTCTGGCAGAAACTCCCCTTCTGGTTCCACCTGTACAACATTCCAATCAACTATGTGAGAAGCATCATGGACATATATTTTTAACAACGAAACGTGAAACACATCGTGAACTCTAACATGGGGTGGTAAGGCCAGCTTGTAAGCCACTGGTCCCACCCTTTCTAATATTTCAAAAGGACCAAAATATCTAGGAGCCAGTTTTGCACAAATTCCAGCATAAAGTGTGCTCTTTTTGGGTTTTATACGCAAGTACACATGCTCCCCCACTTTAAATTCTCGGTGCACTCTTTTCTTATCAGCATAGTACTTCTGGCGATCTTGTGCTGTCTTGATGTTTCTTTGTATTTGTTTAGCAATTCTTTCCATCTCTTGTAACACATCTGGTCCCAACATTAGTTTATCTTCTGGCTGACTCCAGCTCAAAGGGGTACGACACTTCCTTCCATACAGTGCCTCAAACGGACTCATTTTGATGGAGGATTGGTAACTGTTGTTATAGGAAAATTCAACTAAATGCAAGTAATCTTCCCACTTCGATGGCCTATCCATCACATACACTCTTAGCATGTCTTCCAGAATTTGATTTGTTCTCTCCGTTTGACCATCTGTCTAAGGTTGGTAAGCAGTACTAAAATTCAACTTTGTACCCATCCCTCCAAACAACCCTTTCCAAAAGGATGCTGTAAACTTAGCATCTCAGTCAGAAACAATCACCTTTGGCACCCCATGGAGCCTTACTACCTCCTTCAGGAACACATTCGCCACTTGAGCTGTCCCAAAGGTAGATTTCACTGGTATAAAATGGGCAGCTTTTGTTAAAGTGTCTACTACCACCATCACTGAATCATGTTGGTATTTGGTTTTCGGCAATCCTGTTATAAAATCCATGGAAACTGTGTCCCATTTCCATTCTGCAATCGGCAAAGGAGTTAAAAGACCAGCAGGATGCTGATGCTCAATTTTGACTAGTTGACATTCCATACATCTAGTTAAATATTCTGCTACATCTTTCTTCATTCCTGGCCAAAACAACTTCTTTTTCAAAGCTGTTAACATTTTCTGATATCCTGGATGTCCTGCATATGGCTGTTTGTGATATTCATCTAGAATCTCTTTTTTCAAGGTCTCCACATTTGGAACATATAATCTGTTTTTATAACAGATCAACCCTTTATGGTTTTGAGTGAAATCAGTTTTCTCCTTTTTCTGTAGTTTTACCAGGAGTGTTTCATAATTTGGATCTTGAGTTGCTACCTTTCTCACCAACTCTTCTACTTTGATCTGGGCACTACTTCCAATGTTGTTTATATTCTGACAAGCATTTCTCCTCAATGCATCAGCAATTTTATTTTCTTTCCCCCTAATATGTTTTATGTCCATATCAAATTCACTTAGAAAATACAACCATCTGGCTTGTCTCGCATTCAAATCAGTTTGGGAAAAGAAATATTTGAGACTAATATGATCAGTCATCAGTGTAAACTTTTTTCCAAGGAGATAGTGTCACCACATTTTCAAAGCATGAATAACAACTGCTAATTCTAAATCATAGGCACTATAGTTCTGTTCATGTATCTTCAGTTTCCTAGATTCATAGGCAATAATTGAATTTTCCTGCAAAAGAACTCCTCCCAATCCCTCTCTATAGGCATCCGTACATACCACAAATTCTTTATTAGGATCTGCAATCTTCAGTATAGGGGCTGTAGTAAGTTTCAGTTTTAATTGGTCAAAACTGTTTTGACATTTTTCAGTCCACTCAAATTTGACACCCTTCCTTTGTAATGATGTTATGGGATGTGCTATAGCAGAAAATCTCTCCACAAATCTGTGATAATAGCCTACAATCCCCATGAATGACCTTACTGCTGAAACATCAGTTGGGACAGGCCATTCTTTAATAGCTTTTATCTTTTCAGGGTCAAGAGCCAGCCCTTGTTCAGAAATAATATGACCCAAGTATTGGATCTTATCTTTATAAAATTCACATTTGCTGAAATTGGCATATAGCTGGTTTTCCTTCAGAGTTTGCAGCACTATCCTAAAATTTTCTTTATGTTCCTCCTCACTTTTTGAGTAGACTAAAATATCATCTATGAACACAAGGAAAAATTTATCTAAGTACTTATTTAACACACTGTTCATTAGGCACATAAATGTGGTAGGGGCATTTGTCAAACCAAAAGGTAGGACTACAAATTCGTAGTGACCATACCTAGTTCGAAAAGTTGTTTTGCTGATGTCTTCTTCTTTAATTCTGAGTTGGTGGTAGCCATTCCTTAAATCAATCTTCAAAAATACCGAAGCTCCTCTCACTTGATCAAAAAGATCATCAATTCTAGGCAAAGGGTATCTATTTTTAATAGTCAACTTATTCAGTTGACGATAATCAATGCACATCCGAAAAGTTCCATCTTTCTTTTTCACGAACAACACCGGTGCTCCCCAAGGAGACACACTCGGTCGGATATACCCTTTATCTAACAGTTCTTGCAATTGCATTTTCAGTTCCATTAGTTCAGGGGGACTCATTCGATAAGGCGCTCGGGAGACAGGTGTTGCTCCCAGCACCAGATCAATTGAGAAGTCAATCTCTCTTTTGGGGGGAAGATGAGGGATTTCATCTGGAAAAAATTCTTTAAATTCCCTTATCACTGGTAATACATCCAGTAAGTTTTCTTCAGTTTTCTGTTCTATTTCTTCCACATGTACTGCATAAACTTGATATCCTTTTCTAGTTGTTCGTTTTAATTGCAGTGCTGATATTTGTCTTACAGAGATAGGTTTTGGTTTTCCTTTGAGAATAAAAGGTTTCCCTTCCTCATCTACACAATGCAGAGTCTTATCCCAGCAGTTCATCAAGGCTTTCTTCTTTTCCAGCCAGTCCATTCTTATCAGCAGGTCATATGAACCTAAGGGCAGAATGTTCAAATTTACTTCTGTTTGAAAATTATTTAATTTGATTGTTGTTCTGAGCAGTTTATGTGTTACCTTTCTCTTACTTCCAGTGGCCAACTGAACCAACCATGACTGTTGAAAATTTTCAGGTTTAAGATTACATTTTCCTACAATTTCTGGACTAATGTAACTAAAATAAGGACTCGGATCAATTAAAACTGTAACAGACTGGTCAGAAATCTTACCCTCCATTTCCACCATGGTAGCTTGATGTTATGCTTGCCGATTTTCCAAGGCTGCATTGATAGTTGGTATATTTCTGGCTATGTCATTTACTATTGTAGCTTCTTGATCTCTCATGATCATCTGAATGTTTCGATGAGGACAATCCCTCAAAAGATGGGGTTCTCCATAGCCCCAACATTTTAGGGGTTCTCTCATTTTCACTGTGCCCTCTTTCTTATTGTCTCCATCTATTTGTTTTGAGGCCACTTGGGACTGAGTAGTTTGACTTTCTTTGGGTTTATTAAACTTTTTCCGCTGATGATCTCTGCTAAAATTTTTCAAATAGGCTGGTTTCTGTTTCTTCCCTTTGAATTCACTCTTATTTACCTAGCCTTTCCCATGTTTAGTTTTTCTTTTGAACTGTTGGTAGCACAATCTAGCTTTTCTAACAGCTTTGTCCATTGTTTTTGGGTTATCAAATTCGATCTTCTCTTTGTATACAATAGGAAAACAATTTAAAAACCTTTGTACCTTTGCCTTTTCCTCCCTTATGTAGGGTACATATCTCAGCAGATTTGTAAACTTAGTAACAAACTCATCAATAGTGAGTTATCCCAGTCTAAGTTCATGGAATTCCTTTGCTTTGTCATCATAGTAACACTCATTCAAGTAGCGATTTTTTAACTTAACCTGGAAATCTTCCCAGGTAACTTTCCTTTCATCAATGGCATGCACCATTTTTGTCTCCTCCTACCACAAGGTAGCCTTACCTTGTAGCTGGTAAATTGCTAATCTAGCCTTCATATTTCTTTCATATTCATAGACCTGGAAGTACTTAATCATGTTCAGCAACCAGGCTTCAGCATCTTCCTCCTTCTCCCCATCATAGGAGGGAGGTTTGATCTTTCGGAATTCCCCCTGTAATTCCTTTTTCTGCTTGTATTGATGCCTAACAGCATCCTCATCCTCAGACTCATTAGTATTCCTCTTTCCGGAACCTTCGCCTTCTTGCCTGTTTCGCGAAGTTAATTCTCTGACGAGCTTTTCCTGCTCCTCACTAGCTAATGACAATCTGTCATTCTGGCTTTTTATCTCAGCCAATTCTTGTTGCAACCTCCGCAACATAGCCATCATGGGAACATTGGGATTTGGTGCATTATCCTCATCATGCAGATCAACATAAATTTCGTCACCTTCTGCCATTTCAGCACCACTGTACACTACACAACATAGATCAAAGGAATTTTTTTTTTATTTTTTTTTTATTTTTTACAAAAATCAATTTATACAGTGGACACAGCAACAGTGAGCACAATGTCACCAACCCAGTATTATAACCTTCGGCTCTGATACCATTTGTCACATCTCCCAATTTCCTTCCTAATTTTTTTTTTCTTTTCGTTCAAGCTTCCTAAGTTACACCTAGCAAGGTGTTACTATTTCTTTGCAGCTTACAAGGTATTATTTAATTCAGATTATTCC
Organism: Pinus albicaulis; assembly: GCA_034641835.2. Classification (NCBI taxonomy): domain Eukaryota; kingdom Viridiplantae; phylum Streptophyta; class Pinopsida; order Pinales; family Pinaceae; genus Pinus; species Pinus albicaulis. Next base: position 14,819 of record JAXQQM020064609.1, read on the forward strand.
TCCAATTCCAATTTATTTCCAAGTATCAATTATCTCTAACCACCGGAGAATTTAATAAATTTGTAACCCAAAGGGAAAATAAATTGATTAGTAACAACGTAACGATATTTGACATAAACCATCATGGTTTGATTTATCAATAACCATTTTAAATCCCACCTTTATTTGTATAAATTCAACCTTTGCACATCAACCTATTCGCATGGTTGATGAACATATGTGAGTTTGACTTGTTTTCATAGGTTGCCCACCTCGTTATATGTCAAGGGATCTATATGGAAACTCTTCGAATTCCCATGTATATCACTCCATTCGTTGGTGATATATAATCTTTAGTGATCTGAACTTCGCCTATGTTTATGCCTATGCATACATAGTACTCGTGTGCATTTATTTATCTCTCGTCCTTATTAATATCACGATTGGAAATCATCTGTGTGGCTTCCACGTAATACCATGTTGTAAATTGGTTCAACACAATTGTGAATTGAGACAGGACGCTGGATTCCACGCAGTCTCGTATATGATTTTTAATCTCGTCTCAGAAGTTGTAATGGGTTTTTGTTCATTCCTGGCCACGGGAGCTGGCTCCAGGTAGTTCTGGACTCAATTCGTCAGCCTACTGTATTGCGAAGGTAATTTCTATGGCACGGCCAGGACGCTGTGACATTAAATTTCGTTGTTCGTCATATTAATTGCTTGACGTATGATGTACATTGCACATTAACCTTTCCATCTGTGGCTGCTCCCTTAGGATTTTGCCAAGTGGACGACTCTGATTCATCCTGTGCGTTAGGGTTTGTGGATCGATTCATGAGCTATGAATATAAATTCACCATGTCAATATGTTCGTCGATTTTCTTTTTCTTTCCTACGCGTTGGTTTGCCACCAGACAGAGAAAATCAAGGTCATAGAGCCGGAGCAACTACCCAATCTCGAAGTGCAGGTTCGAGCTAAACTATGAATCGGCACGCCATTTCGATAGTTATGAAACTTACGATTTTTTATTATTGTTTAATATGGCTTTCTCCTTTCGAGTCAATGCGTTTATTTCGAGCTACCACGATATTTTTTAACTATATTTATTTTAGATAGACCACATTCCATCGTTTGGTTGTAGAGGCAGTTGCGTCGATCAATTTATCGAGATTATGTTGTGTTCTGACAATAGGTTCTATTGTCTCTGCAGAGAATTGTTTGTTGCTAATTCGGTTTATGTAGATTAATTTCATAGTGTTAGGGTTTCCTTGCACGTATGCACACGAGCTAGACAGGAACGATGGCTCTTGGTTTTTTTTTTTTTTGGAGCAACTTACCCTCTTCCTCACGCTCGACGAGGGTTTCTCTCAGGTTATGCACAGGGATTTAAAGGGATGCTATCCTGCTCAACCTTCAGGTTTGTTTTGTTTTCCTCTTGTCGACCTGTGTAAGACTCCATTCTTACTATTCGTTCACCGGTGTTATCGTTTCGTGGTTCAATTTTGAACGCCGACCTCCAGTTTGTATTTATTTAGGACTAATTCCTATTTATATGTAATAGGTCAGGGATGAATTGGAGATTTCTCGCATCAGGTATCTATTTCTTCTTCGTTATCATTTTGTAATTTCATGGTTATTCTCTTTCGTCACATTTGGCATCGTATTGATTTTGGGTGTTTCTGTCACCTACAGGTAACTAACACAGACTCGACTTCTCTCGCTTGAGCCATATCATATTCGCGGGGTTCAATTTGACCCTCTTAAAGTTATCTCCTTACCTAGAGCAAATTGCATCCTCACGAATAATTGATCGGGAGCTAGTTTTCTCCTTGTTCAATAGTTTTCCTTGAAATTTTAAAATTTGTATTGATAAAATTGTAACGACAATTTTAATCATAGTCTCATCACCGAGGTTCCTTTACATTCATCTCCGTGACTGTTAGGTTGGGTTCCACACTCTACGTTGTCTCAGCATTCGCTTGGATTTCGTTGTAGATATAATTAAATATTATACCTTTAGCATTTTCCATAATACCTGTGATGTAAATTGCTAATTTATTACCTTGAAGATTTCCATTCCATACAATGTTGACGCAGATTAATGAACACCAAGGTAATTTTTTTGTGACTAATATGCTACTATTCTCCATATTATTATAAATCAAGATCAGGATTTTTTGTGCCTCTATGCCTTTTATTTTATTGTTCAAGCAATGGTTCTGTAGATACTATTTTCGTAGTAGTAAGATGTTTGGTCCAGAACATTTGCATGTGGTTCTCATGCCACACTAGTGTATAGTTTTGATGGTAGCAGTAGCTAAGTCTCTTCAAAAAAAAAATTTGGAAATAGTACAACATATCACCATTTTTGTTTTATACACTTGTTAATAATTTGCACAGGATATTTGTTTAAATTATCTATAGATGGTGTAGGAATATGTATCTCTATTTTTTTTTTCTAGAAGACATTTGTATTTATGATCTACCATTTTACTCCCTTGACTGGGATAGATTAGGATACATTTATTTCAATATGCCATGCTGTGGTGAATGTGCCTATTGATTATTTACTTAACTTTCTTTCATCTGTTAACTCTGTTATCTAATATTAGAATGGTTCCATAAGATAAATATCGATGATCAGTCTCATGCAAATTAATAGTTTCTTTCTTCTGCTATAGTATTAGCTGCTTACATACTAATTTAGTTTACCATTGAATTTCTGGTTACATAGAAATGATGTGCTGACCCTGAGGTCAGTCTACACAATCTCTCCTTCCAATCCGTAATGCACAGTTTAAAATAAAATTCATCTTTTGTTATTTTATAATATAGCACAGGAAATCTCAGATTGCTCTCTCCTATGTATGTATATATATTAGAATCATTCTATGAAACATAAGCAGATTAAAGTTAAGTCAAAAAATTTCTTGTGGAGAAATAAGTATCCTCATATTTAAACCAACACTGGTTTAGAGATTCTGTGGGATTCTACTCCACAGAATTAGGTTCTACAACTATTCAGAATTATAAATGTGATTTCCTTATGATTAATTCTGTTAAATGTAGCATTTAGATTCTAATATACAATCAACTTTTATATGTAGCCAATTCATACTATATGAAGTAAACAAACTATAAATTTAGAGACATACCACTCATGCAATTGACCAACCTCCCAACCTTAGAGTCCTTCTATCTCTCAGGACTCACCCCCGAGCTGAGATCATATCCTAGAACAGATCAACCTCTAATCTATTTAGGAGCAGATTATTTAAGCTATTATTCCCCAAAGCATGTTTCTAATTCTGCATCCAGAATCTCAGAATGCTTTTCTTCCTGTTTGCCTAGGCTTCCCATTTTAGGGATTCTTTAAAGCTTTTTTATTCTTTTCCTCATATTTTCCATATTTTTACCTCTTCCCAACTACTTTCCTCATCATTGGGGAAATTCATATTTTTCCTTAAAAATATAAATTTAAAAATAATTTATTTCAAGGATTTTTTTGAAATATTGTGGGGAAATATTTGCCTCATCCACCCTCATGGATTTAGAAAGTGATATCATACATCTCATTTTGGTCAATCTGCACAACATCATTTTATTCATTTCTTCAATTTAAGTATTTAATTACATTCACAAAATACTTGTCCTTTGGGGTCCACTCCCCTTAGGACTAAAATTCAAATGTCCAGCTTTGAAATTCAAACACATAATTTGGGGTGTTACATTTTCATTTACAACTTTATATTAAAAGTTAGCTATCACATTTAATAAAGATCTACACATAATTATATAGCATTCACACATGTTCAAATGCATAACATGTACCACATGTATTTTGTAATTTTCAATTTAAATCTATATTCATTTTCAATAACAAGTAACAAAAAAAAAAATTTAAAAACTAAACATGGTCTAGCATCATCTAAGTTAAAATTATAACAAAATGTTATCACATGCAAAATGTAACAACTAAATGCAAATTTACTTCAATCGTTGTTTTAAATGACACATGATCATGGAAAATGTACAAAAATATCACCTTTAGTAGACATCCTAATTATATAACATTCACACATGTTCAAATGCATAACATGTACCAAATGTGTCTTGTAATTTGCAATTTCAATCTATATTCATTTTAAATAACAAGTGACAAAACAACTTGAGTTTTAAAAACAAAACATAATTTAAGATAATCTAAGTTAGTATTATAACAACATGTGATCATGTATGCAAAATGTAACAATTAAATGCAAATGTACTTCAATCATTGTTACATATTTATGAACTTAAATATGTAAAACCATCAATGATTGTTCTAAATGACACATGGTCATGCAAACTGTATCTAAACATAAATTTTAATAGAGATCATAATTATATAACATTCATACATGCTCAAAGGCATAACATGTACCACATGTGTTTTGTAATTTTCAATTTCAATCAAGATTCATTTAAAATATAAAAAAAAATGACAAAACAACTTTAGTTTTAAAAAGAAAACATAATCTAAGATGGCATCTATGTTAACATAATAACAACATGTGATCATGTATGAAAATTGTAACAACTAAATGCAAATGTACTTCAATCATTATTACATATTTATGAACTTAAATATTTAAAACCATCTATGATTGTTTTAAATGACACGTGATCATGCAAAATGTACCTAAATATCACCTTTAATAGACATTTACACCTAATTACATTACATTCACACATGTTAAAATGCATAACATGTACCACATGTGTTTTGTAATTTGAAATTTCAGTCAAGATTCATTTTAAATAACATGTGACAAAACAACAAGTTTTAAAAACAAAACATAATCTAAGATCATCTAAGTTAACATTATAACGACATGTGATCATGTATGAAAAATGTAATAAATAAATGCAAATGTACTTCAATCATTGTTAGATATTCATGAACTTAAATATGTAAAACCATATACGATTGTTTTACATGACACATAATCATGAAAAATCTACCTAAATATCAATTCTAATAGACATCCTAATTATATAACATTCATACATGTTCAAATGCATTACATGTACCACGTGTGTTTTGTAATTTGAAATTTAAATATAGATTCAAATTAAGAACACAGGTGTGCAGAGATGCACAGGAATAACATACAAAAAAATGATAATTGAATTACTTTCCACACCATCAATAGAGATTACATACGTACATATAGTTGAACTAATTCTAATCTTAGAGAGAAAAGTTGAGAGAATCTCTCAACTTCCTCAACAAATCCAATCCAAACTAAGTAAGAATAATCCTAACAAATCCTAATACCCTCCCTTAATTCTTACTTTACAGAAATATAATAATTAATCACAATTACAACACTTTGAACTTTCGTCTCTTTGTCTGATCTGGTCTTCATCAGCAAATCTACCGACTCTGCAGTTTTCTGGACTTCGCTTTTTCTTTCTCCACATCTTCAAGCTTACCTTTCAACCCATTTAAAGTACACCTGCTTCTAACCATCAATGCTGAATTTTTAAGATTAAAGATTCTTGACACCCCTGAAGAAGAGTCTCGACACTGAACTATCCTATGGAAATATTTCCATATATGAAATAGGCCCGAAGAATAAATTTCAACAGTCTATAGGAAAATATTCTAGGTACAAAATATGATCAGCGATCAATCATACAAAGTGACCTTTACACAAATGGATCTCATATTGTAACCTATAGTTGACGCTCTTGAAGCCTGAAGCACAACAAGACCCATCAACGTATAACAAATTCACACAATCAAATTAGCCAATTTTTCTCTCGTCACCGAAGAACGTCAAGAAAGACTAATTTAAATAATGCTAATTTGTTCAATAATTGGTTCTGCACTGCACAAAACTCACAACAACAAATATAAACTTAAACCCCATACTATATTACACACCACACCACACACTTGCAAATCACATTACAAAACATGCTTTACAAAAGCTTAAGAGATGGATCAGGAGGCTCATCTTCACTTGAAGAATCTTCAAATATTGCATCACGTGAATCTTCTGAAAATGTTGCATAGGCTAATTTTTTCAATTTTCCATTCAAAAGATCTTGAGCCCAAATTTTTCAATTGAATTTTTTATGTCCATATTTATGATAATAGAAACATTCAGTCTTATTTTTATTCACCCTTCACTTAGAGTATAGTGCAAGTTGATTATGTGAACTAGCCTCTGTGCCGCCTATCCTCTTTTCTTCTGCGATAAGAGTTGCTATCATTTCATCAAGTGATTGATGTGGCATTTGACTTAGAGTAAATATGGCATTATCATATTTTGAGGAAAAGCTATTTAATAAAATTGCCTTTGCATCATCATGATCTATTTTAGAATTAATTTCTGAGAACTGTCTCATCAAAGCTCTTAACTCATTTATGTGAGTTGACAATGATATCTCACTCTCCATTTGGAGTTTAAACAATTGTAACTTTAAGAAAATTTTTGCATTAATAGCTTTTTCCCCAAATACCTTATTCATTTCTTCCCATATTGCTGCAGAAGATTTCTTTAAGTCAATAAGATGTAGCTGGGAATCTGCAAGTGATAGTACAAGGATAGAATTGGCTCTTTCCTCTCTTTTTTCCCATTCAATTAACTTTTTAGCATCTGTAGGTACTTTTTCTGAGCCTTCTACAATATTCCATAGATTTCTACTCATCATTTGCATCTGAACTTTTACCTTCAAAGTGTAGAAATTAAAGCCATTAAATTTTTCCAATACAATAGGCTCCATGTTTAAAAGAAAAGCTAAATCTAAAACTCTGCAAATATAAAAAAAATTGCAATTTAAACTTAATAAAAAATTAGCTCATGCTGCTTCACGCTCGTAGATTGTCTTCACACTAGAATATTGTCTTCACAGGAGCTGTCGTGGCAAACTTTGAGCGTTCACCTAAACTTTCACGACTGAGCACAATAAAAAAAAAACGCGGATTTGATATATCTAAATATGGGAAGCCGCATCCTATTTGTCTTCCCTATATCGTCTTCCAAGTCATATTCACTTATCTATATTTCCTAAGTTGAACGCTATAGAAAAATTCAATGCCTAAGCTGTTACTGAAAGCCCAGAATCCTTATAATTATCAATCTCCTCATTTTTCAGTGATGTGGTGTTCAAATCACAAGGTGTATCATTGAGGTGATGTCATCTTCTGATATGTAGATTCATCAGGTTGAGACGTCAACGTTGTAAGGTCTAAGGCTAATTGGGTTATTATTTTGGACTCTACGTATTGATGATCGGCTTTGAGATTTCCGCTCTGATACCAAATTAAGAACACAGGTGTGCAGAGATGCACAGGAATAACATACAAAAAAATGATAATTGAATTACTGTCCACACCATCAATAGAGATTACATTTGTACATAGAGTTGAACTAATTCTAATCTTAGAGAGAGAAGTTGAGAGAATTTCTCAACTTCCTCAGCATATCCAATCCAAACTAGGTAAGCATAATCCTAACAAATCCTAATATTTTAAATAAAAAAAATGACAAAAAAAATTGAATTTTAAAAACAAAACATAATTTAAGATTGAATCCAAGTTAACATTATAACAACACGTGATCATATATGCAGAATGTAACAACTAAATGAAAATGTACTTCAATAATTGTTACATATGCATTAACTTAAATATGTAAAACCATATATGATTTTTTTAAATGAAACATGATCATACATAATGTACCTGAATATCACCTTTAATAGACATTTACACCTAATTATATAACATTCACACATTTTCAAATGTATAACATGTACCACATATGTTTTATAATTTGCAATTTCAATCTAGATTCATTTTAAATAACAAGTGACAAAAAAAAAAATTTTAAAAACAAAACATAATTTGAGATCATCTAAGTTAGCATTATACCAAAATGTGATCACATGCAAAATGCCAAAACTATCCAAAATTTAAAATCATTCTATAAAATTAAATGTAGTTCAACTATCCAAAATGTAAAATGTGTCCAAAATTTATATCATTCAATAAAATTAAATATAACAACTACTATAAAAAGACTAGATCAAATAAAATGATGTGTGCATCAATTAAATAGGAAATTTGGCTGAAATATATTTTCTAGCAGCCTGTTTGTGCTATCATCTGATGAATGGGAACCTGTGCAATGTGTAATTTCACATATATACCCATGTATAATAAATTTATGTACATGTATTAAAATTAAAATTTCATGCAATACCTCATGTGGTTACCTCTCAATTGTCACGTGTTCGCCCTGCATCAATGCATCCTTCAGGATAAACTATATATATATATATATATATATATATATATATATATATATATATATATATATATATATATATATATATATATATATATATATATATATATTAGTTTTTTTCAATTGAACATTCATAAAGTAATGCAATAATATTAAAAAAATGTTATAAAAATTCTTCAAAATGTTTGAATGTTCCAACCCCCATCATCGACTCTATCGCTAAATTCCTTGGAGAACAGAAATCATCTCCACAATCCTAAAATTAAAAAGTTTTAAAAATTTAAAATAACTAAAATCTATCTTGATTTTTAATGAAACTTGCACTTCAATTTACAACTTGAAACATAGGTGAAAAATTGAATAGTTGTGACGGTGGATTATTTGGCACATATCCCAACAGGGAAGAATAGGGCGGATCCATTCTGAAAACATACAATGGAAGCAAAATATATTAATTTTTAACTATATACATGTGTACACATAGTTATTTATTTTAAACATGTACACCTCATGATAGGTTGATATAATAATAGGATAATAATTGTACATCAACATCATGAACTCGTAAAAAACAGTAACATTTCACAAAATATCATTTTTATTGATAGAACCTGAACCTTGGACCGTGATATTATGAAAATTTTCATTCAACATGCGTGTAAACTACAAATGGTGAAAATATGTTACATTTATGTTAGAATAACCCATACAGACAAACATGTATGTATATGTAAATTAAAAATTAAACTAAAATATCCACCCTAACCATGAAAAAATATCGATCACATGCCCTCTTCCTCATAAAAAATTAACTCCTAAAAACTATTGCGATAATTATTTTCATATGTTCTAAGGTCTTCAACACTCATGTTGTCTATCTCATCATCTGTATTATTCAGGAAATTATAACGTGCATTATCTCGTGTTCTTTGTCAATTCAGACCAATATCAATTCCACCAATTCTAGTGTGAACATTGTCTATGATGGGATCCTTTGCTTCTCAACTAATTTCAGAAGTGATATCAATCTCTGACCACAAAGTCTCCACATGAGGAGGTTGGCTTGCCAAAGGTTGCTTAGGGATAGGCAACTTATTATCATTCTTAGCACCTTTATGGTCACACAATCGACCTTTCCCAGGAACAAAAATATCAAAACGAAGGTCACTATAATTGGGTCTCATTCCCAAAAATAATTTTGCATAAAATAATTTTTCAAAATAAACAGGAAACTTGTCATTCCATGTTATATTCCATAGGATTCAAGGTGCATACCATATAAATGGCAGACTATATTAGGGTACTTGAAATATTGCACTTCAACATCTTTCTTTTTGGCCCTTCTTTGAAATTAAACATAGATTTTTCCATTTGTTTTGTAACCATGTTTTTAACATCGTCCCATGTATCGAAACACATTACTTCTTCCTTTATTTTCCTCACCACTTATACAAAGGTATCAGTGGTTGGCTCAAGCTTTTTGTAAACATATTCAAGTGTGCTTAGAGAGTGCATAACTATTTGTAAGCTTTCTTGACTATCTGAAGGGAGTTTCAAATGCACAAGATCTTTCCTCAATTTTGAATAATGATGTTTGTACTTTTGTAATGTGAATTGTTGGATGTTTATTTCCCAAGGTAAATAATTGAGAACTTCATATGGATGAGTTGTGTTTGGTGTACAAAATTCTTCTTGCATTACGTGATCTGACTTACATATTTTTCGAGTAAGATTTTCACACTCTCCTTCAATATATAAAATTTTGTATAAATAAATAAACATGTGAAACAAATTGTAGAAATTTTTTTTTAACCATAAAAAAATTATATAAATAATTTAACAAACTAATAATCATCATAACAATATTTATATTTATGGCCATCTCAAGGTTGTTGAGCAACATCATGCCCACCCAGATATAATTGAGAACCAGCATGACCACCCATTTATTAGCCACCATCCATTGGTTGAGAACCAACATGACTACCCATTGATTGTCCACCATCCATTGGTTGAGAATGAGCATGACCACCCGTTGATTTGCCATCAAGGGAATGTGTACCACTAACATCACGCAATTGGCCACCACCTATTGACTGGCCACTAGGGGAATGTGTACCACCACCACCACCCTCACACGACGAGAGTGAAGCTTCATAAAAAAAATATGAATTTCTAATGAATTCAAATATGCATACATGTGAATATATACATATGATTGAGTATATTTCATGAACCACACCACGATTGTGTGAACCATGACCAGCTTCCATTGATTAAGTAGATACTCCCTTCCTACGAACTCCTAAAAAAGGAAATTTATTAAAAATTAATTTAACTCACTAAAATGATAAAAAATCAATTCCATATGTATACATGTATATATGGGGATACAATTATATATTCAAATTTCGTTTAGAAAAGCTCACATTTAATATCAATACCATTAACATGATGGAGATCCCCTGATCCATGATCCCCCTCTCTTGTAGAGGCATGGGACTCTACTACTATTCGCCTTGAAGAATCACATGGAAAATTATCATCCCTGATATATATGGATATCTAAAAATACATAGATACATGATCTTTAAAATTTTACCTCGTTCATTTACAATTATTTTTAAAATTACTATTTAAAAAAATTTAAGAAGTATTCAAAAAATTGATGTAACTTGCACAAATTTTGGAGGCACAACTTGAAAAAAAATGATGTAAAACACAAAAATTTCAAAGAAAAAATTGATGTGTAGAACTCACTTGACTATTTAAACAAAAATTTGTTGAATTCATGAACATTTTGAAAATTAAATACAAAAATTTCTAAAACATTAAGTTTATCAAGTTATGCTAACATAGTGGGTGGACATTTTGAAAATTAAATACAAAATTTTCTAAAACATTAACTTCACCAAGTTGTTATTAAATAGTGGGAGCACACTTGGCATATAATTGAAAAAAACACATGGTCATTAAATTTACACATTTATAACTAAAAAACACACACATATCAAAGATATCGTATAGTGTCCATTGAGAAATTTTGGTTTAGAGTGTCTCAACATTAATTCATATTTGACAGAAAAATATTGAATTAGCATTTCCCTGTACAATAGATCACTAGACATCTTATTAAGATTTTCACAATATATTATACTAAATGATTTAAATTGTCTAACAATATTGTTTGCTTTTCCATGCAGTTTTTTTAGCCTCTCCTTATTAACTTGGTACACACATTTCATCTAGTTGCACACAAATTCAAAATTGGTGAAAACTACAATTCTATTGGATCCATACTCCCTAGCTATTCCCAAGCCTTCTATCAATGCAATATATTATGCTTCATTACTTGTTATTCTTCCACGTATATTAATTTTCCATTGGAGGACTTTGTTAGTCGCAATGTTGAATAACACATATGTAATCATTTCTTTCCCTTGATTGGGACAACAAGAAAATTCTATGCATAGTGTCCATTTTCAACCATGTTTAGTGGGCTTTTCGATCCCCGAAAAAAAAAATTCAATAAAATATTAAATGAAAATTTATTCTTAGTGCCTTATTTTATGGGAGAAATTACATGTACATGCTTTCCAAAAACACTAGGACTCTACATGCATTTAGATAAAAATTTTATAATAGTTTACCATTATTGAAAATAAGTAACAACAAATCCTAGCCATTATGGTTGGTGAGGTGATAGTGGACCCCTATGAGGTGATAGACACAAAACTGCTATTTTATTGACTATAACCTGCAATAATTTTTTGACATTACTGAAGGAATCATACAAAGTGGAACACAAGAACAGGGTGAAACCCAAAGATTTTCTAGCTGATTCTCGTAAGTGTGATGAAAATCTTGTGGTCCTAAGTGTGATGAAGAGCTTGTTTCTTCATAGTGAGGAAAAATAGAATAGCATGACATACGTGATTTTGAAAGCATCCATGATGTTAAAAATTACAAGAGCTATTGGAAATCCTTAATGAAAATACAACCAACCTCCTTCAGAACATTGGTGTTCACGAAATCAAATGAATTTGGATCTTTGCTTTCAGCAAAACAGAGGAAGATCAAAGACAGTTCATAAATACTATGTTTTAACAACTAACCATTTTATGATAATTTTCATATCTCCCTTCCCAAAATTGAATTGGATTTGTTAGAGCTCTAATTTATCAAGAAAGAAACAAGGTTGGGAAGAACACATTTTGTTCTAAAAGATTGAGAAAAATAGTATTAATCACTTCTCAAATGCAACATCAACTAAAGAGATGGTTTTTAAACATTGGCAAGATAATGATGACAAATTTGGAACCATAAACTGGAAAGCTTGTGTGACAAGTATGGCAATGATAACATAGAATCTGGTGTTGCGCTTAGGCCATGGAATACAAGAGCTGGGAGTGAGGCATTCCAAAGAAACAAAATAGCCAAAAATTAATTTTAAATGAATGGAATATGTTTAAAAGAACAAGACAAATGATCTAAGAAATGATGATACATATGCAACTGGAGGCATTGTTGATGTCAGCAATTTCAATGTTGTTGTTGGGCAAAGGAGGTGATGACTTTCCTGAGGCAGAGGATGGAATTTTATAGTCACCCATTGATACAACTGATGAAAATCTAGGGATGTGCCTACAAGTGTGACACGGTAGCAAATATTCCAACAAAATGGAGTTGGCAAATATGATGAAACTTTTTCCTTATGTTAAATGGACATTAACTATGTCAAATTCCAGTGTTTCTCAAAGTGCAATTTTTTTTGGAAAAGGGCTGATAAGCACATGCAAATGTAGAGTTATACTACATGTCAATTGTCTAAATTTAAGCATTGTAAATAGAAGTATGGTCTGGACAATATGACAGGAAAAATTCCACTGGTTGATTCAAGGTTTTAAACATGTAATTTAACAATTTAATAGAGCTCAATCAAAACAAAATAATTCAAAAATTTAACAAAAATCAGAACAATTTAACAAAAAAAAATATGCATACATATAAATGAAATTTTTGAACAATAGAATAATAGGCTTTAATTGTAATTTTTTTTTCAAATAGCATAGTTAATTCTGATTTTTTTCTTTCAAAAATTAAAAGCAGAAGAACAGTGTGGCTTGGCATGGCACTGAATACTTCTCAACTTGGTGACTATGAGGATGAAAAAACCTAACAAAGTACCAAAAATTGTTGGTTTGTTAGTGGATTATGTTGTTTAAGTCGTCATTAGTGGAGTTTTTATTCGACTTTGGAAATTCCAAATTCAATCGAACCTATTGGGCGAAGGCCTCTCATTTTATAAGGTACTCGAATTTGTCAATTCCAAGCACAACCGACCCTATAAAGTGACGGTTATTGATTCAATCGCTGGTATAATTTTCATTACAATGTGATATAAATTTTAAAACCATTGAAATGATAACATTATTCAAACTTTTGTAGAGTCCATAAATATATAGACTCTAGGTTTTTATATAATGATGAAAGATTGGAATTTAGAAAAGATATTTAACTTCAGAAAAACATATCTTTATTTTCCATTGATCTAGTATTTCAAAGGAAAACAAAAGAATTTTTTGTAAAGGTAGTTTTATGTAGATTTAAAAATATTTTAGGAATCTAATAAATATAAAAAAAAAATTAAATATTTATTTAAATTCACTTGTAAATCAATTTTTTTTTAAATTCTAGAATTTAGAATAAAATTACATAAATACTAAACAAACTATCCTTGTGTATGACCATAAATATAATTTTGAATTCCTAGGACATTTTTGTTTCATTTTTTTTGGGAGGCTTGACAACTAAGTTACTACATTACATGTACATCTTCCTGTACTTCCATAAAAATAATAAACTAGTTCTAGAGTTTTCTATGTCATATGACATGTTATTTAGATACCGTGGACCTATGCAAAAGACAGACTCGTTATTCTCAACCTGTGGTGGAGGGTTCTTTAATATATTCTGTAATATTATTTAAGATATTCTGTAATATATTTTTTAATATTAAACATGGACCTTTGCAAATTCGAGACATGTTTCTTGACCTGTGGAGGATTTCATGGTTTGGATTGATAGGGAACTCATGTAACTGATATTTCAGAGCAGACCTTTCTTGAACTTGTGAAGAATATTTTTTACAGTCAGTATTGACAATTCTTGTGTGGACATCGGTCCAACTTGCATACCCACTTACTCAGTTGAAAATTACACTAAATATGTGATCCTGCAAAGAATAAGAGAAATCCAATTTATCTTTTTCCTAAAAGCTCGTTGCAAGTCTTTGTCAAAAGAACTATTTTGAAATTAAAGTTACATGGAAATTTTTCTTGGAGTTTAGTTAGAACGAAGTTTGTTTCAGAACCTAGTTGGTAGTGATAAGATAGTTCAAATAGACTTGGAATTGATATGTTTTTTTTGAATGTTTTTTATTATATTAATCTAGTACTTGCTATGTCCACAAATAACATCTACTTGTTATTGTTTAGAGGAATTAAATTAGATAATAAGATTACAAATCTAAACATATCATAGTTATAAATAGTCTGATATAGTCTACATAGATACCCATGGGGAAGAATATTAGTAGAAGAGTAGCCATACATATCGGTTACATGAAAAATGATTTTTACATTGAAATGGATTCCAATCCCACACTGCAAACTTAAAAAAATAAAAATTATGTGAAACTAAAGAATGTGGGCAGTTCATAAGATTACATGGGTCTTAAAAAGTGAATAGTCCTTACAATGGGTTGGCCCTTGGCAAGAGGTGAAAGAATCGATCCTCTCAAAATGGGTCATCTTATGCTGATGGTAACTGAGCAGAGCTCTGGAAAGCATTGCACCATTACTAGTGCAGGAAGCATATTATGAAAGTTAAAAATATTATGAAAGTCATAAACAATACATTCTATAACCAAATACACCCTATGAAAAAGTTCTAAAATATAATGAAAGTGCCAGAATCTGTCTTGATTAGGAAAGAGTTGTTGTTATTACATAGTTGCTCAAAAACAGTAAGAAAATGATGACAAAATGAAATCAATTGCATAGATTTTAACCAGAGTAAAACCTATGACAATCATGTCAGTTCTATGCACATGAAACCTCTCCCAGAACTCGAAATTGCTCATTATTATTAACTAAGATAAGCATTTGAAGGGAGAAGTTCTCCTTAGAGATGGAGGTTTCCTACTTAATTGTATTATCATCCAATGTATTTTATGTCGACTTGTAGCAATATATTTGTTATTTTTGCTGGTTATATATTCTTACCTTTTATTCTTTATCTCCAGGAATAAATGAGATATTTAGCTGTTCTGAATCTCCACTTTCATCTTCATAGTAATGTAAATGGATTAAAAATTCTCTTAGGATTATGATTAGTATGAAACATTATTATTACTGATTCACAACAGCTTTAATGACAAATTTATTTACGATTGATTGACTGACATCTGTGTTTAAGAGAGTCTTTAGAGACCATCCTCGTTATGATTTCCATTTACAAATATATGTTTCATATTTTAAAATTTTATGCTTTGTTTATGTAATATGCTTCTATTATTGGTTCAGGAAGCATATTATGACAGTTAAAAATATTATGGAAGTAATAAACAATACATTCTATAAACAATTGCGCCCTATAACCAAGTTATAAAATATAACGAAAGTGAAAGTCTCTATCTTGATTAGGACAAAGTTTTTGTTATCACGGAGTTCCTAAAAAATGCTGATAAAATTTTAACCAGAGAAAAACATTGAAAAAATTTGACAAAAAGAAATCAATTGCATAGATTTTAACCAGAGAAAAATGATCACAAAATTTGCATAGATTTTAACCAAATAGAAATGATGACCAAAAAATTTACATTATTTTTTGCATACACTTCAAAGAATACCTGGAATGGAGATGGGGAGAGGAAGTGGAGCAAGACAAGGTTCAAGAGTAGATGAGGAGGACACAAGGATAAACACATTGAGGACGCCCTGCAAGACTACAAAAAATGAAATTAGAATACAACACAGATAAACACGCATACAAAAAGAGTAGAAAAATAAGTCAAACAGAAGGAACAAAAAAAAAGAAATTACCAGTGGTCACACTATAGAAGCCCTATCCAACGGTCAAGCAACAGAAAAATGTTGCAAATCTTCTTGAGGTTTGATGGCCGCTACATTTATAAGAACAACATTTCGCTGAAATTTTTTTAAAGTTCCATCAAACATTTAACACCATTTCTTTTTTCCTCCCACCAAAAATCTAGTTACCGTTTCCGCGAACGTAAATGGTGGAATAAGTTCCATTAATGGAAAAAAAATAATCAATTGAAGTTATGAAAAGTTAGGCCGAACTTGTGGGAGAGTGAAATTTTCGATTGCATTTCTCACGAAAGTGTAACCTATCTTCATACATTCACCCATATATCATGAGCTAACTTGTAAGCATGATTAAAATAAGTCATCAAATTTAGTTCCCTATACCTAGGAATAACGTTTTGCTACTAATTGAGATTTTTGTTTCTCAATTTTTTTTTCTACATTCAACTTCTTCTTAATCACCTGTTTCCTACCATTGAGATTTATTTTAACTACAAAATCCACTAGATCCAAAGCATCATTCTTGTCCAAGGTTTCCATTTCTTCAATCATGGCCCTTTTCCATATCTTACTATCGTATAAATCCACTATATCCCTAATATTATAATATTATCATTAGATATATGAAAGAAAAATTAAAATGGAAATTAGGTGGAGTACACATTTCCAATTTTGTTCTTTCCCTAACGTGTCTCCTCAATATTATAGTGTGAGGTTATTATTATTTTTATTATTGTTATTATATAGAGTTTGATTCATCATCCTTCAATTTAAACTCTATTTTCTCTCATTCATTCTCCCTCTTTAGAATTTCATGTTTGAAAATTTTGATTTCTCTAAATAAAACACCTTGACTAAATACAATCTTCTTAGTTTCCAGGTTCAGAAGCTTAGAAACTTTCATACCAGGTTCATGTCCAATAAGAATATAGTTTTTAACTTTATTATTGACTTTTGTATTATTATCCTTCAAAGCTTGTATATAAGCATAATACAGTAATACCTTAAGATGTTTCAGAGAAATTCCATTACCATTACATAAGTCATATGGATCCCTACCATCTAACATTGATAAGTCTTATCTACTTATTAGGTAACATGCACCACACATTGCCTTTTCATAGAATGATGGTTGTATATCAGTATAATTGAGCATGATCCTCACCTATTCATTGGTATCTAGTTCATCCTTTTTGAAACCCTATTCTATTGATATGTGTATGGATTATTATTCTCCCTTTCTATACTACACTTCATACATTCCTATATAATTCTCCAAAATCATTTGTCCTCGGGACCTTCATTTTATTCTATGCCTAATTTTCCATAAGAACATTAACCTTTCGAAAAATTTCAACAATTTTGGATTTATTTTCAAAGAAACGAATCTATGTATTCATTAAGAAGTAACTAATAAATGAGATATAGTACATATATTTACCTAGCGATGGAATTGACATAGGTCCAAACACATAATTGTGCACCAATTTTAATATTTCCTCTTTCCTTGTAGCACTAGAGGAGAATATTATTCATTCTAATTCCCATATAAGAAATGTGCACAAATATCAAAATTGGGAGAGCAACTAGACATAAATTCAGCCATAACTTTACTATCTTATACTCAAAGATCCTTCTCTTCAATACATCATAGTCTTCGATGCCACGTCATAATGTTTTCTTTAAAGACTATAGGAGTTTTTCTTTATCCAAATCCAAATTTAGTTAGAATGGAAATTTTAAACCTATCACTAACAATTATTCCTAGCAATTCATACAAAGTACCAATATTCTCTATCCTTTGAAACACCATTTTTGCTTGAACCATCCTACACCGTTCCTTTTAATACATGGTTTTACGCTTGCATCACTCATATTTATTATATAAATCAAATTTTCAACCAATTGGGATGTGCAAAACACCCTAGTGCATTCTAATCCTTACATCCATGAGGTTTGACTTGATTTTACCTCGTCGAATTATTTTCGCTATTAGGTCATCTCCTATGAGAAGATTATTTTGTCATACCTTTAATAATTCCAAATTTACTGCTTATGAATAATCATATGAAAATATGTACCTAAGTTGACCAACCATGCCTCGTCATTAGGATCCATTCTTGAAGAAGCTACGTACAGATGCTCCCCTCTTTCATCTAAGAAGGTTCTCCCTTATGTAAAAGGAGCATCATTAGATCCATTCCTTTTATTAGCACATTTAAATATGCAATGTTTTCTTTGATTCCCCCTTCTACATATCCCTAAGGTATATTTGTTAAGTTTCTTATATATTTGGACATTACCCTATCTCTAAATATTCCACTTGAGGAATTTGTTTATTTCTTTCTTGGGAGCATCCTCTTACATATAATTAATTTTCTTCCTAATTTTTTGTGCTTTTATGTCTCATCTCTTTTGATAACATGGATGACACTATTTCATCAAACATAAATTAGTTGCATTACTACTTAGGAAAACACCTAGATTTTCCCACAAGTCTATTAGAGCACACAAAAAAATAATATACTTATATTCATTTTTAATTATTTTATCAATTTATAAAGTTCATTTATCATAATATTGAAGGCATTTAGATGCTCTGTCAATGAGTTTTCATCGCTCATCCTTCGATTATATTACTTTTTCAACAAGAAATTTTTTTAACTATGGACTTGGACTAATACATGGCCCCCAAATTGTTCCACAATTCCTTCATTGTAGCTTCTTTTGAAGCATCCAACAATGCTAAATTTGAGAGACACAATTGTATTGTTACCTTTTCCATTCTATCCAAATTGGTCTATTTTTCTATCAAAATCATCGTGAATGTGATAGCTTATTATAGCTAGTACAACGACCCTCTAAAAGTTTTCCCATGCTTAGAATTTGGACCCTCCCTACCACCCGCAAGTGATCATCATTCATTGCTATCAGATATTCATTCTATGTTAATACTTATCATTACATGCAGTGCTTGTGATGTCTTGATTCGATCCTAATTTGTTACGTTTCAAGCACATGCCATCTCTTGTCTTGAACTTGTAGCACTTTTCGTATTCCATTCAGAAATTGCACAATCTTCGAAGGAAAACCATCCTTGACGATCTAAATTATGCAGTCCAGAGAGATGGGATACACATGATCTAAGAAATTATTCAATCCTGAGAATAATTCTAGCCTTAAGCTTAGAAATTGCACAAAACCTTCCCACACCCTCAAAAACTACACAGTTCACTGAGGTTGCGAATTTCCTAGTCCCTTGTGGTTGGGAATTGCACATTTCTTGTTGGCAGTGTGAATGATCCATTTCTTGAAAAAGAAAAAGTGAAAAGTAAATCCCTATAAAATAGGGAGTTTATAATTAGTTTCCTAGAGAGTGGAATGAGTTTCTATTTTTGATTTTCCACCAAGTGTAGCTTTCTCCTTGATTTATGACAGCACATCATAAAACCTACACCAACTAGATTTATATAATAGACATCCCTAGAGCTCATTTTGACACTCGATATTATGTTTATATCTTTCCCAAGGAGATCAAGTAGACTTTGACAGAGTTTGCTGTAATTTTCTGGGATGTCTTTTCTTTTGTCACCTTTTATTGCTTTTTCTCTTGCTTTTGGTCATTTCTCTTCTCTGAGTGTTATTTTTATTGTTTATTTTCATATTTGTTGTATTTTTTATTTACATTAGCATTTAAAAGTCCCTTTTAAATCCCTACTTCACCTTTTATAGGTGTTGCATCAACTTATTCTTTTTCCCCACCAGTCACCATCATTTCAGTGCTTTCCCATACACACATGTTTTACTTTTGCATGTTGATTTTATGCACTTTATTTTAATCAATCTATCTTTCATTAGATAGATATGAACTCATAATTTCACTATAACTCTAATCTTCCACTTTCCCATCCCCTTCTCAAATATATCTTCCCTATACTTGGTAAATAATTTCCATGTTCAACTATGCATTTCACAACTCCAAGGCTCCACCCTTGTGCTTGGTCTCTGAGACTATGCAATTTGTAGTCCTTGGCTTTCCTAACTGCGCATTGTGTCATTGCAAGGCTCAAGCATCACCCTTTGGCACTGATACTACGCAATGTATAGTCTCTCCCTCAATCTACCCAGGCTAAGACTAGCCATTTCACAGTCTCAAGCCTAAATCTTTTGCCTTGATAGATGAGACTATAAATGAGTAGTTGATGATGACAATATCTTCTCTTAGCCTAGAAATTGTGTATTTTTCCCTCTCACGCTTGTGGTTATTTCCTTCAGCTTTATTTTTGAGTCATTTTTCTTCAGTTAATTTATAACTTCCCTGAGTGAATTTATATCATACAATTGTTGTAGTTTTTCGACACTTCTCTTGATGATTTATATCAGTATGCATCCCAAGAGATATGTCTTAAATGACACTACAAAAATCGGAACCAAATAATTAGTTTAAAGTACTCAAGTGAAATTTCCAGTTTTGTTAGGCACTCAATTGTTTATAGATAAAGAGTAAGATATTAGATGGAATAAGGTGAATGTGGTATTCTTAGAAAAAAGCTTCAAATAATATGTTGAAGACCGATAGGTGTAAATTAATGTTGAAATATTAGGATTTCACAAGATGCAGACATTGTCAACTGGATAGTGTCGGATACAAATAAGAGTACCATTACTCTTAGCGATGCTAGTAGACAAAGACTTGCCTATTTTATGGAAAAAGATTACCACCTAATTCATAATTTACCAATACTAGAATCATACATGGATTCCTACTTTTATGTAGTCACTAGATAGCTGATCATAAAGGATGATGTGAAAGGTTGGGTGAAAGAGCCTTAAAAAATCCGTCGGACACCCAACAATACATACAGAACAAAATATATTAGGAACTCTTATAAGTACTTAATAGTATTATGATATTACATCTATGGTCAAAGTAATACTAATACATTTTTAGAAGGTTGGGAATTGTTCCTTAATCAGGTTGTGAATGAAGGAAAATTGTTCAACTGGTCGGATTTTTTAGCTCAATAGTTGAAAATATGTGTTACTAATGCTAAGAAACCTCACAAGGGTAACCAAGCTAGATTCTACATGCCTTCTTACTTGATATATGTAATGTGTGCCTAGAATTCAATTCTTGTCATGATTTGGACTTGGTCACCATGAGAAATGGTCGTGCAAATTTATTGCATGGCACTTTCAGAGTCTAGCTACAATGAAGTAATGGAAAAACTTATTGATCACTTCCTAATTCCATTGTACAAGCTAATATTTGAGGAAGTGACACCTTTCATGTCTCGTGAGGTAATGAAAGTGGTGTCAGAATTAGCATATTGGCTTGCCTCACCTAACGACACTTACCTCAAAGTGTTTTATGGTCGAAAGTATCCACATATCGTATTGAGGTATCCCACGAAAATGTTAGTGATGCATGAAGTTTATTATCATATTTCCAGAGGGTTGTTAGGAGTATTTTAGAGGAAGAAGAAAGCATGTTCACCCGATCTTCCTTTCCAAATTGAGTTGTACGAGATTAAGAATCTGAATGTTGTTGATCTCGAAGGTAACGAGATAGATGAATAGTTTTTCAGTCATTTGGAATTAAATTTGTATGATCCTAGTAATGTTTACAAAGAATATTGTGTGAAGATTCAGTTCCAATGGCCAACATGGACATCTTACATGCCCAATGAGGAATAGATGAATAATCGTTACAATTCCTCTAAGTCTCGTTTACTAGTCATCTTTTTAGGAATATCACAATTTACTCCTTAGAAGGAAGTCACTCGAGAGGTAGAACCAATAGGAAGGTGAAACAAAGTACGTGGAAATGGAAAGCGCAAGGTTACATGTTTTTATGAAACTTCCACAAAAAATATAAGAAAAGATATATCAAAAACTTATAAATCAGCCTTTTCGAGGGGGGAACCTTCTTTACATTACATAAATTAACAATTATTGGATGCTTCAAATGAAAAAAAACTACATTCTATATATAGGAGTATAAAGGGTCACAATATAACACTATGAGGACCACATGGGCACAAAAATAACAATAATGGGGCTACACCTATGGGGCACAATAATAACAATATGGGGACTACATGGGCACAAAAATAAAAATAATGGTGCTACACTAATAATAATAAGAGGCTACACTAGTATTATGGGTACCTTACATGCCACTTTCCTTAAAAAAAGTGTTTTCAACAATGTTTGAGGAGTTCTGGATGTTTTTGTATAAAATTATCATCCTTCCATGTCGAATATTTTGTGGGTAAGTTCTTCCACTTTATGAGATATTATGAAATTTATCAATTTCATGGTTTTCGAGTTCTTGTTTCTGTGACTCCATCAGGTTCCAATGTCATTTTTCCTTCCTTGGAGATTTATGGAAATATTATTTGATTTTGGATCTTGTTACATATAACCTTCTCTAACCATGAAACATGGAAAAAATCGTGCACTCAGGAATATGTAGGAAGCTCCAATTAGTACGTGATAGTACCAATATTTTGCAACACCTTGTAAGGACCATAATACTTTGGTGATAATTTATTATCCTTCTTAACTTACCTGAGGAAGATTTGTTTGTATGGTTGTATCCGTAAAAATACCTATTCACCTACATCAAAATTTATTTTGTTGTGATGTTGATCTGCCTGTTGTGTCATATGATTCTGCACCAAAGAGAGGTTATCCTTTAAGAGTTGGATAATTTGTTGTTGATGGTGAATGCGATCTTCCACTTCTTGTACCTTAGAATTGTCTCTTAAATATGATGTGATGGACAGTGTATGATATCCACCAAGTGCCATAAATGGGTTCATTTTTGCTGCAATATGGAAGGAAGTAATATACCACCATTCATGCAGAGGTAATTACTTGACCCATTGCATTTGTTTATCATATACAAAGAAATGAATATATATTACTTCCAAAAAAAATTTCACTATCACATTTTTCCCATCATGTTGATGATGATATGATGATTTATCAGCTAATTAAGTACCCAAACAAGAAAATAACTCCATCTAAAAAGTTCCTGTAAAAATGGGATATCTGTCGCATAAAATAATATTTGGGTTTCCTTGTAGCTTTTGAATTGTTTCCATAAATGCAGTAGAAACTTTAATCACTTTAAATGGATGAGATAATGCACAAAATTTCACATTCTTGGTAATTCTATCAAATACGACCATGATGACAGTCTTTCCATCGTACTTGGGTAAACCTATGATAAAATCCATTGAAACCTCCTACCGGCATTAACTTGGAGTGGATAAAGGTTGTAAGAGACCCAAGGTCTTAATTTTCTCGAATTTATTTTCTTGGAAAACTAAACATTCCATGAAATTTTTTTGAATATCAGATTTAAGTTCATCCCAAAAATATTCCTTCTTAACCTTGTCATAAGTTTTTAAAAATCCTAATTTCCCTCCTAAAGGAGAGGAGTGCAATTTGAAAAGAATATTTTTTTTGAGTTGGGAATTATTACAAAGATATAAGTGATATTTTTACCACAATGAATCATTTTTCTAGTTAAATATTTCATATGTTCTTGGATCTTGTTGCAAATTTTGAATGAGTGTCCACAAATCTTCATCATTCTTATATTCATCCATTTCTTCGACTATCCACTCAAGTTGGATAATAGAAAATTCACAAACAATTTTTCCACATCCTCATCCTTTCTTGAGAGTGTACCTGCAACAATATTTTTCTTCCCTTTTTTTAGATGGTTTCAAAGTCATAACCCAACATATTTGTGACCCATTTTTGTTTCTCTTCCCAAGATAATATTTGTTCCAAAAATTATTTAAGACTATCATGATATTCTTTTACCTTGGGTCAAGTAGGTAGTGCTAGGGTTTACGCACTACCCCTACCTCTGCGCCGTTCCGCATTCACCCTCTCGCAAGCTTCCTCGTTCGCTCCTATCGCTTTTGTCGGTAGGACTTGGCACACGCTCACACAGGCAGGCCCTACTTGGGAAGTAGCGTTATTCCCCTCATAAAGCGACACAAACCCAAGGTCGATACCAAGCAAATGACCCATAGCACAAACAATCTAGAAACAGAAGACAAACACAGCTCTGAAGGAAAAGAGGATGCGCCTGACAAGCAGAAAGAGGTACAAGACGAAGATTCGGGAAGAAATGACAAGCCCCAGGCGAAATCGACCACTTGCAAGCCGATTGCAGCGGAAAGGCCCAAAATCGAGCTGCCTAGCCACAGGATCAATGGAAGGATCCAGTACATGAAGGACCATGCGCTAATCGGTAAATTTATAGGTTTCTGGCCCACGGAAAAAGCTTTGTACAGATGGATAGGAGCCAAATGGAAACCCAAAGGGCAGGTTGTCCTCCAACTTGGCCCCAAGGGTTTTTTCACAGCCATCTTCATTTGCATTGAGGATAGAAACAGAGTCCTGGATGAAGGCCCGTACTTCTTCAACTCAGCAGGCCTCTACCTAAGAGACTGGGTCGAAAGATTCAACCCAGACAAAGAAGATTTCAGCTGGGCCCCTATCTGGATCAGACTTTACTCGCTCCCCTTGGAGTACTGGGATGAGGACTCCCTCAAAGACATTGCTCAGGGTTTAGGGGAGTTCATCAAAATTGCGGAGGAAACAAAGCTGCGTCGTTACACCTCTTATGCCCGCATATGTGTCTACATGCGTTTGGACAAAGCCCTACCAGACTCGGTAAGCCTCTTTCACGATGACTTTGAATGGATCCAACCTCTTGATTTTGAGCATGTACCCTTTCGATGCCGTAAATTTCATGTTCATGGTCACTTATTTCGGGACTGCCCTCTCAATGCTAATCCTCAGGCCTCCAATCTCCCTGATGACTCTGATCCGGATGGCTTCACAAAGGTCACCAGCCGTAGAAGAGGCCCTAAGAAACACCCCAATGGGAAAAAACCCATGGCACAGTCCTCCTCTATCCCCTCCACTAGTAATAGCTACGAAGCTCTTGCCTCTATTTCGGAGAACCTTCCTCCAGTCGATCACTCAGCTACCCACCCCACCAAAATTAATCCAACTCCTCCTCCGCCCTCCTCTAAGCCCTCTCCTAAAACCTTGAAGGAACAAGGACCTTCCATGGAAGGAGTCCCTGTAGATCCAGATTGGAAGCCGAATGGAATGGATGTGGACTGCATACCAATACAGCATACGGAAAGCAGCAACCAAGCGCAAAACATGGAGGTTGAACCAGAGAGTATTGATCTCACTGGGCTGGACATACTCGAACTTGAACTTGCCTGCAAAAGAAAGGAATTTGATAAGATTCCATATCAACAGCTAGATAGACTGGAAGTGATCATCTCCCGAGCCTTCAGACAAAAAGAGCTAGGAATACAGCCAGGAAGCAGATGGGATGGCAATCAATCAACAAAGGACTCCAAGAAACGAGGCCAGAAAACGGACTTGGAGCGAACAATCATGGTTGGGAAACTCCTGGTTGAATCAGGAAGATATGCCAAGCTGACACAGTACTACAAGCTCCTCCCCCACAGTGAACTATGAAGCTAACCTCATGGAATGTTAGAGGGCTTAACAGCCCTGGGAAACTAAGAATGATCAAAGACATGATAATGTTGGAAAAACCACAAATCCTCTTTATACAGGAAACCAAATGCAATAGCAACACGCTAGGTAAAATCCTCTCCAGCGCTTGGCCCGGTTGTCACTCTGTGGCAGTGGATGCATCGGGCGCCTCTGGAGGGCTCGCCATTGCATGGAATACTCGGACCATCACACTATCTGATTTCCATGCCTCCCATCACCTCATTCAAGCCACCTTTCACATCATCGGCACCAATGTTCATGGTCATCTCTCTAATGTGTACTTCCCACAGGATGCGGGCAGGAAAATGGCTCTCTTGGACACATTGGAAGAACTAAACAATGCCAGAACCCATCCTCTCTGGATTCTAGGCAGTGATTTCAATATGATCACCTGCCTAGGGGAGAAGAAGGGAGGAAGGGCTATGCTAGAACCTGAAAGCAACCACTTCAAGACATTCATTCAAAACAACTTGCTTATAGATCTGCAGTACAGAAATGGAATTCACACCTGGAGCAATCGCAGAACGGGCCGCCAACACATTACCTCAAAGCTAGATCGATTTCTAATATCTGATAATGCTGTACACCTAGGGGGCGACATCTCTGCTTCTATTCAGCTGCTAAATGGATCGGATCATTGGCCCATTTCCTTACAGTGGCAGCGACTGGGGGATTCCAGGAAATGCCCTTTTCGCTTTGAGGCTTTCTGGCTTACCCATCCCGCCTTCAAGGATCTCATCAGTGCTTGGTGGAAAAAATTCAAGCCGCCTGACGGATCACAAATGTATCAATTCCAGTGTAAGCTCAAGAACCTCAAACAACACATCAAACACTAGAATCACAACACTTTTGGCAATATCTTCCAAGCCCAACAGAATCTTAATGTGGAAATGAAAGCTCTCCAGCAGCAGATCATTTCGACTGGATACACAGAAGAGCTAATGACAAGGGAGAAGCAGCTCAAAACTCAGATGGATGATCGATCAAAGCAAGAAGAAATCCTCTGGCGGCAAAAATCCAGGGTAAGATGGCTAAGAGAAGGCGAACGAAACACTAAATTCTTCCACTGAACCACAATACAAAGGAGAATGCACAACTCAATCACGGCTATCAGGAATCAAGAAGGGGAGAAAGTAGAAGAACAGGAAGAGATAGAGAGGGCGTTTCTGGCTCATTTCCAGACAGTGCACAAAGAACCCCCTTTGGACAGAGGCCCTGCCATCAATAAAATCAGTCAAAACATCCCAAGGATCATCACTGAGGAGCACAATCAGATGCTGCTACGCCCCGTTTCTAGGCAGGAAGTTGATTTAGCCATGAAGCAACTCAAGGACGGAAAAGCCCCGGGCCCGGATGGCTTCACCACCACGTTCTACCACCAGTTCTGGGACCTCATTGGTGAGGAAGTTTGGATGGTTGTAGAAGAATCACGAGTTATGCATTGGCTTCTCCCTTCTTTAAATGCCACATTCATCGCTCTCATTCCCAAAGAAGAAGAAGCCAGCACACCGGACAAATATCGCCCCAATTCTTTATGCAATGTGATTTACAAAGTCATCTCTAAGGTCATTGCCAACCGATTAAAACCACTCTTACCTCTGCTCATTTCACCTGAGCAGTCAGGATCTGTTGAAGGCAGGCAGATTTTGGATGGGATCATACACACTCATGAGATCATCCATTCGCTCAAGCAGATCAAACAGGCAGGTATGATTCTCAAAATCGATCTTTCCAAAGCTTTTGACAAATTAAGTTGGACATATATACAAAAAATGCTCCTGGCTTTTGGCTTCTCACCCACCTGGGTTCGTTGGATCCACAGTCTCATTTCCTCCTCGTTCTTTTCCATCCTCATCAATGGGACTCCTTCCCGCACTTTCACCCCTACCAGAGGCATTAGACAAGGGGACCCCCTCTCTCCCTTCCTATTTGTTTTGATGGCTGAAGGCCTGGGGCGACACTTATCTGCAGCTGTCCACTCCCAGCAAATCCAAGGTATCTCTGTCCACAATGCACCAGCTGTCTCCCACCAACAGTTCGTGGACGACAACATGGTGTTCGGTTACCCTTTTGTTCAATAAGCCTCCAAGATAAAATCCCTGCTGCAAGATTTCTCCGATGCGTCTGGGACAAGCATAAACAATTCTAAATCCCAAATCTTCTTCTTTCACACTCCCCCCCTCACTCAATCTGCAATCGCCCGCATCCTCGGCTTCTCCATTGCCTCCCTTCCCTCCACCTACATGGGCGCTCCGCTCATTCCTTCCCCTCTTAAGCATGCCTCTTGGCGCAAGCTAGTTGATAAACTGGAAGCCCGCCTCTCCTCCTGGACCTTCCGAACCCTAAACATTGCCGGCAGACTGGTTCTCATTAAATCCGTTCTTCAAGCCATGCCTCTCTACCTCTTTTCTATTTTGGCGGTTCCCAAATGGGTCCTCAATAAGATAAAAGCCCTTCAACAGAACTTCCTTTGGGGCTCCAAGGGGACCAACAGAAAATGGGCGCTAGTTCAATGGGAAACAATTTGTAAACCAAAAGATCAAGGGGGAATTGGCCTTCATGACCCTCTCCTTAGCAATGCTATCATGAATGCAAAAATCTGGTGGAATTGGATCGTTGCCCCTGAAAATCCCCGGGCCATTCTATGGAAATCAAAATATGCTCAAAACCGACCCCAGGAAGAGCTTGTCAGACTCACTCCAGAGGAGAATGGTTCCATAATCTGGAATTCGGCCAAACAGCACTATCTTCTCATACAACAGCACAGTTTCTGGGAGGTAAGAAACGGTGCCTCTGCAAGGTTCTAGACAGACTCTTCGGAACAACTACCAAAACTTATCACTTCATACAATCCGTCCACGGAACCTAATTGGGACATATGACAGCTGGAGGTAGTTAAGCAGTATTGGGAAGACATCAACAAGCAGGGCTATTGGCAATGGAAACAAATAGCAAGCATAACCAGGGGAGCCAATGAACATGAAAGAAAAGCCATCACCGATGACCTCAGAGCTCGTTGCATCAGAATATCGCAGGACAAGGACATTCTCAGATGGGGGTACACTCCTAAAGGCACTTTTTCCACTCGGGAGGCCTATAGGCTTCTTAGTACGGATCCTGAGCCCAAGGATCCTCTTTGGGGTAAAATCTAGAATATAGGGGTATGGCCCAAAGTTTCCTTATTCCTCTGGCTCCTTGGCCACCAAAGAATTCTAACTTGGGACAATCTTCGCAAGAGACACTTCCATGGTCCCTCCCTTTGTCCCAATTGTGGGATAAATGAAGAAACTCAGCTGCATCTCCTCTATGCTTGCCCCCTCGCCATACAACTGTGGGAGAAAGTCAGCTTCAGATGCCAAAGGAACTTCACACCTAACACAGATATACGTGGAGCCATACGTGACTGGCATCAAAATCCCTACAAGAGTGGTCTTCTCAATCATCTCTGGCGAATCATCCCAGGTCTTCTCCTATGGACCATTTGGAAAGAAAGAAACAAGCACATTTTTAAGGACCAGAGGACCTCGATAGACATCATTTGGAGTAACTACTGTCTCAATCTTGAGGAAACTTTAGCTTTTCAGTCTTGGAGCATCGAGGATTTCCCCACTCTAGCCAAGGAAAAGGCTATATGGGAGAACTGGGGAATCAAGACTCAACACCTCACTCAGAAGCAAACACGCCCCAACACTGACAAACTCAATCCCACTTGGACTCCCCCCCCCCTCATGCACACGAGTATAAGCTCAACTTTGATGGTGCCTCAAAAGGAAATCCAGGCAAAGCTGGCTTTGGGGGCATTATAAGAAACCATGAAGGCACTCCCATGGTGGTGTACTTGGGAAGCATTGGATGGGACACGAACAATTCAGTGGAACTGGAGGGATTATGGCAAGGTCTTCTCCTCTCCCAACGTGAGGGGCTTCATCCTATTGAGATTGAAGGAGACTCACAGATCCTCATCAATATAGCAACTCAACTTCTCAATGGAGCCCATGCGCGCAAAGTTGCCAGCAGCTGGCGACTGGAGGCTCGATTGGAAATAATGGAGAACTGGCTCCAGGGAAACAGGGCTCTCCTTTTTAAGCACACTAGAAGGGAAGGCAACAAGGCAGCAGATTTACTAGCCAATTTGGGGGTTGACTGTGACAGCAATCTCAAAACAGGGACGCTGGACATAATCCAAGATGAAGATCAAAAGAGGAAATGCCACAACCTGATACAGGATGAGGCGAACTCCCCGGATGCGGGTGATTGCAGTGTTAATTAGGGCGATGGGACAGAGGTCGGCAGGACGGAAGGCCACCTGCCAGCCCATTCGCGCCCACCTGATAGCAGTAAATTACACCTGCTCGCTTTTAATGACAAACATAATGGTGATGCCTCTCGATACGAATGCTGAGGATCGAGGCATTTTCGAATGTCGCACAGGCGATTCGCACCAGTTTAACAAGATTTCTCATTCAATGCAGAGGGCAGTTGGTTGCAGGAACAGGGAGCTATATGATATGGAGCCTGCGTCGAGGAATTCGCTGTGCTCTGCCCTTTCTGAGGGAATGTCTTGTTGTTCCAATGTCTCCTTCTGCTATGGTCCTTTTTTGTCAGCGACCAGTCTTAGCTCTTAGAGTGGTCCAGTTTTGTCATGGTCCTGTTAATTTGCTATATAATGTATATGTTTTCAGTTTTCAGTCAAAGCTACTCAGGTTCGATCCCCTGCGTGGGATTTTTTCTGTTGAAGGTTCTTCAGGCTGGTTTCACTCTAGAAGGGCAGCCAAAAACTAGACTCTGTTTGTTCGAATTGCCTCCACGAAGGCACTGTTATGGCCTCGGCCTGATGTACTATATTTCCTACTGTTAATAGATTACTCTAACTTAGAAAAAAAAAAAAAAAAGATATTCTTTTACCTTGAAGTGTCTTCCCATTAGGTAAGGTCTCCATTTCTTTAGTGCATGTAGTATTTCCAACATTTCCTTCTCATAAATAGGTTTCTGTAAATAATTTACTTTGATTGAATGACTTTGAAAAGTAATATGTCTTCCTTCTTGCATTAAAATTGCACCAATTCCATTTCCTAAGGCATTACATTCCATAATAAAAAGATTTTTTGAAGTATGGTGTAGCTAAGATCGATGTTTGGCACATTTCCTCTTTAAGATGTTTGAACACTTTAGTTTCTTCTAGAGTCCAATAAAATGCATCTTTCTTCAGTAATGATGTTAGACTTGTGGATATTCTCCCATAATTCATAACAAACTTATGATAAAACCCTATTAACCTGAAAAATCCTCGAAGATGATTTATGGTTGTGGGGAATTTCCATTCCTTAATTCATTTAATTTGGTTAGGGTCTACCTTAATGCCATCATGATATACAATATGACCAAAATATTCCACCTCCTGTACTCCAAAGAAAAATTTGGATGTTTTTTCATATAATTGTTTCTCCTCTAATAGTTTGAGCACCCTATCAACATGTTGAACATGATCTTGCCAAGAATTGTTGTAGATTAGTATATCGTCCAAAAATACTAACACAAATTTTCTAAGGAAGCGTTTAAAAATGGAATTCATCAAACCTTCAAATGTGGGAGGTGCATTAGTAAGGCCAAAAGGCATGACCAAAAGTTCGTAATGACCCTCATGAGTTATGAATGCTATTTTTAGAATGCCTTCAGTCTTCATTCTAATTTGATGATATCCAGAACAAAGATCCATATGAATGA
This sequence comes from Pinus albicaulis, assembly GCA_034641835.2. Classification (NCBI taxonomy): domain Eukaryota; kingdom Viridiplantae; phylum Streptophyta; class Pinopsida; order Pinales; family Pinaceae; genus Pinus; species Pinus albicaulis. The sequence goes on from JAXQQM020064609.1 coordinate 46,510, forward strand.
AGTAAATTTCTCCATATGGGTGAAGTAAATTGCTCCATGTAATTCATCCAATAATCCATCAATGACAGGGATGGGAAAGTTATATTTAATAGTGAGCTTGTTGAGTTCCCTATTATCCAGACACATGTACCATGATCCATCCTTTGTGTGAACCAATAATATTGGAGCAAAGAAAGAACTTTGACTAGGTTGAATTATACCAACACTACAAGAAAAAGGGACATTGGTGAGGGTCATGTTTGTGATGGACCTTGAAGGTCTGTCACCCCTGTAACCCTAATATTTTTATTATTGTGCCCTTACATTATTATTGTTAGGTCAGCTAGGATTATATTGTGGCCCCATGGACTCCTATATATAGAAAGAGGTTTTGGTTATTTGTATCATCCAAGAATTTTTCATTTATGTCATGTATTGGAGGTTGACACCTCAAATAGGCTGATTTCTAAGGCATTGATATCTCTTTTCTTCTATTTTAGGAGCTGGCTTCATAACATTTCGCATCAGAGCTTTGGGTTCTAGGGTTTCGCTGGTCCAAAAAGGTCATCGTGGAATTTTCACTACACCTTTTATTCTGCGAAGGTTCAGAAGCTGAAAATTTTACAAAGCGAAGCCAAAATCCTGAGGAAGGTCGTGGAAAAATTTCAGATCTTGGTTCACAATATTTTTGGAGATATTATCTATGCAAGATAGGGATTTTTGCAGGCTCTTGAATTTAACCTAGATAGGTCATCGTGGATTTTCACTATAACATTTTTTCTACAAGGGTTGTGAAGCTAAAATGTCTACACACTGAAGCCAAAATCCTAAGGAATATTATGGAAAAATTTCAGATCTTGATTCGCAATATTTTCGAATATAGGGTCTGTGGAAGTTAGGGATTTTTCAGGCTCCCAAATTTCATCTCGAAGAGGTGACCGTGGGAAAATCATCATAAATCTCTCTCTGAGCATTGGATTGGAATTCTATAAAATGTGGCTAAAATTAAACAAACTATAGTCTCCTCTATATCAATTTTAGAGCTGAAGAAGGAAACAAAGACACGTGGCATGCTGTACAAGGTTGCTCTATTGAACCAGTCCATAATTAGGTCATTGTGGGAGATTGGGCATAACTTTGTCTTGAAGAATCCAAATTAGGTGAGACCTATGGAAATTTAAAGAAGCTTCATATGGCTACTGCTGGGCTAAATTTCAAATATTGATGATATTAAATAATAGAGATAATTAAATTTCAATATCAAGCTCCTCAAAATCAATAAAAAGGTGTGTATTTTTTTGAATTGCATAGGTCTTGTGTGAAAAATAAGTTTGAATTGATTTGAAGGGAATATTGTAGAATAGATATCAGTATTCGGTTATAAAATTCCCCCTAAAAATAATTAAACACCCATTAAGCCTTTATAAGGCTCTAGTATGACTCATGAATATGAAGAATTGCAACATGACATATCAAAATTACAAGAGAAAGTGCACAAAATTACACTCTCACAAAGAGAAACAAAAAATGAAATGGAAGTTTTCAAGAGAGGCATGCAAGCTAAGATGGATGTTTCGAAGAAAGGTGTGGAAGATAATATGGATAGCATGGAATCTGGCATGGAAGCTAAGATGGATGACATGAAAGACAACATGGAAAACATGAAGAATGATCTAAATGCACACATGGAAGGTTTGCAAAAGTTGATACAAGAAATGTTTGCTAATGAAGGAAAGATAGTAGAGGAAAATAATGATGAGAACAAAATAAATGTTAATCGTGATTTCATAAACTCCATTGTTGGATGGAAGAACCACCATATTCCAAAGATGGATATGAGGAAGTTTGATGGCAAGGATCCTGTAACATGGATACTATAGATGGAGTAATATTTAGATCTCAATAACATGCAAAACTCACAAAAGGTACGCATTGCAACTTTACATTTAGAACAAAATACATTTGTATGTAATAGATGCCTTTTCTCCCGTAAAAAAATTCTCACGTGGTCAATTTTTATGGAGGAAATGATAGCACACTATGAGAATACAAAAAACAACACCTTCTTTAGCTAATTGATAAATATGAAACAAAAGGGTTCAATGGTGGAGCACATTAAGGACTTCCAAAAATTGAATATAAGGTTAACTAATATTCCATAGGAACACAAAATTGATGTCTTCATAGGAACTTTAAAGGATAAAATCCAACATGAATTTCATGTATTGGAACCTGATTCATTGGAAAAGGCATTCAGGTTGGCAAGAAAAATTGAATGTAAAATTATGGCCACAAGGAAGCCTACCACTCACATATAAAAATATCAAAGTGTTGCTACTCCTAGACTTCCACAACCTATATGGTTGACACCACAACAATTGGAAGAAAAAAGAGAAAAAAGGGCTTTGCTACAGTTGTGATAGCAAATACACTAAAGGTCATAAGTGTGCCGAGGAGAAATTATTTTACATAGATTGTGAAGAGGAAGAATAAAATGAACAAGAATATTCAAAAGAAGAGGATATACACCAGGAACCAACCCTAGAAGAGGAATAAATGATTCTGACCATATCGTGTAATGCATTGGTAGGAATTGCCACTGCTCAAACTCTCAAGATAGAAGGACATATCAAGAAGAAAAAGGTAATAGTTTTGATTGATTCGGGTAGTACCCCTAATTTTATTCATTGTAAGGTAGCCAAGGAAATGAATTGTTTCCTATACGTAGCACTAGAATGTCAAGTGATGGTTGCAAATGAAGGAACTATAAATTTCTCTTGAAAATTCCATAATATCAAGATAACCATGGGGGAATATTTATTAAATAGTCCAATTCTTTCCATTCCAATGTGATGTGATGACGTTGTACTAGGAGTACAATGGTTACAATCTTTAGGGACGGTAGCTTTTAATTTTCAAGAACTTTTCCTCAATTATTTTTTAGAAGGAAAGGAAGTAGAATTACAGGGTATCATAGGGAAGCTAGGAAAGATAATAATCTCTAATGTCATGAAAAAGTTTCTGAATAAATAAAAATGAGGCGTAATTGCACAATTATGCTCACTAGAAGTTCCAACATGAAAATCATCTATTTCTGCAAATCTCCAAAAAGTCTTAGACAATCATTCCAGGCTGTTTGAAACTCCCAAAAGACTTCGACCTCTTCGTGATCATGATCATGCTATTCATTTGATTCTAGAAACTATTCCTTCAAACATCGGGCCTTATAGATATCATTATGTCCAAAAGAGCGAAATTGACTGTATGATTGTAGAAATGTTAGAGGCTGGTATAATTCAACCTAGTCAAATTTCTTTCTCTGCTCCAGTTGTATTGGTGCACAAGAAGGATGGATCATGGTGCATGTGTCTGGATTATAGGGAGCTCAATAAGCTCACCATTAAAGATAAATTTCCCATTCTTGTGATTGATGAATTATAGGATGAATTACATGGAGCAATTTATTTTACCAAGTTCGATCTTCGTTTAGGATATCATCAAATTTGAATGAAGACTAAAGATATTTTGAGAATAGCATTCCGAACTCATGAGGGTCATTATGAATTTTTGGTCATGCCTTTTGGCCTTACCAATGCACCTTCTAAATTTCAAGAGTTGATGAATTCCATTTTCAAACCCTTCCATAGAAATTTTTTTCTAGTATTTCTTGATGATATACAAATCTACAGAAGGTCTTAGAAGGATCATGTTCAACATGTTGACAGGGTGCTCAAACTATTGTAGGAGAAACAATTATATGCAATAACATCCAAATGTTTCTTTAGAGTACAAGAAGTGGAATATCTGGGTCATATTGTATCTCATGAGGGTGTTAAGGTAGACCCTAACAAATTAAATCCATTAAGGACTGGAAACTCCCCACAACCATAAAGCACTTGTGAGGATTTCTCGGGTTAAGAGGGTATTATTGCAAGTTTGTTAAGAATTATGGGAGAATAGAAGCACCTCTAACAATATTATTGAATAAAGATGCATTTTCATGGACTCCTGAAGCAACTAAGGCCTTTGAACATCTTAAAGAGGCAATGTGCCTAACACTAGTCTTAGCTACGCCAGACTTCAAAAAACCATTTATTGTAGAATGTGATGCCTCAGGAACTGGTGTTGTTTTAATGCAAGAAGGAAGACCCATTTCTTTTTAAAGTCATCCAATCAAAGGAAATTATTTACAGAAAGCTTTTCATGAGAAGGAAATATTAGCAATACTACATGCACTAAAGAAATGGCGACCTTACATAATGGGAAGACACTTCAAGGTAAAAATTGATCATGATAGTCTTAAACACCTTTTGGAAGAAAGACTGTCTTCAGAAGAGTAGCAAAAATGGGTCACAAAGATGCTGGTTATGACTTTGAAATAATCTACAAAAAGGGAAGCTAAATGTTGTTGCAGATGCACTCTCGAGAAATAATTAATAACTCAAAGCATTTATTTGTTCCTTTTCTATTATCCAACTAGATAGGATAACCGAAGCAAGGGATGAATGGAAGAAGGATGAAGAAATTTCGACACTCATTCAAACATTGCAACAAGATCCTAGTACATCTGATACATTTAGTTGGAAAAATGATTTCTTATGGTACAAAGATCGCTTATATAATTTTAAGAATTATAAACTAAAACAAAATATTATTTTGGAATTGCACACTTCTCCTTTAGGAGGTCACTTAGGATTTTTAAAATCTTACCACAGGGTGAAGAAAGAATTTTTTTTGGGATGGGCTTAAATATGATATTCAAAAGTTTGTGGTAGAATGTTTGGTTTGCCATCAAAATAAATTTGAGACAATTAAGACCTCGAGTCTTCTACAACCTTTATCGATTCCAAGTCAACGTTGGGAGGAGATTTCACTGGACTTTATCATAGGTTTACCTAAGTCCAAAGGAAAGAGTGTCATCATGCTGGTAGTTGATAGAATTACAAGGTATGCACACTTTTGTGCATTATCTCATCCATTTAAAGAAAGTACAAGTGCTACTACATTTATGGACACAATTCGAAAGCTAAATTGAAACCCAAATATTATTGTGAGTGTCAGAGATCCCATTTTTACTAGAAATTTTTGGACAGAGTTATTTTATTGTTTGGGTACTCAATTAGCTCATAGTTCAGCTTATCATCCTCAATCCAATGGTCAAACTGAGATAGTAAATAAATGTTTGGAAGGATATATTCTTTGTCAAGATTATTCTGATGGTGAGTCTAGGCTCCACTGAACGCAGACAAAATAAAAAATGACTACTGTGGATATTCCGATTCCTACATCCAAAACTACACCACAAAAGTAAAATCTCCAATCTAGCATATATATTCTTTGTTCTGTATCTGATAAAAAAACACAATGGGCCAAGTGATTACCTCTCGCTAAATGGTGGTATAACACTTCCTTCCATACTGCAGAAAAAATGACCCCATTTATGGAACTTTAAGGATATCATGCACAATCCATCACATCATATTTAAGAGAGAATTCTAAGTTTCAAGAAGTGGAAGATCACATCGATCATCAAGAAGAATTTCTCCAAATCTTCAAGGATAACCAAAATTTAGCATAAAATTGAATCAAACAACAAGCAGATCAACATCGCAGCGAGAGAATTTTTGATGTAGGAGACTGGGTATTTTTACAAGTACAACCATACAAACAAATGTCCCTCAAGAAAGCTAAGAAGGATAATAAATTATCACCAAAGTACTATAGTCCTTACAATATGTTGCAAAAGATTGGTACTATGGCATGGAAATTGTAGCTTCCTACTTCTTCGCGAGTGCATCCAGTTTTCCACGTTTCATGGTTAAAGAAGGTTATAGGTGAAAATATTCTAGTTCAAACAATATTGTGAGAAATTGATGGGGAAATAAAAATCATATTGGAACCTGAAGTGGTCACGGAAATAGGAACTCGACAGCTACGAAATCGATCAATTTCAGAGTATCTCATCAAGTGGAAGAACTTTCCCACTGAAGATTCTACATGGGAGGCTGAGAATTTTATACAGAAGCACCCAAAGCTACTCAAGCATTGAGGACAACACTCTTTTGAAGGACAGGGGCATTTTAGGTCCCTATATTACTATTTTACTCCCTTACTGTTATTATTGTAGCCCCTTTATTGTTATTGTCATACCCCTGTAACCCCAATATTGTTATTATTGTGCCCTTACATTATTAATGTTACGTCGGCTAGGATTATATTGTGGCCCCATGGACTCCTATATATAGAAGGAGGTTTTTTTCATTTCTATCATCCAATAATTGTTCATTTATGTAATGTATTGGAGGTTTCCCCCTCGAAGATGCTGATTTCTAAGGCGTTGATCTCTCTTTTCTTCCTTTTTTGGAGCTGGTTTCATAACACTTATGGTGACAATCCTTAAAAAAGCATCTCTATAAGTGTATATAGTGATGGTCCTTTAAGTTTGGTCACCAAATCCATTTTGAATAACATTTTAGGTGAGGTTCGTTAAAGGCCCATCACTAGTTCTCTCTTTGGTGACACTTCTAGTGACGAACTTTGAACGATCCTCACGAATGATATTTTTGTTACTTTTCGTGACGGTCAAAAAATGTTCATCATCATTGATAATTCCAATGAGTTTTTGATGATGCTATGTGCCTCTTAATATATTTTTGTCAAAAGATAACAATTTAAGACCATTATTGTGGAGTGTTTCTTATAATATTTCCAATGCCATAATGGTTAGAGTATGTCAATTTGTTAAGAAGTAATTAGTATGTATCATTTCCCTCAAGTAATGACAAGATGAATAGAGTTTTCCTATGATTGAACACATGATTCATATCTATTAAGTTTTATTATCTAGAAAATTCCATTTAGATAAATTTCCACTTCTGTGTGTAGGAAATATATTATTTAATACATAATCAAACTTTTTCAATTCTATTAATGAGAAATACCTAACAGTCCTAAAAAATCTAGGCACACCTTAAATTAATGCTTTGGGACACACTAAAATTTCTTAGCACCTCACATGCCTTGGAACATCCTGTCATGACACTGACACCCAAAAACATGGTAGAATGCGCTAGCACAAAATATAACTCTCCTGACATGTGTTTCCATGCATGTATTCCCTAGCATTCCCTGGAACACCTTGGTTGAATACATTGACATATATTAGCACTTGGCACACAATGCCACTTGGCATGTATTGGGACCTATTATTAGTGTAGCCAGCATGCCCATTTTGAAAAATATAAAGTACCAACTTATTAACCCTCTTATGTGTTAATTTTCTTACATTATAGCTTGGTTATTCCTTTTGTTGCCTTGACACTTCTTAACACATATTGACATACCATGTCACCCTACACATCCTTAGCACCTGGCATGTATTGGCATATCTTGGCATTATTTGGCACATATAATTAGCACCCTAGAAATCCCTAGCACACTTAGGTACTTCTTGGCATGCCTTGATATTCCCTAGCATGCCTTACCAATTCTTAGCATACCTTTTGACTCCCTCCTTGGCATGATATTTAGCACTCATTAACACTGGTCCCTGGCACATGTTCCTCATATACATTAACTTCCATGAATTTTTATCTGGTGCTCCCTTCATCTTTTTTCCTAGCACTCCTTAACACGCATTAAAATACATTACCACTATGTAGCACACCTTATCACTCTTAAACCTGCCCTTCCACTTCATATCATGCATAACACTCTCTAACACATATTCGCGCTTGGCACATGTTGGTGCCTAGAAATTATTAGCATGTATTGAATATGTTGAGATGCCTTGGTATTATGTAGCATGGTTTAATATTAAATTTATTTGAGATCAATTGTTGGAAGCAACAAAGCAAGACTTGGCACTTAGAATGCACTAATAATTTTCACTTGGCACCTATTGTTGCCTAGTGTTGGTGTGCCTAGCATGCCCCTATTTCGATAGGTAAATTGATGACTTATTAACCCTCTTATGTGTTCATTTCCTTGTATTTTAACTTGTTTCTCCATTTTTTTGCATTGACAGTCCCTGGCACACATTGACACACCCTTCCACATCTTGGCATGCCTTATCACTTGGCACATTTTGGCATATTGGACATGCCTTCCCACTATCTGGCACACCTTAGCATTCCCTAGCATGCCTTGGCACTCATTTCCTCATAGCTAGCCTTTACATTTTTTCACTAATTGGGGACTCAATCAAGTCCTTGGCTACTGCAATTCATGTGACAATATTGGCCTACTTCAACCATAACAATGTAACCAATTGAACCTACTACAAGCATATTGTGCCTTTTTCACCTAAGAAATGCCTATAACTCATCTTATGCCACTCATGCCCAATCTCAACTTGTCCCACTTAACTAGTTACGAAGACAAGGATCACATGATCTAGACATGGTCATAAAATAACTAATAAACATAGCTTATAGAATAAATATTTCACATGTATGTTTGATTCATATAAACAGTGGAACATTAATTGAGAATTTCCAAGAACCACAAGATGCACAAGCCACACAAGATATAAGTTGACACAATTTGAGTGCCCCAAAGCTTATACACAACAATGTATAATATGAAAATATATAGAATAGTTTAAAACACAAGCATTCAGCCAAAGTGTGCCATGTCTCATTTAAAAAGAACAGCTAAAGGAAAAACAATGTTGTGTCTAGTAAAAAGTGATTTCCCTTTGTCTAAAACGGCTATGGCGAGCCTCGTAAAACAATCGTAGGCTTTCCACATGTAAATCCTCTTCTAAAATTCTCCTAACACACTCCTTCCTTAGCACACTTGAATTCACTGACACTCCCTGGAACAGACTTGTATTTGTTCCTTTCATGAATCTTGACCTAGTTATCCCTTGATAATGCCTAACAATCCCTAACACTCTAATTCAACATTCATTGACATTGTCCAAAATGTGTTAACATGCCTTTTCATTCCTTTTCATGCCATGACCCTCCCTATCTATCATGCCATCACAACTACACTTACTTAATTTTCCACTTGGCAACTCAACCAAGCCTTCCCTTGACTACAAGAGCTTGACCAAGTTACGATTACTACAACTAAACTATGTTGTTTAATTGTGTAGCTTGGTAGGTAATCTACAAGCCTAGTGAGATGGGTTTGTGTAAGTTTGGTCACAAAAGGATTTGTGGGAAAATAATCCAAGAAAAGGGATTTTGGACCCAAGATAGGGTTTAAAATCTAAAACAAAATTAAAAAGGGAAATTAATATTTCCTCAGGTCTAAGTGGATAAAACCCATAAGTTCTAGAGGGATCCTAAGATGTCTAGGAAAAACCATTTACGTAGGCCATAGGATGAAGGAAAGAACATCAAGTGATAAGTACCTCATTTGATCAAGGGGGCAAAGAGATATGTAGTCCTAAAGAGGCCATGATCATTACCATGTCGAGCATTCATTAAGATGCCTCTGTATGATTTGGAATTCATAGCACCTAGCACATATTGGAATGCCTAACATGCCTTGGAAATTTCTAGCATGTGTTAGCACTTCTTGGGATTCCCTGCACACCTTGGCACTCCGTAGTTGTCATGCCCTCATATTAGATAACCTTAAGTTTTTTGCAACTTGGGAACCCAACCAAGTCATTGAAAAAATAGTGTTGTGTCTAGCACAAAGTCTCCCTTTGTCTGAAATTGATTCATCCATCCCCTTATCAAAATCATAGGCTTTCCTCATGAAATTCCTATTATGAAATTCTCCTAACACACTTTGTCCATGGGACACCTGAAATTCACTGACACTCCCTTACAAACACTCTTATGCATTCATTTCCATACACTTTGAACTAGTTCTGCCTTGTAATTCCCTAACACTCCCAAAAACTCCTTGTCATGGATTAACACTAAATGGCATGTGTTAGCACACCTTTTAATTCATTGGGACACCCTGGCACTCCTTAACTGTCATGTCCTCATAACTACCCTTATTTTTTTTAAGACTTGGGAACACAACCAAGTCCTGCCTCGACTATAACAACTTGATCAAGTTTCATTTACTACAACTAGACTATGCATTTTTCGCCTAAGAACATATTATAACTAATTTTAGGCTACTCATGGCCAATATTAACTCATCCCACTTAAAAATTTACCAAGTTAAGGCTCACATCAAATTGTGGCCATAAAACAACTGAGCAACATAGTTTACATATTGACATGCCATAACATCTAGAACGTCTAACAATCCATTGGCACTATGTGCCACGTGTTAGCATCCCCTGCATTCCTTTACATGCTTTGGATCTCCCTATCACACCCAACCATTCCCTGACATGCCCTATAAATATAGCATGCCTTGGCATTGACTATCATATAACCTTGTCATTCCTTACTTAACACAGTTGGAACTCACTGACACTCCATATCACATGCCCTATATTTGTTAATTTCCATGAATTTTGAACAACTTCTCCCTTATGCCTCTGTGGAACTTCCTAACACTCCTTGACACACATTGGCACACCCTGACACTTGGCAAATCTTGGAATGTCTCCCTGCAACTCTAACATTCCTTGGCACTACCTAAAATACATTGTCACTCCCTCCTTAGCACACATAGAATTTTCTAACAATCCCTATCACACACTCTTATTCATTCATTTCCACGCATTTCAAACTATTTCTCCTTTTTTTTTCCCTAGCACTCCATAACACTCCCTGCCATGCATTGGCACACCCTAGCACCTGGCACATCTTGCCATGTTTCCCTAAACTCTAGCATAGCTTGTCACTCCCTCCTTATCACACCTGGAACTCACTGGCACTTCCTGTCACAATCTCTTAATTGTTCATTTGCATGCATTATTTTCACCTAGTGCTCCCTTCTGTGTCCCTAGGACTCCCTAACACTTCCTATCATGTGTTGGCACACCGTGGTACCTACCACATCTTGGACACATGCCACTCTGGCACACTATCATTACTTAGCACTACCTAGCATACCATGTTTCTCCCTCCTTACAACACCTAGAACTCACTAACAGTCCCTTTCACACACTCTTATTCATTCATTTCCATGCATTTTTATTTTGTTTCCCTGGAACTCGCTAACACTCAACACACATTGGCACTTAGAACATCTTGATATTCCTCCCTAGAACTCTAGCATGCCTTGGAAATATCTAGCATATCTTGTCACTCCATCCTTAGAAAACTTGGAACTCCATAACATTTCCCATAACCCCCTTATAGATATTGGCTCTTGGAACTTAGTGGCACTTGAAAATTCTTGGCATGTGTTTGGATGCCCTAGAATTCCTTGGCATGGTTTAAGATAAAATTTATTTGAGATCAATTATTCAAAATTAGGAGAGAAGTAATATAGGATTATTTGGCACTTAAGACATGATAAAACATGGCCCTTGGCATGTATTGGCACTATTTTTGGTAAGCCTAGCATGCCTGTCTTGAAAATCTGAGGTCATGAATTATTAGCCCTCAAATGTGTTCATTTATTTTCATTTTAACTTGGTGTTCCCTTCTGTCACCTGACACCCCTTAACACATGTTCACCTAAGAACTTCCTATAACTCATCTTATTCTACTCATTTCCAATCTCAACTCATCCCACTTAAAAAGTTACCAAGTCAAGGCTCACATCCAATCATGGCCATAAAAAAACTAAGCAAGATATTTTACATCTTGACATGCCATAACAACTAGTATGTTTAATAGTCCCTTAGCACTATGTGGCATGTGTTAGAATCTGCTACATATATTGGCATTTTTTTCACTCCCCAACACACCCTAACACTCCCTAACATTCCCTAACACTCTAGCATTCCTTGGCACTACCTAACATATAAACTCATCACTCCCTCCTTAGAATAATTGGAACTCACTCACAATCCCTATCACACACTCTTATCCATTGATTTCCACGCAATTTTAAGTAGTCCTCCCTTGTGTTTATGTGGAACTCCCTAACACTCCTTGGAACACATTGGCACACTTTGACACCTAACACATCTTGGTATGTCGCTCTGACACTCTAGTATTCATGGGAACTACCTAGAATACCTTTTCACTCCCTCCTTAGCACACTTAGAACTCACTGGCACTCCCTATCACACACTCTTATTCATTTCCATGCATTTGAAACTAGTTCTCCCTTAAATTTCCTTAGCACTCCATAACACTCCCTGACATGCATTGGCACACCTTAGAACCTAACACATATTGGCATGTTTCCCTAGCCTCTAGCATACCTTGTCACTTCCTCCTTAGCACACCTGGAACTCACTGACACTTCATGTCACAAACTATTATTTGTTCATTTCCATGCATTAATTTTACCTAGTGCTCCCTTGAATTTTCCTGACACTCCCTAACACTTTCTAACACATGTTGGCACACCCTCGCAACTGACACATATTGGTCGCATGCCACCCTGGCACTCTAGAATGAATTAGCGCTACCTAGCACACTTTTCCACTCTCTCCTTAGAAAACTTGGAAATCACTGAAACTCCCTATCACACTCTTACTCTTTAATTTCCATGCATTTTTATGTTAGTTTCGTCATTTTTTTAACATAAATAAGGAACCCCAGAGGTATAAATCGTAACCCCAGAATCAACTTCTGAGTGGTTCAACTTTTGCATAAAATATTTTTTTGGGGCATGTTAGTGTCACTCTAGTCATACTGCCACCAGTGATCAAAATTTCTCTTTTTCATTTGCATATTAGGAGTCCCATAATAATCAATTTTTCCATTCCGTTAGGTCATGGATTCATTGATGGTAGTAATTTGTTACCAGTTTTCCCTCATGAGGTACTCGCTGATTTTCCTAACTATGATCTTCAGTCATTTGTCACTTTCATTCTCAAAATCATATTAGTAGGTCATAGGATGGGTCTCATTAGTCTCTAAGGTATCACCATGGTCAAATTAATGAGTCAAGTGGCAAATAAAGATCAGCGAAGTCACGAGTAAGTCAATAAATACAAATTCATAGCACCAGGAAGATCAAAGATATCATTTGTTTGGTTTGATGCAAGCTTCACCTCAAAACCATGTTTTGAGGTGAAGACATGATACTTTGCCTTTCAGCCACAATTCAGAAGTTGTTATCTCCACAAAGTGATGTCTCTGCCTTCAGAGAAGTTTTCTGCAGTATTTTCAGCACCAAATCATCTTCAAAGTAGATCCATCAGAAAGAGCCCGAAAATAGCTTTCCAACGGTATACTACACTCTCAAAACTGGCTTCTGGATTGAATTTTGTGCTTAAGTGAAGTAAAAGCCCTCTATTCCCTAAGCCCCACCTATTTCCCATGTTTCCCCTTTAACTTTATGTTCAAATCCCTTTAAAAACCCCTTCCTTCCCCCTTTCGATTATAATATCGCATTGTAAATCATTTAATAAAATATGTGATTTTATTACCCAACCACTTCCCCTCCATGCCTTTGGACTTTATAATAAAAAACTTCATATTACAAATTCCCTCCCCTTAAACACTTCTCCGACCAATACCCCACAAACTTTATAACAAAGTTATATCATATATATAAACCCCACCACTTTAGCGCAAAATCACAAGATCGCAAGTTTAGAGATTCAAGTGTCTTGTTGATGTGGAATTTGCAATGTGCGATGTGCGATCATCGCAAATTCCCATCGCAAAATTCCCATTGCAAAATTCCCGTCG
>JAXQQM020078698.1:0-16082 GCA_034641835.2 Pinus albicaulis
ATATATGTAGCTAGTGTACTAATGTTATAGCATCATTTCTCACCTTCACATGATTCATGATTGCTTTGATGGTTTTGGGCACCCATTCCTACAGACTTGGACAAATTCACTAAAAAACAGTATAAAAATCCCCATATGCGACTATGCCCGTACTTTTCCGTGTGTATACGCGAGTCCAGCTAGAATTTTCCACGTATGCCATTAAAATGATTAAAAAATATATAATTATTCCCTATTTTCAGGCTGGGTTGATGGTTACTCAGGTAGTTCAACCACCCCAGCACGTGGCCAACTGTTTCCAACTATTGAAACTACTTGGAGGGAGTATAAAAACCCCTCATGTGTATGGCCTAAGGGGGAGAGAGAATTATTGATATTATACTCTGTTGGTATTCCCTATCCAAGTCTGATTCCCCGTGCCTCCTACACTTTCCCAGTTCATTATAGGAAACCCTTGTTTCCTTGAGATGCACATCTCCCTATATGTCATCTCGTATGCACCAGTTTGGAAGGAGTCTTAGCGAGGCAAGGGCTGGACAGATCCGGACGACGGTCTGCTCGAAGGCCGTGGAAGGATCAGGTGATCTCTCCACTCGTTACTTTTGTACATGCTATTTATAATACAGAAGTACCATGTTGTTCCCGAAATAAACGTGTTAGTGTATGCTTATATGTATGAGAAAATTGTTATTTAAGCATTCATTATGATTTATTTAATGTTTTATATGAATCTCACTAACATTTAGAGTAGATATATAATGTACAACCAGTTCTTCGTGCTTGTTTCTTCTTGTCTTTCAGGTTGAGAAGGAAGGATGGTTGCTGGGGGTTTGGACCCTTCGGGATCTACTTCAACCGTAGGACCTACGGGTAACTTTCTCATTCTACTCTATTTAGTTTTTCTGAACGTGCATGGTCGTGTGAGTCCTTCTTAAGTAGCATGCCCCTGCTCTGTGGAGGTTGTAACCCAACGAACCTCTAGGGTGATATTCCCCGAAACAGAACTGGTGACTCTGCTGGGGAACACATTCTTGTGATTCTCCTGTTGGGTGGTTTCAGTTGTTCGATAGGATTCCGACAGTTTTATCTTTCATTTGCAGTCCAGTTTATTATTTCTCAGTCAGTCTGAAGTCTTGGTACTTTTCCAGGCTTGTCCTTTTTGTTTTTTTCATTATTTACCTTTGTATACGTGCTTTTTTCTGCACACAGTCGCGTATACATGCAATTTTGTCTAAAGGAACCTGCGTATACGCGAGTTTCCCTTAGCACAGACGCGTATGTACGCTGGTTGCATAGCTGTGAAGTAGCGTATGCCTAGGCAGATTTTGAATTTTTGGGTTTCTTGACTTTTTGGTCCTTTCTGGCTGTGGAGACTTGTTCCTACAGAGTCTCTGTGCTCTCTGGATTGTGAAGGAAGTGGTTTCATGTCTTTTCTCTCTTTCGTTTGATTGAAAACTAATATTTTTGGCAAAGTGTTGTTTCTGGTGCTGGCACTTCTGGGTTGAGTTACAAGATAGCTTTCTGAGCATTCTTGGCTATTCTGCTTTATCAGAACAGAGAGCTTCTGCTCACTTACTCGCTCCTATCTTTGTGTTGTGCTTCGCATTGCGATTTTTGCTTCATTTCTGATTGGTTTTCTTGAGTTCCATAGGCTAGGTTTTGTTACAACTTTTGAAGAGCTTTTCTAGCTTCTTTGGAGTTTTTGTTTGCGACGAGTTTGCACTATTTGTCTAGGCTGAGTGGCTGAGTTTTCTGGCCTTCTTGTGCTCTTATTGATCTTGCTACGAGTTAGCCTTATAAGGTTTGGGAGCATTGTTGAAGTTTGTGATTGAAATTCAGTCTTGTTTGGTTTGGATTTTGATAGTTTTGCTTGGTCTTTTAGAGCTCTTTCTCTATAAAATTAAAAAGCTCAAAAAACATTTGTTTTGATTTTTGTTTTTGCATTTCAAAGGCTTAAAAAACATTCTCGCTTGTTATTTTCTTTTTTTGTTGCATTTTCATTTTCGTTTTGCCATATCTTTTGAAGTTTTTGTGAGGTTTCTTGCTTTCAGTTTTCGCTTGATAATTAGAAGGGAGTTGTCATTCATTTCTTCTTCTTGTTTTTAAACATCCTTGGTGTCTTCATATTAAGAGTTCTTGTTTTCGAGAGCTAGCTTTCTGGACTACCAAGACAAGTTAAAACCGAAGGACTTTTTGGGAATTTCACTTCGCTTTAAGAGATTTGCATCTTAGGATTTACATGCTTGTAGTGATTTGCGTTAGATGCATTTAATCATTTAGTCAATTTCTTAGTTTTTGTGAGTGTGAGTTTGCTATTTGAAAAGGAAAAAATACAATTTCTAATCTCGTAGAACCTTTATAGAGATTGCTCTTCATCGAAAGACAAAGAACTGCATTTGCATGTAGTTAAGTTTTTATTAATTTCTTTTGCGTCAAAAACATCATAAGTTTCATCTCCATATCCTTGTGACTTAACATAACAGCCCTTAAAATAAGCGATTTAATCTAAAATCAACTAGCAAATTTTCTAAGTGTCAATCACCAACTAGCTAGGTTGTAGGGCCTTGGAATAGGTGAGTGGAGAGTTAACTCTCCAAGGCCGCTCAAACAAACATAGAAGTTGATTAATTGAGTGAAATCCAACTCCGTTAGGTGGACCGGGAAAGCTCTCATCCGAGAGTCAAGCGCGAGGGGAAGTGAAGGTCGAGAAGAGGGATACCCCCCCTCCGATTAGCTGAATCTGACCTCAAGACCGTTCCGCCCGGCTTCTGATACGGATTGGTGCCCATGGTTGCAACTCCTAGGTTCCACACAGGTGACTACGGGGGGGAATACCCGTGGTACCTGAGGCAGACGTCGCATCACTTTCAGCAGTACTTCTGGGGGGTGCCCTTGCGAAGCTTGGGTGCTTGAGCTGGAAAAGGCTATCATTAGGAGGTCGGCGTAACTGTTTCTGATACCTTCGCTAGTTGTTCTGGGCCCTAATCATCCCAGACTGCTTTCGGGAGGTCCTATACTTCGCTTTCCTATATTTTGGTGTCCGGTCCTCATCACCCAGAGCGGAAATACTTGGAGGCTGTTTGCTTGACTGTATCTGCGGGATTTTTATTATAGTGAGTGCTCTTTGCTCCTAGCTTGCCTAGCTTTTCACTTTTTTTTAGTCTAATTAAAATTTATAAAAGTGGCTGATCAAGCGCCTCGACGATCGAGGAGAATCCGGGGGTTATCTCCCGAGAGTTCAGAGCCTTCTTCAAGAAGGCGTAGGAGCGATTTAGCAGGTGGTTACCACCCTGTGACAGCTGACACAGTGGAGAGAGATCCTCCACAAAGGTCTGAAGGTTTCATAGCTGATTCTGGTGTCGGTTCCGAGAGGAGCGTTCCGCTCACCTCGCGAGTTTTGTTTCCTCGGGAAGAAGAGTTTCAAATCGAGGAAATACCTGAACCTCCTTTGTCAGGTCCATCTCCTCTTCCTCCTGACTATCCGTTCGTTGTTCAGTACATCGGACCTGAGTCTGAGAGACTGGAAGATCTTCCGTATCATTCATATCTTTCTATGGCCATGACTGGGAACGCGGCTTCTGTCGTGAGTGCTGCAGGCATTCGGACCCCTGCTTCTGTTGAAGGAGGGGGCACTATTGCTTTATCTTCGATTGCTTCTAGTGCTGCTGTGTTTGGCTCTGGGTTCACCCAAGAACATGCTTCTCATTCTGGTCCCTTCTGTTCAGGGATGCCCTCTAGTGGGTATCCCTCTTTTTCCTTTTCTGCTGCTGCAGCTGGATCTACACCCATGTCTAACATGGCTAGTGGATCAGCTTCGTTTCAGGGTTTCCCCTTTGGGACTGGACACATTCCAAGTTCCAATCCTTCTTTAGGGTCATTTCTGTTTACGTCCCAGACCCAGAGTTTCAACCCTTGGTCTGGGGGGCAAAGTTCGACTACTTTTACGGGATGGAATCCTGTCTTTACTACAACGGGGGCAGGGAATCAGTTTTACGCAGGTCATCAAGGGAATGCTTCTTTCCCTTCATCGAGTGCTTATCAGTCCTTTTCTCCTCTGTCTAATGCTTGGAACCCCTATCAGGGGCTCTCCTCTTCATTTAACACTTCAGCGGGGGGAACTGGTCTGGGCTTTGGTAACTTGGCGTGGGGAGGAGGTTCTTCTCCGTTTTCTACGAGTCCTTTCTGGCAGCCTGGTGCCTCATCAAATCCAGGCTATTCTTTTCAGAATGTCGGGAATCCATCCCATCAAGGATGGAATCCTCAGGCTCCGCCTCGCTTACCGTTTCTGGCAACGTTAAACTTGCCAGATTTGTCGAAGTTGACTAATGACCCGATTCGTTATAGTCCGGGGTGGCCTCCGGTCCCGACCAAACTTCCTTCAGACATTCCAAAGTTTGAAGGTAAGAATGGAGAGGATCCGGCGGACCACATCACCACTTTCCACTTATGGTGTTCATCGAACTCCCTGATCGATGACTCGATTAGGTTGAGATTATTTCAGCGCACCTTAACTGGAAATGCCGCCAAATGGTATATAGAGCTCACTGGGGGCAGTTTCGCTACATTTGGAGAACTGGCTGTCACATTTCTTAACCATTTTCAGTTGCCTGTCTGATATGAGGCTGGGACCGAACTCCTGGCTAATTTTAAGCAGGATGAGGCAACGCACATTTCTGATCACATTCAGGAATGGAGGAGAAGGAAGAGGCTTATCAAAGCTCATATTCCAGGTGAATTCCTTCTCGAATGGTTTCTCAAATCCCTGCACTCAAACATTTCAAAAGATGTATCCCTATCTGGGGTATTTTCTGAGGAGTAGGCCATTTTTAGGGCCCAGCAGCTAGAACTGATCTATTCTCAGTCTGTGGTACTTTATAAGTATTTGCCCAATGCTCCTCGCTCCAAATTAGATTTGTCGAAAACTAAACCTGGTCCGCATGGTGACGGGCTTGTCGGATCGGTCAATAGTGGTGGAGCCAGCCTGATTTCTCAACTGCAGCAGTTGTCTTTACAATCTGCTCCTTCTGGTCAGGCTGTGCCTGCTGATTCGTCACCTTCCCAGTCTTTGTCCATAAATGCTATCCAAGCTTCTGATCCCAAAGGAAGTCAACAATCCAATGGGAAGAAGAAGGGACGGAATAACAAGAAGAAGGGCAAGAACGGGAAGGGAAATACAAATAAAACCAACGAGCGTGTTGGTGAGGGTCAAAAGGAGAAAAAGAAATTGAAGTTTCCATGCAAGCTTTGTGCTAGAGACCATCTCACACACCTTTGCCCTAAAATTCAGGATGCTCAGCACCTATTAGCTCAGCAAGGTTCTTCTAGTTCCCAGGCTATGTTAACAAACCCTTTTCCCCAAGGGCAGTAATTAGTTGTTGGCGCGAACCAAAATCCTGGGGCTTCCTCTGGAGGTGCTAACTGATCTATTCTCAGTCTGGGGTCCTCCATAAATATTTTCCCAATGCTCCTCACTCCAAATTAGATTTATCGAAAACTAAGCCTGGTCCTCATGGTGACGGACTAGTTGGATCGATCAATAGTGGTGCAGCCAGCCTGCTTTCTCAATTGCAGCAGTTGTCTTTACAATCTGCTCCTTCTGGTCAGGCTGTGCCTGCTGAGTCATCACCTTCCCAGTCTTTGTCCATAAATGTTGTCCAAGCTTCTGATCCCAAAGGAAATCAACAATCCGATGGGAAGAATAAGGGACGAAATAACAAGAAGAAGGGCAAGAACGGGAAGGGTAATGCAAATAAAACCAACGAGCGTGTTGGTGAGGGTCAAAAGGAGAAGAAGAAAGTGAAGTTTCCATGCAAGCTTTGTGCTGGAGACCATCTCACACACCTTTGCCCTAAAATTCAAGATGCTCAGCGCTTGTTAGCTCAGCAGGGTTCTTCTAGTTCCCAGGCTGTGTTAACAAACCCTTTTCCCCAAGGGCAGCAATTAGTTTTTGGCGCGAACCAAAATCCTGGGGCTTCCTCTGGAGGTACCCAGGAAGGGGAAATTCCATCGAACATTTTTATGATGAGTGCTCACGCGGATATCGCTACGAGATCCCGTGATTATGGTGGAGAGGAATCTTCGAAAGCTAAGGAAGTTCCTGATGCTACTGAGCCGCTTCACATTACGAAGCCAACTGTCGAGTCTATGCCTCGGATGCCCAAAGCATCTTCTAAGTGGTCAAAAATTAATCCGAATGCAAGGGCTGCCCAGAACTACTCGATTGTAGAAGATCTGGCACAGAGTCCTTGTGCTATGTCAGCTTTAGAGGTACTCCAGTCTTGTCCGGCTCAGCGTAGTGCTTTGTTCACTGCCATCGGAGCTATTGATCCAAAAAATTCTCTTCTAATTACTTTTGATATGGCTAATTTTAAGAAGAGACTTCCTCATCACATGGCATTTCATATTAAATCGTCGTATCGGAAGTGCAATATCTTTCGAACGGTTGTTGATGAGGGTGCTTCTACATGCGTGATGTCTCTCGCATGTTGGAAGACACTTGGATCTCCCAAAGTTGTTCCATCTAGCACTGTTCTTACTGCGTTCGATGGTCATTCTCACAGACCCCATGGTATTGTCCCGGCTTTGCCCATCTGTGTTGGGGGCAAAACCGTCAATATAGAGGTTGAGGTAGTGGATGCAGCCTTGGACTACAACCTTCTGTTGGGGAGGAACTGGATTTATGAGATGGATGCTATTGCATCCTCATTATTTCGGATTGTATGTTTCCCCCACGAAGGGAGGATCGTTACAGTGGATCAACTGGACTGTCCTCCTGTAGACCTGAATACGTCTTCTGACTCATCTGTTCCAAAGTTGGACAATACTAAGGCGCCTGTTGAGAATCTAGGAGTTGGAATGTATTCCTCCTTGATGGGTACTTTTGATCTTCCTCCTCCTACAGTTCATATCAATGCTATTTCATCCTCCAAGGCTCCTCTTCGAAGAGAGTTCTTTCGAACTCATTATTTTTCGGACCCTTGGACCTTACCTTCTCCTACTGCCACATTAGAGGAAGGTCAAGTGGGTGGAATGGCATTTTCGATTTCTGCAGTTGAGATTTCCTATCAGTCTATTGTTGACTCTGCAGAAACCGTCCCAGCTCCTCTTTCACCGGAAGAGTTGGATGGTGATGTGGCTCCGGCTTGGACAAGTACTTCTTCTTCTGCCCAGGATTGTCTAGATACCACTCTTCCATCTAAAGAGGCCATCCTGGAAGCAATGGCAGGTATAGATAGACCGTGGGATGATTTGCATCATCAATCTTACTTCTTACCTGACTTGAGCGAAGTTGAAGAAAGTTTTCCAAGTCCTCCGTCTCCTGGACCTGTTCACCCAGTCTTGAGCCCCTTAGCACCAACACAGGTTTATGCTGAAGGGAACATGGCTGTGATCTCTCCTACTATCCTGGTGAACATTTCCAGGGATCCCAATATTATCGAGAATGTTTTCATTGGAGCTTAATGTTCCCGTGAGGAGATTCAAATTTATACCGAGCTCTTCAAAGAGTATAGGGATGTATTTGCTTGGTCTTATGAGGAAATGCCTGGCATCGATCCATCTATTGTCTAGCATGAGATCAAGACGTATCAAAACGCTAAGCCGGTGAGGCAGAAACTTCGTCCGGTCAATCCTAGGAAGGCAGCAGCTATCAAAGCTGAAGTTGAAAAGCTGCTTAAGGCGGGATTCATTTTCCCAGTTCCTCTGACTGAATGGGTTTCAAACCCCGTTCCGGTAGATAAAAAGCAAGGAACGATTCGAGTGTGCATCGATTTGAGAGACCTGAATAAGGCGTGTCCTAAAGATAATTACCCCACACCTTTCATCGATCAGATTATTGACGAGTGTGCCGGTAACGAGATTTTCTCCTTCATGGACGGTTTCTCTGGTTATAATCAAATTACTATCTGTCCAGAAGATCAACATAAGACCGCATTTATTTGTCCCTGGGGTACGTTTGCATATAAGAAAATGCCTTTTGGTCTTAAAAATGCTGGAGCTACCTTTCAGCGGGCCATGTCTTACGCCTTCCATGACATCAAAAAGATTATCGAGGCATACTTAGATGATTTAGCTGCTCATTCTCGAAAGAGGATGGATCATCCTGGTCACCTCCGGCAAATATTTGAAAGATGTTGTTTTTATAAAATTCGATTGAATCCGAACAAGTGCATTTTCGCGGTTACATCCGGTCGGCTGTTGGGATTTATTGTGTCTAGGGAAGGGATAAGGGTAGATCCCT
This sequence comes from Pinus albicaulis, assembly GCA_034641835.2. Classification (NCBI taxonomy): domain Eukaryota; kingdom Viridiplantae; phylum Streptophyta; class Pinopsida; order Pinales; family Pinaceae; genus Pinus; species Pinus albicaulis. The sequence continues at coordinate 8,240 of JAXQQM020078698.1, forward strand.
TCAAGGTTGAGGCAATACTTTGGTTGCCTCCCCCGTCTTCAATCCGTCAGCTTCAAAGTCTCCAAGGGAAGTCTAAATTTCTTCGGAGGTTTATCGTTAACTATGCTGAGATTACAAAGGGATATATGAGATTGTTGAAGAAAGGAGTTCCTTTTCTTTGGGACGACTACGCTCAACGCTCGTTCGATGCTTTGAAAAAGGCATTGACCTCTGCTCCTTTACTGAGTCCACCTGATTATAGCAGAGATTTTCTTTTGTATCTGGCAGCAGCAGAATCTACCATTGGTATGGTTCTGGTTCAGGAGGATGATGCTCGTGTAGAGCATGTTATTTACTACCTTAGTCGAGGACTGGTAGGGCCTGAACTTAAGTACACCCTGATAGAAAAGTTAGCCTTAGCAACAGTTCATGCTGTGCAGCGACTCCGGCATTACATTATTCTTCACAAAACTTTTGTTTTGGTAGCTGCCAATCCATTTCAGTTTGTCCTCAGCAGGCGAGTGATTGGGGGAAAACATAATCGATGGATTATGATTCTACAGGAATTTCATCTCGAGTTTTTGTCTGCCAAATCCAAGAAATCATTAGTTTTTTGCGGAATTGATCTCCGAGTTGCCCTGTGGGGAAGAGATGATCTATGATGAGTCCTTTCCGGATGAACACTTGTTTCTTATCTCTTCACAGGATCCCTGGTATGGGGATATCATTGTGTATCTCCAGACTGCGAAGTTTCCCTCAACTTTTTCGAAAGATGAGCGTCGTAAGCTGCGTCACTTGGCCAAGAACTATTTGATTATTGGTGATGCTTTATACCGTCGAGGGGTTGATTCAATCCTAAGACGCTGCTTAACTTTCGAAGAAGCAGAGGCTGTGCTGAATGATTCCCACAGTGGAGCTTGTGGGGGTCATTTATCTGGGCTTGCTACAGCTCAAAAGATTTTGCGTGCTGGATACTTTTGGCCCTCGATTTTCAAAGATTGTATTGAATCGGTCAAAAGGTGTCATCCTTGTCAGGTTTATACTCGAAAAATGCGCGCTCATCCAGCTCCGCTTTTTCCAGTCGTTACTGTCGGACCCTTTACAAAGTGGGGTATTGATTTTACTACTTGTAACCCGCCTTCGGCAAAAGGTCACAAGTACATTATCGTAGCAGTAGACTACTTTACGAAGTGGGTCGAGGCTATGCCTACTTTTGGGAACGATGGTGAGGCTGCAGCTCTTTTCTTCTTCAACCAAGTTATTTCTCGTTTCGGTATACCTAGAGAGATTGTCACTGACCATGGCAGTCACTTTCAGAATAGTATGATGGCTGAGTTGGCTCTCAAATTGGGTTTCCGGCAGGAGCATTCATCTCCATATTATCCTCAGGCCAATGGGCAAGTGGAAGCCGTGAATAAATCCTTGAAGAAAATTCTTCAAAGGACAATTGATAAACATAGATCCAACTGGCATATTATGCTATATCCTGCACTTTGGGCATACAGGACGTCAGTGAAAACTGCAACTGGCTTTACTCCGTTTCAGCTAGTGCACGGGGTGGAATCCGTATTTCCCATTGAATGCGAGATTCCTTCTCTTAAATTAGCTGTTGAACTTCTTCCTGAAACTTCTAGTCTGGCAAAACGGCTTCTTCATCTGGAACATCTCGATGAGCAGCGTCGGGATGCCACCACGATGAATGAAGCACATAAAAACTGAGTAAAAGTTCAGTACGATAAGGCGGTCAAGCCTAGGGTCTTTTGAGAAGGTGACCTTGTTTTGGTCTATGCCCAAGAAAAGGATGCCCTGGGGGCAGGAAAGTTTAAGTCTATGTGGTATGGCCCCTATATCGTTAAAAAATTCCTTAAGAAAGGAGCTTATACCTTGGTTTATTTCGAAGGGAACGAGTTGCCGGAGCCCCGAAATGGGCTCTATTTGAAGAAGTATTATGCCTAGGCTTCAGCCTGGCATGTTGCTTTTGTATATAGTAGTTTTTGTTTTGTACATATCTGGTTGATTTTCGATTTTTGATGAGTTGGTGATGTTTTTGATCTGCTTTGGCAGGTTGTGTTGGATGTCATGAGTCATTTTGGTTTCGCCGATGGTGCTAGTAGACACACCCGGAACTTAGCTTCCGTGGCTTGGGTGCTTCATTATCCATCCGGTCAGCTGTTAGTATCAAGAGCAGTCTGCATTGGTCCTACTTCCAACAATATAGCAGAATACACTGCAGTAGTTCATCTACTCTCGGAGGCAATATCTTTGGGTGTTGATTCGTTGGTAGTTTTCTTGGACTCTCAGCTGGTGGTGTCACAATTGAACAACACTTATCGGGTACGAGATCCATTTTTATTACGATTGTTTTTTAGGGTAAAAAGGTCATTTCAATTTTTAACTTTCATTCATATTCCTCGAGCTGACAATTGGTTTGCTGACTCATTAGCTAATCAAGCTTTGGATTGGCATATTAATCATTCAATTCAATAAATTTTAAATCATCAAAAATATCATACATTTGATACATTTATCACATCACATCAAAATATCGCTGTATATATATCATCAGAGTGTCAAAAAACTTTACAAAATTCGGATCCATAAAGTCGTACAAAACTTGGGCTTATGCCCCATCATGTTCAGTCTCAAAAAGAATATACAGTCATCTAATATATAAAATCTGTCTACTCCTAAGGTCCCTGCCCAGAAGTCGTGTTCCTATAGAACGTAACTGCAGTGGCCACACGGCGGAATAATCTAACCCAGTCTCGAGGTACTCCAACCACCCGTCTCTGGATGGCTTCAGGCAAGTCCTCCACGGCAGCCATAGGGATTTGGCAGGTTAACCCCTCCAAGTTTCTCTGCACGGCCTGGAGAGTCCTGTCTGAATCCACTGTCTCTGCCTCGCCCCTGCGACGCTTATGGCGCGGGAGACCCTCAGGACGAACTGGTCCAACATCTGAAACATGATCATTTTTATCGTTAGTCATTATGAATCCAATCAAAAACATGTTTGTTTTTCATTTTTCATATATATTTGAAAAATCCAAAAAAAAATATATAAGTCAAAATTTTTTGCAAACTTACCGACTGTGCCCCATGCTGTGCCTGGTGGAAGTACTAGATTTGGATCTCCTCGGAAGTCCATCCCGGCATAGGGATAGTCGTCCACTGCGATGATTTGTTCTCCCCACCAAAGGAAGAACTCATCGTCCCATGTGGTGTGGGGTACCTCACTACCCCCCAGTCTCTTCATCGTATCTGCCCAATGGGCAATTCTTGGGTCCCGCGGGCTACTGATGGTAGAGATGACTCTGGGTCTCAAAGCTGGAATCCTCTCAAAGAAGAATGTTTTCAAAATGGTACCATAGCCAAAGTGTTTAGTTTTTACTTGGCGAATTGAGGTCAGTTGTTGTTTCATGTTCAGTAACAGGGCTGTGCACCAATCATAAACATGAGTTAAACACTCTACTGCAATGCTCATTTGCGTCCTAGACGCCTGATGTAGTGAGGCAAATCCTGCCACTCTGCTGATGGTGAAAAGGAGGATTTTCATGTGAAAATCCTTGATATCTTTAATTGCAATCTGCGTTCCAACTTTTTTGGAATTCTCTACGCAATATACGTGGACATAATCTTCCACGGTCAACCCTCCCAGGGGCTTTCCGTGCAAGTCCACTGGTTCTCCCCTCCGAGAAAGTCCAGTAATGAAATATATGTCTTCCACTTCAATGCGTAGTGGCATATGATCAATTATGAAGCAATCCTGATCTGGTTCCCAGTAATTTACGAGCATTTCTAGCAACTGCACATTGCTTTTCATATTTGGCATCTTGAAGAATTTGAACAAACCGCAATTCCTGAGGATATTTTGCGCTGCGCGATCTTGCATGACCTCTTGGTCTATTGCGCTATGCTCATGTTCCCTCCATGATATTTTCATCCTGAGAAATTTCATCAAATTATGCATTAGCCACGCTTTTTTTCATTCGGACCTACGCATACGTGTTTTTTACTTTGCACAGCCGCGTGTATACGCGAGTTTCCTTTAATGAACCCACGTATGCGCAAGTCCGCATATTTTAGCAAGGGTTTTAAGGCAAAAAATCACTTAATTTTAAATTTCAAACGGACAAAATGAATAAACAGGATGATTAAGGAGCCTACCTGAAGTTTCGCTGAATTCCGACGGTCGGTTGTTCCTGATTTGACGAAAGAATTTTTTAGCTCCAGAGCACTTTTTCCAAATCAGCAAATACAAATTAACCAAATGAGAGGTAATTTGTCTATTTATGGCTAAAAAGTTGAAATTTTTTGCAAAAATTTGTTATGCTCATTTTTTCAATCTATCTTAAGCTGCATAACTCGATTGCTTGGAAGTGCCCAGTTTGGTATAATTTCAGGTACATTTTGACGATTTTGAGATTTTTCCCGGTTTTTGATCCATGTTTTCCGACTCGTCACGGCAGGTATATGATCTTCACTGGCATATAGGTTAGGGAAATCACTTTCCGTTGCATCTTGCATGATATCCATCGTGATCACTTGCCATAGGGTCGATCCCATCAGGTCATGAGTATTTCACCGATTTCACTCGCCGATTATTTAATCATGACTTGGTGGTAGATCCTTCCTTTACATGGGCTTCCTAGTTAGTTCCTCACTATCACTTGTTGCCCATGTTGCGTTTTATGTAGGCTTGGGAGTCCTCTTTAGTCCCAACATGACTTATGTGTTGAAGCTTCATTCTTCTTCTTCTTCACTATTATTTTTCTGGCCATTACCCTAGAGGCTCCCTGGTGTTGTTAAGTTGTATCATTGCATTGCATATTGGCTACTTGTTTATCCTGGCCTTTAGCCGGCTTCATTTTGGACTTGATGTTTAAGCCAAATTTTGACCTTGACTATTTGTACAAGTTAACCATTGCATGCATTTAGCTATCGCGACTTGACACCCTTTTACCCATGGATGGAACATTCCTCTGAGTATCGCTTACCAGTTTTTGCCACCTTGCATTGAGCATAGGATGTTCCAATCCGGAACTAGTGCATATGATTTTCTTTATACTCGTTCCATCCATTGTACCATAGCATTCTTTTATTCTTTCGGGCTTATTATATGAAAAAAGACAAAAAAATCAAATATAACAAAAAAGGCGGGAACGGGATGTATCTTCGTTGTTTTGATGGCGGTCTGAGTCGGTTTGTCGCCCTTGAACAAAAGCACATATACTTATATATATCTCCATTTGGGATCGTTTTAGTTTTGACCTAGGTTCAACCTTTACCTTGTTTCACTTGTTAGTTCTCCCCCGGTTGGTTATCTCTTCCAATCATATGGAGAGTTTGTTCTGCCTCCTGCATAACAGACTTATACAGTGTCACTTTTTACTGCCATGGTCATCACGAGTCGTGCTTTTGTTCAAGGGAAGTTTAGCCTGAGTCGGCCATTCTGCAGTGTCTCTTGACTCATTATTCAGTCGGCCTTCCCGGTCTTGTCAGTATCATGTTCTATCACATCAGATGTTTTGGTCTTCTGCTCGTGCTGGTTTGAGAAGGTCCCCATTGACTTCTTGCCGGCGGGTTTGTCTCCTATCGACTACGACACATTGCTCTGAGAGAAAACCTAGAGCCGCACCTTGGGCCTATTTCCATTATTGATAGGTGACCTCGTGCTCGGCATTTGATCATCATCATGGGTCTTTGACTGAGTGGTTTCCCCTGTGTTCGACGTCAGCACACATTATCACACTTGGGATTCGTGCAGTACCTTGATTTCCATTTGACCCTATCGGTGGATTTCTCGCCTCTGTGTCAGCTTTCATTATTGGTTGGTTCGGAGGGTTTCTTCCGTGCGCTAGCTTCATCTTGTGCACGTCGGAAACGTACTTCGGTTTTGGTTCCATCACTCTACTTCGTCCGATTCCTTCCAAATCTTGGCCTGCGGGTTACACTCGCGCTGGACTGATGTGGGATGCCTTAATGCCTTCCTTCCAGCAGATCTTTTCCCATCAACTCCGACTCATTGCTCTGGGAATAAGGTCTAGAGTCTTTCTGTCAGTACCTTAGGGTTTGCAGTCATCAGTGGCAGACTCTTCGCTATCGATAGTGGGGATTCATCATTGCCTCCTGATTGGTAGATTCTTTCAAGTGTTCGACTTCAACTCATTCATTCGCACTTGTCAGATTGTACTGGGGCACCTTGACACTCATTATCATTATTGGTGGGTTGTCTCGCGTTGGTTAACAGTATACATCATTGACCAGTAATCCAACGATTTCTCACATGGTCGACTTCAGCTCATTTATTCCCATTGTGTAGAATTGTGCCATAGTGATCGGTGAAGACCTCGGGTTGCATCAGCATTTTTCGGTTCACTTTTGATAGTCCTTTTAGTTTCTACCAGTGATGCCGTCCACCCTTATATGTTGCAATTCAGCACAGCAGCATTCTATATGTTGGCACCCGAGTTGCGTGATTGTACCGTTTGATTCCACCTCTTATGATCCGGTACTTGGAGATTCAGTTACTTATATGATCAGACATCCAGTTGCACCATCTTTGATCAGCTTTCTATATGTGATACTTGGACATTGATTCAGACTTACATTTCCGGACCATGCTCAGATGATTCATTGTGTACTTTCAGTTCAGCTATACTTGTATACATGTTGGATCTATTCAGTACTTTCCATATGATGTATTTTTGACTGAGCATGGGTATGCCCGCCTCAGCTTGAGTTGACTCTATGTTTTCTTTCATTGGTTTTTGGCAGGCTGAAATCTAGTGAAGTCCTCTCTTGTCCTTGCGAAGTTCTTTCTATGTGCATAATACATTTCGGCCATCATGTACCCCTTCTGACCTCATATATTAGGGGGCATCTGTTATAGCATCATTTCTCACCTTGACATGATTCATGATTGCTACATGGCTTTATGGGCACCCATTCCTACAGACTTGGACAAATTGACTTAAAAACAGTGGAAAATCCTTCATACGCGACTATGCCCGTGTTTTTCCGCGTGTATACGCGAGTACAGCTAGACTTTTCCGCGTATGCCATTTTAATGATTAAAAAATATATAAAAATCCCTAATTTCGTGCTGGGTTGATGGTTACTCAGGTAGTTCAACCACCCCAGCCCGTGGCCAACTGTTTCCAACTGCTGAAACTACTTGGAGGGACTATAAAAGCCCTCATGTGTATGGCCTAAGGGAGAGAGAGAATTATTGATATTATACTCTGTTGGTATTCCCTATCCAAGTCTGATTCCCCGTGCCTCCTGCACTTTCCCAGTTCATTACAAGAAACCCTTGTTTCCTTGAGATGCTCATCTCCCTATATGTCATCTCGTATGCACCAGTTTGGAAGGAGTCTTAGCGAGGCAAGGGCTGGACGGATCCAGACGACGGTCTGCTCGAAGGTCGTGGAAGGATCAGGTGATCTCTCCACTCGTTACTTTTGTACATGCTATTTATAATACAGAAGTACCGTGCTGTTCCCGAAATATACGTGTTAGTGTATGCTTTTCATATGTGAAGAATATTGGTATTTAAGCATTCATTATGATTTGTTTAATGTTATATATGGATTTCACTAACATTTAGAGTAGATATATGCTGTACAACTTGTTCTTCGTGCTGGTTTCTTCTTGTCTTTCAGGTTAAGAAGGAAGGACGGTTGCTGGGGGTTTGGACCCTGCTGGATCTACTTCAACCGTAGGACCTACGGGTAACTTTCTCATTCTACTCTATTTAGTTTTTCTGAACGTGCATGGTTGTGTGAGTCCTTCTTAAGTAGCATGCCCCTGCTCTATGGAGGTTGTAACCCAACGAACCTCTAGGGTGATATTCCCCAAAACAAGA
>JAXQQM020073032.1:0-96003 GCA_034641835.2 Pinus albicaulis
TTTACTTTCCTAGTTGGATTGGTGTTGAGTAAGGAGATTAAATCCATCTAGAATATACATTCAATAACCAATTGAATCCCAGCTTCAGGGATTTCATAATGAAAACATTATATCTCATAGCCCATATGATGTGAAGGCTTGAACATATATTAAATGACAAACTAATGAACATTGATTAGATTGAATTAAAATTAATGAAACTTTAGATCTTTGGTGCTGCACACAGAGAATGTGGCCTTACTGAGTTATCACATAATTAGACGAAGTTATCAAGGATGCTAATTGAAGTGAAATTTCCTTTTTACTGGAGCAAATTTTGAATGGATATGAACTCATTTAGGTGACCTTAATATCTATAGAAAGTTATTCACTTAGTAGAATAATTTAACAAAGAAATTGGATCACTAGATCAAGACTTTGAATAATACATGATATGCATTGTTGAATTTAAAGGCATCTAGATCTAATGGTGTATATCCAAGAATCTACTGTATTTATCGCACTACTGGAGAGTGCACTTTTTTTTCCATACAGGATGGCTCTGCTTGTCTACTACGTCACTGAAATTATTCACTATTATCCACAATTAAGTATGTATAAACATTTAATTAGAATTTATCTTTTAGTATAAAAATAGAAAAAATAGTTCATTAGAAATTTTAAACCATTCCAAAGAAAAATGAGTATTATGTATATGATATCGAATGGAACCTCCAAATCGTGTTAATTAAATCATCCATTATATGAATTAACCAAGAGTCAGCGATGGAGCAGTTAGAAACAGAGTAATTCAACAATCAAAATAATTCAGCAATTAAGAGTTCCAAAGGAGAGTCTCTATACCATCTCCACATAAAAAACAAACACACAAATGTATCCAAAAATCGAGGCTCGTTTACCATCTCCACACCAAAAATACACATAGATAATCCAAAATAGGGTTTTTCTACTTATTCTGTGTCTCTCATACCCTACTAAAATCTTACAAAATGTAAGGTTCACCCTCTAAAAACATTGCTAACAAAACTTTATTTTCGCAGAAAAAGGAATGACGGGTGATAACAAGAATATTGAACTCCACTTGATCTATAATGAAGTCTGTAAGATTTTTCTTCCAGGTTGCCCTACAGTGTAACATTGTCAGTATTGGATTTTAGGTGTAGCGGTTTCGCTTAATTCCTTTAATCCGACCAAAAAACATGACCATTACGAGGACAACTTTTCCTATAATACTCCATTTCCGAGAGAAACTATAAGCCGCTTCTTCACAATGTTGTTTTGAATTTATAATCAGCTTCCTGAAGAGGCTACAACTATAACCCACTCACATACCAACATTACCATATGCATTGCAACAACCAAAATCAGTCGTTATTCACAATATTTTCTAGTCAATATTTTTTTCCATCAACAGAATCTACATGGATTGTACTACTACAATGGGGGTTAATCATTTGAGTGTGTGTTTTGGTATGCATTGTTTGAAATAGTCCATTGAATTGAGATAGCAGATATCAGCAAAGACCCACATATTTTGAACTTAGAATCCCTAAAAACTCAAGAGTGGATATTCAAAGTACACAAATGGGTTGAAGTATCAGACATTGGAATTTTAACCAGGGACTATTTAAACTAGAGCTACATGTGATTAGACTTTAAAAACTGTGCATTCTAAAGATTATTTGTACTAAGTAAATTTTAACTTTCAAATTATTTTTGATGTAAAAGTTTAATTAAAATTACATATCCATTATACATTTTCTTAATCGTTTTTTTTTATATATTATTTCTATAAATTTATTTATAAATAATTTATCTTGACTGATCTTTATTTTGATTGCAGCGTTTAAGTATCTTTTGAAATATGACTCACAAGAATTAAGTTAAAAAAATAATAATTTTACTCCTATGTATCTTTGGGATTCCAAAATATTCTATAAATCTATAATCAAATTAAATTCAATACTTCGAACAAATTACTTACACCAATACACCCAGATTTCCCATGACTATACACCTGGATTTCCCATATTAGAACTGTCATTTTTATTTTCTTAATATAATATAATAAAACATATACCTCACAACTTTGAAGACATTATTAATAACTTTATAGTCGAGGAGATCGTTAGAAATGCTCTCTCTTTCTGTAATGCAAATGAAGATGACGGCCATAATCAGATAACATTAATCGTGTAACAAAATCATCTTAAGTTGCATGAATATGCTCCTCTCATCAGCATGGCATTTTTGGGTTGTTGGGCGAAAATATCCCTCTATATCCCTCCCTTGTAGACGGTCGCTGCTTTATGGTCAAGTAAAGTCGATAGGATAGAAAATAACTGAAAAAATAATGTTATAAAAATCATTACATTTCGATTTATTAAAAATAGAGAAAGTTCAATACTCAGAGGTTCTTTTCACTATTCATTTTTAAATAATGGTTTTTATATATATATATATATGTATAGTTTGAATGAATAAATTATACAGGTAAAATATATATTTTTTATATAGTAAAATAATTTTAAGAAAAAATACCATTTTTTTTTTTAATTGCATTTTTGAATATATAAACGGATTCAACATCTAAGAAAACCTATTGTCAACAGTCAAATTATATTGATTAAATATCAAGTTTTTAAAAATCTCTCAAATTTTAATTAATATTAACTAGAAATAATTTAATGAAAATCAATTTCTATATATATAATTCAAATCGATTTAATGTTTTTTCTATTATTATTTCATTATATTCTTACTTGTGACATCTCAGGAAAAACAAAAAGTTTCAAGTGCTTAATCTAACCCTATTTCTCTATATTCCTTCCTACCTATCACCTCTTAAAAAAGTAAGACATCTTAACATAAATAGCGAAAATGATTGAAAAAAAATATGTTGTTACCATTAAAATAAAAAATAATGCAGAAAATGGCATTGGATACAAAAATAACATCATCATGGTATAGAGGATGATTATAGTAGGCGAGAGGAGATCCAAGCTCACAATAGTTTCACCTGCGTGGCGAGTGGCCACAGACTGAAATGCTATATAGCTACCAGCTTTTCCAATATGTTTTTAAAACCCTCTCAAATTTTAATTAGTATTAACTAGAAATAATTTAATGAAAAAAACAATATATAAATATATATATATATAGAGGACGATTATAGCAGGCTAGAGGATATCCAGGCTCACAACAGTTTCACCTGTGTGTCAAGTGGCCGCAGACTGAAATGCTATATAGCTACCAGCTTTTCCAATATATCCAGTCCATCGAGTGCTTTCCGAATACTAGTGCAACACACATTCAGAACTAGCCGAGCAGTGAAGAATCTCATAACAGTGATCGCAAGCCAAAGTGAGAGAGTGGTTGGCAACAAGTGATCATACAGCTCCATGGATCCATCTTTAAGGATATATTCTTATAATCTCCTTTTTGGTCGATCGAACCTGCTAAACAAGCACATAGTCCATATGAAGGCTCTCAAGCATGGGGCATACATTGTATTTCTTAGCAGCATCTCGAATGCCATTGTTATAAGCAGGATGATGTCCTTCCTAAAAATGCAACATATTGACGTCAAGTGGAATAAATCCACAGTTTGCAACTGATGACACAATTGTAAATACACAGAATGTGGACTTTCTTATTTTCGTTGTCTAGGATGTGCTCTCTATCAGGAGAAAAGGTGAATAAAAGTATTGCTACTAAAATAACAGTTAATTGGACAATAATCAATATTTGTGGAGTTATATAGTTCTATTAATGTACTGGGGAAGTCTATGATACCCATTACATTTTGTATATGGTTAAATTCAAGACTTGACATATATTACCCCAGTGTATTAATAGATCTATAGCTTCATAAATATTAATAGCACTAATTGGACCACTACAAAATATAGTAACCCAATATAGTTAAAAAGGTCAAAGCTATGTACATTAAATCATTTTCAACAATATTATCAAAACACCATTCTGGAGTTTGATCCATGTACTCTTGATCATTGATTATATTGTAAATGCTCCAAAAAAAAAAAACCATAGAAGTTCATATTTTTCGAGCAGAAAGTCTTTTCTGAACTTGAACATCTTTTCTAAGCCACATTATGAAGCTGCAAATGACCCAAAAAAATCTAGAATAGAAATATAGCCTTACTGACCATCTTTTCCGAGGAAGGTCATTTCACAGAATAGATTCCACTTCCTCTTTTATGTTAGTTTCATCAGAGAACGAGTATGCTTTGAGTGAAGCATGGTGTCCCTTCAGTGTTTTCCACTCTCCAATTTTAAGTAGTCCAACTCATATCATATGGATAACAAGTTTAATTCAAGCAAAGAGAAGTTTTAATTGGTAGCTAGCAAGTAGATGGTTGGCATTTTTCTTTATATTTGAGTAAGTAGCTATTTGAAATAACATGTACAAAATTTGAAAATTTATTTTTGCAAACTATATGTAAGATAGTGAAATTAAAATCAAAATTTCTATGTTATCTCTTTAGCAGTTAGACTATCCAAAATTAGTTTACACAAGAGTTTTCATGACAGAAAAGTAATGAAGTAATGAAAATATTGTATGAAGTAATGAAAAGATTTGTAAAATTATATTTCAACCAACTTTAATTGAATAACATGTGTTATTTCCAAGAGTTGATGTCATTAAACTCGTGATAAGTAAAAGAATCTATCTCTCATTCAATGATTAGCATGTCTATTGGACAACGAACTATTAAAATCAAAGCCTATGGGAAGATTTAATTGGATTAAATTTAGTCATTGTGTAATTTTGAAACATTCTTTGAAGGTATATACAAATATTACTAATGAAGCATAAGCCCTTAAACTTTGGCTTGTTTTCAATAAGATTTTAAGAAGCTTTTACAAACTTGTGGGTTACGAAGCTAATTTATTTCACATTTTACCCACTTAATGCCTTGCTAAAATTGATATTTCTTTTAGAAAACCTTGAGAGCTAAGAATTTTAGGTCAGCATGAGATTTCTAACTTGCTTGAAAACTTTCTTTTGCATGTTTTAAATGTAATCTTTAAGATGTAATTTTTAGCACATAGCTTTGAGATGCAATCTTCAAATCTCTTTTGGGTTTTTCTTGGAAACCAATAAATTATCCCTCTTTTGTTTGCTTAAGAATGCATCTTTAACTATTTTCCAAGTCTTAGATGCATTTCTACCCTCACGTCAAATATAGCAAATGCTATTTTTTTTTTCGGGATTTTATATACATTTCCGACCTTCATTTACTTGCTTGAAAATTCATATTGTATCCTTCATATTTAAAAATAATTTTTAGACCTTTTGATGTTGGCTTGAAGTGTCATTGACTCATTTCTCATGTTTAAAAACATAGATTATAATTCAAACCGTCAAAGATAGCTCATATGTTTGGTGGCATACAAAACAAAGAACAAATATTCTATTCTAATCTAATATATCAATTATTGTTTTCTTGATTATAGAAACCAAAAAACAATTTTTTTCATGTGTTTAACTATATTGCGTCATGGTCTTTAGTTACAGGCGGAAGGTGGGCATTTTAGTTTTGAGCAAAGAACAGAGGAACCGTCCTCAATTGCAGTCATGTTTCCAAATAAAATATGTCTCAGTCCAATGTAATCCCACGAGTCGAGATTTCCAATGCACGTATGCTATTTGAGTTGTAATCCTCATTTTCCTCAAAGAGAATAGATTTTGAGTGGGAGATATCCTAAAAGCAACTGGAAATGGTGGAAACTTTCTCATTCAACCTGTATTGGATGGAATGATATGCCAATAGGTTTTTCAAGGTGGACCATGATGCACTATTTCATTAGAGAAATATATAACCAAAAGATATTAAGAATATTGTTCGTAACATATGAATTTTTAGTATTTACTAACAGTAAGAAAATAAAAATCAAGAGAGTAAGTTGATGACCATTGTTAAGATGATTTTGGTGAATGCTAAATTCTATTAAAGTATAAATGCAAAATTTTAAAATTGTATCATAATATTGATTATGAAAATGGCATTTCAAAATATATATTGATAGTTTTCATTTTGGAATCGTAGGATATTAATCATTGGTGAATCTACTCTTTGTGAACTATGTTCTGGAAGGTGGTCTTTGATGCAAAATCAATCATGTATGATTTTTATAAAATATTGTAAGACCAAACTTTGTTTAGCTTGGAAATCCATTTAAAATTTGTATTTGAAGAAGACCACTTAACACTGTGGGAGTCAATATTGTGTGCATGAGGAGATAGAGGTTCTTGCTAGGTGTATCATAAGGTCATCTTCATTTTTTCCATGTTGAAAGAGTCAATACTTTGTGCAGGAGGAGATAGAGGTTCTTGCTAGGTGTATCATAAGGCCATCTTCATTCATTCCATGTTGAATCCTGAATCTTGAAGATAATTTTCTAATTTGTGGTGATCTTAAATGGAGATAGGATTTTGCAATACTTTCATGTTAATTATGTGTAAGGTCAAAAACTTTTTTTGTGTGTAAGATTTTTCCATTTTAACTATGTTTTTTTTTCTATATTGTATTAATCGCTCCAATAAAATACTTTTTTGCCTAATTTTCTTGTTTCAAAGGTAGGATTTAAATAGTACTTATTTGTCGTTATTCAATACTAAATTGTTTTTAAAAGGAAAGTCTCAACTTCTTCCAAATATCCCAATTGATTTGTTTTATGGAAGAGTCTTGGATATAGAAGATAGGAAGTTGAAATAGTATCAGAAACATAAGAATTTATGAAGCTCACCCATATGTTTTCCTTCTAAACTCACATCTATGAATTTTCCTTATAAACTCATGTCTATGAATTGGGATAAATAAAAAGGGATTTATATGAATGGAAAGAATAAATCAATTGGCTGCTAATATATCTTAAATAATATATCTGAAATTTGAATCATTAGGTTGAATGATCTCATTTTCTCATTTTTATACATCGAGCAAGGATCTAAAACATTTATCATAAACCAAAAATGTATCATTATAACACCAAAAGAATTTTATTATGGTATTTCTAAAATAAAAAGGGAATGGAAACCATATATAATTTATATAAATTAGATAAATTCAAGTAGTCATCCTTGAGATAGTACTAGACAAACCCACAAGTATCTAAAAAATCATGCTGCAAAATTTACCCTATAAGATGAGATTACTGAGGAAGTGTATATAGGAAATGAAATAATGGGGATTATGAACTCTACTCCTTGCTAAGGAAGTGGATACATAAAATGAAATAATAAGGATTATGGATTGTGCTCCTTCAAGAGTATGGACCTACAATCCATTCTACTCTTGAAATAAAAAAATAAAAATAAAATAATAACAATTTTTTTAATAAAATAATATATATAATTGTAATCTAATGTGGAGAATTTATTTCTTTATGTTGAAAACAAAAAAATTGTGGAGTCAATTACTACTTTGAAAATAAAAATTTGGATGAATATGCAACCATGTCAACATGAATTACATGAATTAACTCTCCATCATTTACAATTGAATGGAAAAACACTATTTACAATTGAATATAGAAAAACTACCTTTAGTTAACTAAATATTACTAGAATATCTCAGTTCTTAGGAAGCTATACTTAAATATGAATGCATTGTTTTCATGTAGTGATTTGATTCGTAGATGTATATTTTCTACCATTTTGAATATGAACTTTTAACCTTTTACAAAAAGACATGAATTCTTAATTTAACCACATTATACTTTTCACATACATAAATGACACTCAATTATTGCAAATTAAAATATTATCTCATCTATTAGTTAGATTACTTTAAAATATGACATAATCAATTTAATCTGATGGATTTTTAGAAAGTATTGACATTTTGAGTGTCCAGTATTTAATTTTATAACATGCTATTGTATTGTAATGACATTAGTTAACCAAATCTAATATACTTACATATTATAAATTTAAGAAAAAAATACAGTAAAAAACTTAAATTTAACTTGTGAATTGCTATTTGCTTGATTATGAAAATAAAAGTACAAATTTTTCAATTTAAAAATTCTGTGGACCTCTCTTTTAACTTTGGAGCAATATATAGTTTATTAGTTGTGTGCAAGTTACAAAACAACCTACACTAGCACGAAATCGATGCGAACATTAAGCTTACATATATTACGAAAAATATAATGTCAGTAAAAGAGGAACCATACACTAGTCAAGCACTTGTTATTATCGTATGGGGCAACCTAGATTAGAACAATGCTAACACAAGCACAAGGGGCCAATGCTTATAATACACCAACAACAACAACCAGACATGGGAGGAAGGAGGCTTTAGCGTCATGGAGGTGAATTACACTAACCAAGAGTGACATCTCATGAGAGATATTAAGGGACCGATGGTTGGTCTTAGTGAGGGGAGGATAGTAAGGATATGGCCATACCTGAGTTTGGCTCAAGAGGAAGAGCGTAAATTCGACTTCGTTCTAAAACCATGAGCTTATTTGTATTTCTGATTCTTGATTCTTGAAATATTAGGCAATTAGACAGATATGGGCTCAGTTAAATAATTGGACATGGTTCAATCAAATAATTGATCGCTCCCATATTCGTCCATGTCCATCTGATTATGGAATATTTCCAGAATCAGCAATTGACATAAAGATGACAGCTCTCAA
Source organism: Pinus albicaulis (assembly GCA_034641835.2). Classification (NCBI taxonomy): domain Eukaryota; kingdom Viridiplantae; phylum Streptophyta; class Pinopsida; order Pinales; family Pinaceae; genus Pinus; species Pinus albicaulis. The sequence goes on from JAXQQM020073032.1 coordinate 8,674, forward strand.
ACTAGCATAGTAATTGGTCCATTGACATGTATCTGTTGTTTTGTACAGAGTCTGTCCATTAATATCATTTCTATTTTACCCTAACTCTCTATAAAATTTCACCTTTGTCTAGTGTAATTCAAATTTAAGTGAAAACATTAAAAAAAAATTAAGAAACTAACCTATCACATGATGAAGAAAAAAAATCAATTTTCCAAATATAAAAGTAAATTAACCAAATAAAATTTGCCACCATGTTTGAAATTATGAATAAAACAAAAACACAGAGGAATGTGTTTCCTCGACAACACAGAGAATGCAAAATTACTGTGGAAATTAAAATTCACAGACAAACATCATAAACATAGGAGAGGAAAAAAATTCATTTTCTATTCCATCACACTAACAAAATGAAATTACATAGGTTTTATACAAAATTGGTGGGAGCCTAAGCATTCAAAGCAATTCAATGCAGAATCGGACGTTCAACAACCAAATCGTTCTTCCACATGTTCTGTTGTTTTCTACACGAAACATCGTACACAACACAAACTGGCGGACTTGAAATATTATTGGTTCCAGCTTTGAAACCACATCGCGTCTGGCGCTCCATCGCCCATCAGTGATCTTAACTTTTCACTGGCGCAAGATGTCACTATGGAGGGAACTCGGGGTACGGTTCGATCATCGGTGTTGTGCCCCCGCTGTAGATATCAATCATTGATCGTGGTCAAAAGATGACCAACGAGGTCAATTGCGGATGCAGCCTTTGGATTAAACAATGGGCTTCTTGTGCCTGCAGGTTACCATTGATCTGAGATCAACAGTGACCATGTCCATTGATCTGCACAGGTGTTAACACATCGCATCATAGATAACTTAACTTGCGGGCGACTGGAAAAAGGTAAATGGTAAAATGTGAGAAGTGTGGGCACTAAAAACTTATGGTAAGTGCTAAATATAAAAGGTAAGGTATAAAGCGGAAATGTAATACGGTAAAGGTTTGAGGTGGGTCCCACTGGATCGCATCGGCAGAGATTTAAAATTTTGTGAGGGCTTAAGGTTAAAGCTTAAAACTTGTGTTCAAAGTGCGGGCGGCGTTTCCGTAAGGCGTGGTAAGGGAAAAATGCACAAAACAAAGGAAATGGTGGAATACAAAGGATTTCACTATTTTTCTAATGTGGTGGAGGTAAGTGGTGGGTCCCGTCAATATCACATCGGCGGGGAAATAACTTATGGTAGAAGGCTTAAGTTTTAAACCAAAAAATTTGCACACAACAGTAAGTAAATGCAGCACATAATAAATAAACACAGAGGATGGGCTTCGGGTACTTTGTTTGGATTTTCCGTGAATGCCTTCAGATTTTGAAGACTGAAACTTCATCCTTCCCTATACAAAAATTCAATGAAGTTGTGGACTGCTGTCAGTTCTTATTCATGGCAGTGGTTGGGAGTTATTTCCAACACTCCCCCTTAATCACAATTGCCGCCATCGATTATTCCCAAACACTGTCTCAGATAAACAAAATTTTTATGTCCCAATGGCTTTGTGAGGATATTAGCAAACTGTTCCTCTAACCTGTGATGCTGCAAAACAATTTCACCATTGTTAACTAGTTCTCTTATAAAATGGTACTTTGCATCAATATGCTTTGTTCTCTTGTGGAAAACATAATTCTTTGACAACACAATTGCTGAGCTGTTATCACAATAAATTGTGGTTCTTTTATCTTGTTTATGACATAAATCTCTTAGCATCCTTCTCATCAAAACTACTTGGCATGTTGGTGTTGTTGTTGTTACATATTCAGATTCTGTTGTTTATAATGAAACTATTGGTTGCTTCTTGGAAGCCCATGAAATGGCTCTCGATCCCAAATGAAATACGTACCATGATGTGCTCTTTATGCCATTTACACTTCCAGCCCAATCACTATCAGTGTAACCAATTAGCTTAAAATTATTAGTTTGGGAGTATGGAACACCATACTCATTTTTTCCATTTACATACCTCAATATTCTCTTACCTGCTTGCCAATGTCTCCTTGGGTGTCTCCATGAATCTGGATATCAATCTTACTACATACATTATATCAGGTCTAATTGCAGTCAAATACATTAGAATACCAACCATGCTCTTGTACAATGTCGGATCGACATTCTTGCTACAATATTCCTTGCTCAATTTCAACCCCATGACAGTTGGAGTTCTTGATGCTTTGATGTTCTGCATATTTAACCTCTTTAAAACTTCTTCAACATACTTTTCTTGGTAAATAAAAATTTCCTTTTCATTTTTCTTTACTTCTATGCCCAAAAAATATCTCAGCAAACCCAAGTCAGTCATTTCAAATTCACTTTTCATGACTGCTATAAAATCAGCAATGAGAGAAACATCATTTCCTATAAAAATCAAATCATCTACATACAAAACAACAATAAGAATTTTACAGTCATTTTCTTTTATGTAGAGCATAGGTTCACCATCACACTTTTCATACCCATTGTCTATCAGGTAAGCATCAATCCTGTTGTACCATGCTCTTGGTGCTTGCTTCAGTCCATAAAGAGCTTTCTTCAACTTACATATTTTGTGTTCTTAGCCTTCTATTTCGTAGCTAGGAGGTTGTTCAACATACACCTCCTCTTTCAACACTCCATTCAACAATGTTGAATTCACATCCATTTGATAAACTTTCTATTTTTGTTGTGTTGTTATAGACATCACTGTCCTCACTGTCTCCATCCTTGCAATTGGTGTAAAGGTTTCCTCATAGTCTCTTCCTTGTTGTTGCTTGTAGCCTTTGAAAACTAGCCTTTCTTTGTGTCTCTCTGTCTTGCCTTCAATGTTGCTCTTGGTCTTATAGACCCATTTCACTCCAATAAATTCTTTTCCTTGTGGGAGGTCCACTAACTCCCATGTGTCATTCTTTTCTATTGCTCCTATCTCTTCATTCATTACTTAAATCTACTTCTCTTCTTTTACTGCATCTTCAAAATAGATTGGGTCATCAACATGAAAAAATAATGAAAATAAAGAATTCAGACCATCATTATTATTAGCTTCTTCTTGCTCATAAATTTCACTTAAATTTCTGAATCTTGGTCTTCTTGTATTTGCTGAAGATGTGCTTGGAGTTGCACTTGAACTCGAGGGAGTTGTTGATCCCTATGGTGTGCTTGGATAAGTACTTCCTTAATTTCTCAATGTTGTTCTATTTCTTGCTTGTGGTGTGCTCTGTTGAGCTTGTGTAGGTGGAGGAGGAGCCACCGTTGAGGAATTACTTTCCACAATCAATCCTTTTTTGTCTTCATGTGAAATACATGTCTTCACATTGAGAGTCTTCTCTAAACTTCCATCCCAAGCTTCTTCTTCTATGAACTGAACATATCTGTTGATTATTACTTTCTTGGTAGATGGATTATAAAGCTTGTAAGCCTTGTATTCATCATTGTATCAAGAAATATACTTTTCTCCCCCTTTCTTTCCAACTTCTTCCTTAACTCATCTGGGACATGTGCATATTCCACACATCCAAACACTCTCATGTCAGTGAAAACTTGCTTTGTTCCACTCCATGCTTCTTCTAGAACTATGTTCATAACAGCTTTGGTTGGACATCTATTTAAAATATAAGTTGCACAATTGACATCTTCTACCCAATACTCATTTGGAAAATTCTTTGCCTTCAATATACTTCTTACCATGTCCATGATGATTCGATTCTTTCTTTCTGCCACACCATTTTGCTGAGGTGTATACCTTATGGTAAACTGCTTATGTATTCCATGCTCCCTGCAGAAACGTAAGAAGTATTTGGAGATATATTATCCACCTCTGTTAGTTCTCAACACTTTTATGTAGTGTCCACTTTGCTTCTCAACAAGATATTTGAAGTGGTAGAACTGTTCAAACACTTCACTTTTCCGTTTTAGAAAATACACCCCCATCTTCCTTGTGTAAACATCTATAAATGTCAAAACATAATGACTGCTAACTAATGATGGTGTTTGCATTAGTCCACACAAATCTGAGTGGACAATCTCCAAAGGTGTCTTTGCCCTTATACTCTTTCCTGTTGGAAATGATTCTCTATGTTGTTTTCCCAAGATTTCTCTATGAGTGGTAATCCTTTTACCATGCCTTTTCTATGCAACAAATTCAAACCTCCAAAATTGAGATGTCCAAATCTCAAATTCCATAACCAATTCTCATCTTTCACTTCTTCTTGAAAGACTTCTTGTATGATAGCTACTACAACGCCTCCTTCCTTCAAGTCTAATATGATCTTAAGAGGAAACATCATATTGCTTGTCATATGCACTTTTGCAATAACCTATCTACTTGGAGGTATATCCATGATTATGCACACATCATTCTTAAAAAAATTAGTGTAGCCCTTATTCACGAGTTGTCCAATGCTTAGAAGGTTACACTTCAGGCAAGATACATAATAGACATCTGGCATAAACTTCTTCTCTCCCTTCTTTGTCAGTATTTTTACTCTTCCTTTCCTCATGACAGAGACTTTGCTATCAGTCCCCGTTGTCACTTCAAATTTTACACTCTCATCCAGATTGACAAACATTGCTATGTTTCCAGTCATATGGTTAATACACCCTGAATCTAAGAACCATACATCTTCTTGTTTTTCTTGTGCTACATTACAAGTTAAAAGCATATTTCCTTGTTTCTAATTTTCTTTTGTAAAATTTACACTAGGTTTACTACCCATGTCATTTTCTTCTTTCTACATTCATTGGCATAATGCCCGTTTGTGGACAATTTTGTCACCCCCTAGAGATAGTCTAGAGTTGCCATGGACCAGTGCCTAGGACATCTTAATATAGCAAGGAGTCCTTCATATAGTTTGGATTGTCAGTCCAAGAGCTCACTTACTATCTCTTGTTTGAACAAGGAAATAAGTTTTGAATGGGACCAAACTCTCTCAGAAGTTGACACAAAGATAAGAATAGTGTAGGGACATCATGTAAAACTCCAATACAAAGGCATCAGACAGTTAAGAGACAGCTTACTGTAAAGAGGGCCAGTTCAAATAATATATCAAAGAAATCAAATATCAGGAAGTGAGTGCAGTGAGGAAACATAAAGAAGATATTAGTTAACATGAGACTGATACCCAGATACACAACAGAACCACATAAGCGCATATTAATTTATGAATCCTTATATGACAATGGCATTTTAAAAGCACCCTCCTCAAGTAACTAATATAGCAGAAAATATGGAAGAGATGAACATGGAACAATATATCATGACTAGGCCTATTTAAAGCGCTTGACTAATTCTAGAAAGGGCATCAACAAGGATGAATCCTTACTGCAAACTAGTGAGCCACTCGCATTCTAGAACATGATACAAGAAGATAAATAGCATGAAAGGAGATATTGTATTAACACATAAGATAAATTACATACTGTGAGATACCAAAGACCAGAATCCTCATTACAGTTATAACTCCTCCTCACTGAGACCCTACGGGCTCTGAACCTTCATACAGGGATATTACAAAATGTATACAAAAGCCTTTTCACTGCATAGTTTGCTGATAGAAATCTAGAACCCTTACAATGTCTTTCTTTCTAGCCTTTATAGAGGAGATAGAGAATTCTAGAGGAGGAGGTGGATGGAAACATTTAATGATTTATTTTTAATCTGATGGCGGAAAACATTCGCGCCTACACTATGAATGACTGAACATAAATGACTGTACTTTACAACTTATTTCCGGAAATGAGTGCTGAGAACGAAAATCTCCTTATAAACAGGACATAAATAATAAAATATGCAAATATTCTGCTCTTTGCTGGAGGAGGAAGATCTGCGGCAATAAAACCTTGAGGCGCCTGTTTCTGTACAAGGTACTTTCGGCCTTCTAATTTTGAATTTAAATTTGAAACTTTTCATGCCGGACACTGAATTCATTGCTCCTTCATTAATAATCTGCTGATGCATTAATGTTTTCATCCACCCAGATTCGCCCTTTTTGATTTTCTCTAGAGAGTTCTATAGATCGAAGTATCTTTCTTTAATGGTGGTCACATCATAGTGACTCCCGGATCCTTTCCGTCAATTTCGTTCCCACAACAAGTTCATGCAAAACAAAAGCCTGTTGAATAAAACTAATCACAGAGATAGTGGACATAGTGAGGTTAACGGAAGCGGTGGCATCGATTTGAGGGGAAGATGAGATGACGCGGGGTGGCGAAAAACACAGGGGAACAGCAAAGGAATGGGAAGTGAAAATGGGGTAATACAAAGGGACGATGATAAGTGCACGAAGCAAAAACATCAAACAAAAACGCCGAACGCAGCACATAAACGAAATATGTGAATGGTGGAGGGAAAAGCGAATGACACGTGGATGGATGACGAAAAATGGCGAAACAATGCTAACGGCACCAAAATTCGAAGATTAACTTTCATGGGAGTTACGAAGAAAAACGTGACAAAACAATGGAGCAAAGGCTTTGGAAGTGGGACCCAGAGCACACATCGCAAATTCGCAAGTGGAGAAAATGCGATGGAGGGAACGATGGAATAACAAGAATCTGCGCTATGCGCTATGCGATGGGTGTAACCGGTCGAGCGCAGATCGCAAAAATGAAAAGTGCGATGAAGGAGAATAGCATCAACGGGAAACTGCGCTTTTGCGATGGGGCGGATATGCAATGGGTGCGCAAATTTCAAAGGCAGGAGGCACGCTGGCAGAATATGCGATGAGGAGAAAGTGCGATGGCGCGATCATGCGATTTGCGATAAACGCTCTAAGGGGCAGCGCTTGGCTATATGGATGAAAGGAGGCGCGGAGCTAGGGGAGAAAGGAGCTAGGCCTTATATGAATTTAAAGAGCGGATTTTAGCCTTTTTCAATGTATTTCCGGCTCGGGAAAGGGCAACGATAAAAGGGAAAGAGGAGACGCTGGCCAAAATTTGAATGGAGGGGCTGATTTGTACAACAATGCCCATACTTTTTGAAATAATGACATTGGACTTGAGATTTATCATACCTTTGTCTTTGCGCTTGATTTTGGCTTGAGCCTTCACTTGGATTTTGGTTTTTTCCCCTTCCACTTGTGTTTGCGGGGCTACTTCTTCCTCTTCCTCGACCTCTACCTCGACCAATTTTTTTTTTTGTCTTGAATGCATGCTCCAATGGGGAGTTCGTTGCTTTGTTCAGTCTGCGCTCATGAGACAACAGTGATGCATGAAGCTCATCGACTGAAAATTTTGAGAGATCCTTTGTCTCTTTTATGGCCACTACTCTGGCATCAAACCTTGATGGTAGGCTTCTTAAGGCTTTCTCCACTATTCTCCTTTCTTCAACTGTCTCTCCATGAGACCTGATTTGGGTAACCGACCCAATCACATGTGTGAAGAATGAGTCTATGTTATCAGACTCTTTTATACAAAGAGTTTCAAAATATCTTCTCGGCATTTGAATTTTTATTATCTTCACTTTTTCCATACCTTAATAGGTTGTCCTGAGGGTATCCCACGCCTCCTTAAACTTTTTTGCTGTTGCAATCCTTGGGAAAATACTCTCATGTACTGCTTGAAAAATATAGAAGCAAGCTTTGGAGTCCTTCTTATTTTCTCTCAACAAATCTCTTTGTGCTTGTGTCAAAGCAAAATATGTTGCTGCATCTGCTGATTCTTGGAAACCATGTTCCACCAGCTCCTAAATATCTTGTAAGGAGAACAGGGCCTTCATTGTAATAGCCCAATAATCATAATTATTCCCATTGAACTGTGGTAGTTGGGGATTAGTCAGGATTATGCCTGCTGCTGCCATCTTGACTGTGTAAACAAAAACTTTCTTACTTTTGTATAAGCATTCTCGTTGCTAGAGACTTCCGCTTGTACAAAAAATCTTACATCTTCTTCAATAAAGAGAGCTTGTTCTTTCACTGAGAGCCTAGACCTGCTTTGATACCATGTTGGAAATTATGAATAAAACAAAAACACAAAGGAATGTGTTCCCCTGACAACACAGTGAATCCAAAATTACTGTGGAAATTAAAATTCACAGACAGACAACATAAACACAGGAGAGGAACAAATTTCGTTTTCTATTCCATCACAATAACAAAATGAAATTACATAAGTTTTATAAAAAATTAGTCGGAGCCTGAGAATTTAAAGCAATTCAATGCAAAATTAGACGTTCAATAACCAAATCATCCTTCTGTCTGTTCTGTTATTTACTTCACAAAACATCGTACACAACACAAACTGGCTGACTTGAAATATTATTGGTTCCAGCTTTGAAACCACATCACGTCAGATGCTCGATCGCACATCGGAGATCTTAACTTTTAACTGGTGTAATACGTCACTGTAGAGGGACCTCGGGGTATGGTTCGATCATCGGCGTTGTGCCCCCACAGTAGATATCAGCCGTTGATCTCGATCAAAGGATGCCTGACGAGGACAATTGCAAATGCACCCTTTGGATTAAACATTGGGCTACTTGTGCCCACTGTTTACCATTGATCTGAGATCAACGGTGATCGCTTTTATTGATCTGCACGAGTTTTAACACATCGCATCACAAATAACTTAACTTGCGGGCAGCTGAAAAAAGGTAAATGGTAAAATGTGCGAAGTGCGAGCTGCGGGCGCTAAAATCTTATGGTAAGTGAGAAATAAAAAAGGTAAGGTATAAAGCGGAAATGTAATACAGTAAAAGTTTGAGGTGGGTCCCACCGGATCGCATCGACGAAAATTAACATTTGGTGAGGACTTAAAGTTAAAGCTTAAAACTTGCGAAGTATGGGCAGCGATGCAATAAGGCGTGGTAAGTTCAAAATGCACAAAACAAAGGAAATGGCGGAATAAAAAGGATTTCATGGTTTTTCTAATGTGATGGAGGTCACTGGTGGGTCCCACCGATATCGCATTAGTGGCGAAATAACTTATGGTGGAAGGCTTAAGGTTTAAACCAAGAAAGTTGTGGGTAACGGTAAGTAAATGCAACAGGGAATAAATAAACACATAGGATAGGCTTCGGGTACTCTGTTTGGATTTTGCATGAACGCCTTCAGATTTTGAAGACTAAAACTTTGTCCTTCCATGTACAAAAATTCAATGAAGTTGTGGACTGCTACCACTTGTTATTTATGGGAATGGTTGGGAGTTATTTCGAACACACCATAAATTTGCAAAGCTAAATCGTCATCCTATTGTCAAAGGCAACACTACTTTCGATATTTATAATAGATATCATCACATTGTTAATAGCGTCAGTCATTCAAATATGAAGAGACCAAAAGCTTCCTCCCAAAACTTAAGGCTTCACCAGCTGGCTAGAGACGAATTCAACACCATCCATTACCGATATTAAAAAGCAAGGTGCCTCAAAAGGGTCTCAGTTTAAATCCATCGTATCTACCAATGAATATCTTCTCTTATTTTCCTTTGAGCATTCAGTTCCAAGTACTCGAGCTGGTCGGAGAGGATGAGAGACTCATTCAATGGTCACAAAATACTTCACGGAATTCAGCACAGACGTGGACTTGCCGGGAGAGAAAATACTCGGTTGTAACGAGTAGGAAGTTGCTGCTTTGCGTCTGTTGTTTTACTATATTTTTATTGAGAGAGCTTGTTTAATTATTTATAACTCGTTGTAATGTTTTGAATGTCATATTAATATTGTTTTCATTGTTTAATAAGAAATCAGCATGTATAAGTTGAGACAAAGTGTTTAATTTTTTAGAACTCTTTATAATGGTTTGAATGTCAAAGTAATTAATATTTGTTAGAAATATTTGCGAATGCGTAGATAGTGGAATATAGGTGCAATTGAGAACCTTCCCAGGCCCACTAGTGAGACTGAGGGTATTGGAAATCAGAATGCATGTATCCTTCCAACGAAACAAATATATAGGATAATCAATTCAGCAATTTGACAGTTTCTGAAAAGTAAAATGCAGAAATAATATTATTGAGAAACTTTCACAGTCTGAAAAGTAAAATTAGAAATTGAGAACCTTCCCAGGCCCACTAGTGACACTGAGGGTATTGGAAATGAGAATGCATGTATCCTTCCAACGAAACAAATATATATGATAATCAATTCAGCAATTTGACAGTTTCTGAAAAGTAAAATGTAGAAATAATATTATTGAGAAACTTTGAACCCAAAAGGACGACTGGGCTCCAAACTCATCTAAATAAACTGCCATGGTTATTACAGACTCCAATGGATATGAAGGGTGCTTTATTATCTCATTATTGTTGAATTGCAGGGATGTTACATTCACCAGATCATGAACAAGCAATCTTCGATTGCAATCATCTCTCTCATGCCTGCGCTGCCCGAAAATTAATATGATTAACGTTAAGAAGTCTAAATTAATGGCATCATTGTGCAGATATACAACGAATTGCTGTAAGGAAAGCAAATGCAAGAAAAAAGAAGTCGTTACCTTGTATATCTTCATGAGCTTCTCAGTAGATTGGCGGCGGTGGAGAAGTGTATTTGTAATGGTAGGGAGGTGGTGGAGATGTGTACTTGTAGTGGTAAGGAGGAGGGGAGTGGGTCGGTGGAGGTGGAGATTTGTAGTGATAGGGAGGTGGAGGAGATGGGGATGGTGGTGGTGGGGATTTGTAGTGATAGGGCGGAGGAGGAGATGGTGAGGGAGGTGGTGGGGACTTATAGTGATAGGGGGGAGGAGGAGATGGGGATGGTGGTGGTGGGGATTTGTAGTGATAGGGAGGAGGAGGAGACGGGGATGGTGGAGGTGGGGATTTGTAGTGATACGGAGGTGGTGGAGATGGGGATGGTGGAGGTAGGGATTTGTAGTGATAGGGGGGAGGAGGAGATGGTGATGGAGGTGGCGGGGACTTATAGTGATAGGGTGGAGGAGGAGATGAGGATGGTGGAGGCGGGGATTTGTAGTGATAGGGAGGAGGTGGAGATGGGGATGGTGGTGGCGGGGAGATGTAATGATAAGGTGGAGGAGGAGATGGGGATGGTGGTGGCGGAGACTTGTAGTGATAGGGAGGAGGAGGAGATGGGGATGGTGGTGGTGGAGGGGACTTGTAATAGTATGAATTAGCCTCGACCAGAGGCATTATTGCTGTGGCCATAAAGCAAAACAATGCCATAATGAAGAGCGCCATTGGAGGATTCTCATTCATACTTGAGTTGCTGGTTATGAGAACCCATGCCTTCGTCTATATATAGGGCAAGGTGAGCTTCTACGTGTCTCGATCATGTGGCCTGTATTTAGCGATGTCATTCGTTTAAAAGTCGGGCTTCCACACCGTTAAAGTCTTTGCAATAACTTTATTGAGACTTTTCTTTTAATCTTTCTCAGCCGCCTCGTATATTTGACTGGATCTACATTCGACGTATATTATAATCATTCTCGGCGACCATAATGGATTAAGTCTGTTCAATGCCAGCTATTGACGAAGGACGCGTCCCCCATCGTGGCATATTCCTCCATATGGGAATTCGTATAAGTTTGGTGAGAAGTAATATAGTATCATTGTCGATCGAATCCATTCCCGTTGAAAAGTCGCCCACCCCGAGTATACACGCAACTAGAAGGGGACGGCGTGCAGTATAACAGTCTGGAAACCACTTTAATAAGCTTGTCAGCAGAACATGCAGAGTAGTTGTTGCATGCATTTTCCATCGCATGATGCTGAAACAATATTAAGCAATATAATAACTCTGCTCTCCATCGCATTCCATGCAAATTTCACGTTAAGATAAGATAATGATAACGTTAACGACAGCGTACAGGTAAGAAGTGTTGAATAGTGGGCAGCTGAAATTGCAGCAGCATCATGCAAGGAGGTCACAATAATGTATAACCAGTATGACTTTGTTTATGAGTTACGTTCTGTAAAATAGTGCTTCAGTTTTGCGACAAGCCTTTTTTATTAATGGGGAAGTAGAAAAAAATTCAATTGGGTAGCAAGCAGCCAGAATAACACTGAAATAATTCTCGTACCATTATTGATCACTGATTATTATTTTCATCCTAGTGAGAAAATACAATATGGCCGAGGAGAATGACAACTCACACCTTATACCATGAGAATAAAAGGTATAGGATGAGCTTAAGACAATGTTGAGTGGTCGTGGTAATATATAGATTTAATAGAAATTTGTAAAGTAATATCTATATATATATATATTAATTTACAAAATTAAATAATTTTTTTACCAAAATGTTTTTATATTTTGATTATATATATATATATATATATATATATATATATATATATATATATTGAAATATTAAGTGTTTAAATAGTAAATTTAATATATTAAACATTTATTTTTCTATTAATGAAATATATGGCAAGAAAAATAATAAAGGTAGATGGAATGGTTAAGATATTAAAAATTTGGGTTTTTTATTATTATTTAATTTAAAATGTATGGGAATTTTTTCTTTTTTTATAAAAGAAGATATTTTTAATTTGTAAAATTATATTTACGTCGTAAGGTGTCATTATTTGAAAACAACTTTCCTATCTGCCACTCTGTTAGTGTTCGAGTCATTAGATGAAATGTTAGACAATTGAAATGTTTTAGACCATTAGATCCAATGTCTCCTTCAACCTACCTAACTAACTAACTCACTGAACATTACTAATTTCAATGTCTCACCCTCCAATGGCCAGAAAGATGCAGACGCAGATCAGATCATTAGCTCTGCACAGTGGGCATTTCTTTCATCTGCCAAATTTTTAGGGCAAAGGTTTTGTTCCATCAGGTCGGCCCTTTGATTCCTTAAAGCTTTCATTAGAAAAAATTGAAGAAAGATGCGGCCCGTCGCACTGATTATGGAAACAGAGTCCAAGAGGTGCTAGGCCATGGCAGGGTATGACATGGTGGTTTTCACTGTCGGTCTACCTGTTTCTTCTTTCAACCTTTCAATTTGGGAAATTGTCTGAAGTGATCGAAGAAAGGCCGAGTAAGGTTAGGGTTTTACTCTGTGTTTTTTCTTGCTGCTCGAAAATTTACAAAACAGGTCAATATTTTATACATTTGGACGATAGTGCACTTGCTTTAGTGGTTTCTTCAAGGAATTGCAGAAAATTGTGTTTGTATTGGTCACAGTTTACTGTAATTTTGTGTATAGTTAAATTCGAGACTCGATTTTTGAAGGGTTTGGCAGAGAAATCGGATTATTTTGATCTGGTATAAAGGGGTTTTTTATTTTTTCATTTTTTTTCCTTCCAATACTTATTAAATTACTAAACGCTAAAGTGGTTTTTTTCTATTTTCCCAACTTTCTGCTCAACCCTTTCTTATGTTGAGCATTTAAGAAAAGTGGTCTCGCCCTCCAATGGTCAGAAAGACGCAGACGAAGATCAGATCATTAGCTCTGCACAGTGGGAATTTCTTTCATCTGCCAAATTTTTAGGGCCAAGGGTTTGTTCTATCATGTCAGCCCTTTGATTCCTCAAAGCTTTCATTGGAAAAAATTGAAGAAAGAAGCGGCCCGTCGCACTAATTATGGAAACAGAGTTCAAGAGGTGCTAGGTCATGGCAGGGTATGACAGGGTGGTTTTCACTATCGGTCTGCCTGTTTATTCTTTTAGCCTTTCAATTTGGGAATTTTTTTGAAGTGATCGGAGAAAAGATGAGTAAGGTTAGGGTTTTATTCTGTGTGTTTTCTCACTACTTGAAAATTTACAAAACAGGTCAATATTTTATACATTTGGACGATAATGCACTTGCTTCAGTGGTTTCTTCAAGGAATTGCAGAAAATCGTGTTTATATTGGTCATAGTTTATTGTAATTCTGTGTATAGTTAAATTAGAGACTAGATTTCGAAAATTTACAAAATAGGTCAATAAAATATTTGAAAACATAGTCTCGGATCTAACTCAGTAGCAATTTATATTAGTGCTAATATTAGCGTTTATTCAAAATTTTGTTGATCCATGCATGTATGTTTATAGTTGCTTGCGCATTGGTTCAAGGTTAGATGGCATAAATGTTATTCGAAGATTCAGGAGGGGTTACGATTTATTGTCTTTTGATGAAGGCACTTGATTTGTAGCCTTATATGATGAGCTAACCTCTGAGGAAATAAAAGCTATAGGTATGCGAAAACCTGTCTCTGCTCCATTTCCTTCTAAAAAGAAATCAGATTGAAGCCATGGTTTGGAAAAAGTTGTGGAGTACATAAAAGCTACAGGCTATTAGAAGATTCAGGAGGGGTCACAATTTATCTATGAACTTTGGCTTTCTAAATGTAATTTATTGGATGTTGGGAAGTTTAAAATGACATATCCGTTGTTAGGTTTGAATGCAGTAATTATGTGTCCAAGTCATCATAGACTAATGCTTTTAACTATCTGAAAATGAAGGGAAATATTATTTGGAAAATTTTGGGTATCACATGATAAGTTTACTATATCATCTTGATTTTGAATACACACAACTTAACAAAAATTTCCTAAAGGATGCATGAAGCTTGATTGTTAATTCAATGCTCTCTTGTCTTCAATACAATTAAAATGTTTTCTACAATCCATGGTTTTTCTCCTTGTTTTTATCTGCTATGGACAGAGAACTTATTGTGTATTTCATGGTTGATGTTCTTACCTAACTAGTATGGCAATAGTTAAAGAGAGGCTTGGATTCTATCTTAGATGTTGGATTTATTGATATCATCTTATTTCAGAAAATGTTGTTTTGACATCTTTCAAACAAAATTTTAAATATCAGAAACTGAATCAAAACTAATCATTCATAATTCGATATGTTGTATATGTAGAATGTGTAATGGAATGTGTTAATATCCACAGAAGCCCATATTGTTGAAGATAAAGAAAATTCCATTGGTCTCTTACATAAGGTGTCTTTAAATTTTGGTAGGATATAAAAAGACAAGCTTAGTTTAAATGACTCAGATATGCAAAATGTTGCAAACACGAAACCCACCTCGTAGCAAATAAGAAATCAGAAGAAATTAGGTCTACATCAAGCTTTTTCTTCAATTTCTTCACTCTCTACATATCATGGGAGGAAGCAAGCCCAATTACAAAATATTAAGAAAATCAAGTAGTACATTTGCATATAGAAATGAGTTCCAAAAATTAGGTCAGTATCAAGATTCTTCTTCAATCTCTACATGAAATCAACTACTACAATACATAGTAATCTCAAGTTAAGAGGAGACTATTTGGCAGGTTCTTGTTCAAACATATAGAAAGACAAGTCGAAGAATATATTTTGAGAAAGTCCAAACACCATTCATTTTAAGGGAATGCAACTTTATATGGATATCCTGAATCCTAATTATGGAATGAACCTCATATTTATTTGATATAATAATTGTTTCCAGAGGTATTTTAGACCTCAGTATGGGGAGATGTTAGGCTAAGTTAGATAATGTTATTATGCCTTATAAAATTTGATCTCTCAATTCTTGATAGATCCAGATTTAAGATGGATTTATGCTGGAGGTGTACATAGTTTACCTCTTATGGATTTGAATCTATAGGAAGAAACAGATGCACTTAACCAAGTTCTGATTTTTAACTTTCTTTTCATTTGTTTAGGTGCAGTGTTTTTTTTCATGGCCATAACACAATTTTGGCTCACACTAGACTATGCAAATATAGATACATGTAAAACTTAAAAGAAGGTACGTGGTGGTTAAAAAAGTAGAACATTTTACTCTATCAAATCTGATTCCAGGAGGATTGCTTACTGGAGATGCCTACTGAAACCAATTTCCAAAAAGCACCAAATTTAAACATGTAAAACATATTTGACATTCACTATACTCACTATACTTGAAAGCAACGGAAGTGACTACAAAAGTAGCAGTACCTGTGAAGGAAGTAGCAATACCTGCACCGTCCCCCAACCCAGAGGCAATAAAAAACCAAGAAGGACCGTGGGGATAAATACTTCGAATGTAGAAAGTAGCCCTAGTGTGGATGCCCATTATCCTTCTTTCAAAGAAGAAAGCTATTTTGTTGCCGACCTTAAAGAGTCTGAGAAAAAGGCCCTACAAGAACTTAAGCTCCTAGTTGAAGAAGCCATCAAGAACAATGAATTTTTTGAACCCCTCCGAAGGAACCTGAAACCAAAGAAACTGAGGCCAAGGAAGTAGAAGCCAAAGAAGCTGAGACCAAAGAAACTGTAACGAAAGGGGAAGAAGACACCAAGGAAGAAGAAGTCAAGGGAGTAGTAGTCAAAGGTCATTAATAGTTCATTTCTATTATTTCTAACTGAATTTAAAAAAATTTTGAATACATTTTTAAGTCCAATTAGTTTCCTTAGTGGTTGTTTATGTGACAAAATTGTTGCAGGTCGTTGCACAGATTATAGAAATTTTAACTGCAACAACATATTAGAGAAATTTTAATTGCAACAGTAGGGTGCTTGAGGTACAGTATCTGAAAAAATAATGCAATTGAGATGTAGCTTGCTTATTTTCCAATGTATGCAACTGCTATGGAAGAGGCAAGTATCTCAGTGGCAGAGCAGACCATTGGCCAAGGCCAAATTTTGGGTTCAACTCCTAGTCCAGTAGTAGCCCAATGATAGAATAGCCCATTAGCTGGGGAAAGGTCATATGTTCAATTTCTAGCCTGCTATTGAAACATGTAGGCTCAAGGTGGCTAGGAGGCCTACTAGACTAAAGTGTGGCTTAAAGGGTGTATTGAAGGTAACAATTCACATTATTGGGTTGAATCTTTGAAGGTGCCTATAGTGAAAGGAGCCTGTAGCTTATTGGTAGGATATTTTATCAGCCAAGGGGCTAGGAACTTTGTTCAATAACAACATTGTATCAAAGTAGGTAGGCTTGAGGTGGCTAGAAGGCCTCAACCAAAGTGTGGCTTGAGGAGGAATGTTGAAGGTAGCAATCCACACCTTTATATTGAATCATTAAGGGTGCCTGCTATGGAAGGGACAAGTATCTTAGTGGCAGAGTAGACCATTGGCCAAGGCCAAATTTTGGGTTCAACTCCTAGTCCAATATCAGATCAGGTAGGCTCAATGCAGCTAGGAAACTGGAGCCAAAAATTGGTTTGAAAAACATGGGTCAGAGGAAGCAATCCCTATCTTCAATTGAACCATTAAGGGTGTCATTCGTGAAGGGGGCATGTAACTTAATAGTATAGAAATGTGTCAGTCTAATGCCTTACCTGTGTAGATTTCAATAGAAGGAACTTATAACAAATAAAGAGATCTTGGAGTTTAACGATGCCTTACCTATGCCAACAACCTGCTATTTGGCACAGACAGGGTAACTACCCAAACTGATTTTCCATTACAACTTGAACTGTGAAACAATGTTTTCATTTGTTCCATGAAAACAGTGATTCCCCAAAAATAATTTATGGTCAACTTGATACATGCTGATAGTGTACATGTTTCTCGCTTCTGAAATATTTTTAGGGATCATAAACGAGCATTAATATTTCATATTTACATTATAATTCACACTTTCTATTTTATCTGTTCACCTCTGTGATGTTCATGTATTCAAAATGAGGACTATAGATACCAAGAAAGTTCCTACTACTTCTTTGTTATATTCTATTCTTTCCTATACCATAACCTTATGGCGTTTCCTTTGCAACATGTAGTGCAATTGCTAGTTATGTATGTTTAAAAAAAAAACCATGTTTTTGTATGTATTTTTGTCAACCATAAATATCAAAAAAATATTGCATTAGTCTCTTGAAACAAACATATTAAAATGAAATAAAAAACATTGAATTTATTATAGTTTATGTACTCCATATATTTGAGTTATAATTTAAGTGAAAAGTTAGACTTAGAATGAGACATGACACATATCATGTCACACATGGGTGAGATCACTATTATACAATGTGAAAACATTAATGTGAAATTCAAATCTACAACATAAGATGAGTATTATAAAGTTGTGTACACTTTTTTAACCATAGTATTTTGTGTGCATTCATAATCACTTAAAATAATTGTAATGAATTACTACATGTAATAAATCACTTGATCCTAACTTAATAATAATATAAGAATATTATGTACTCAATGCATAATTTAAAATAAATACACATGAAGACTTAACTAATCTTGACATAATTAATAGGTAATTAATTATATTCATTTGTTATGCGTAGGTTTGGAGTCTTACAATTAAGGTAGGGAAGGGTTGTTGGACATGCTTACATAACTTAATGTGCAACCCAAATAGGACATGTTTATGTTTATAAATCCATTATTCTTCAAATTTTAGGACTTAAACATGATCTAAGAATGAAACCTGGGCCTTAGGCTCTGAATGTGGCTTCTAAGCACATAAGGAAATGAACAATGCTTTAGAGCACCACATGAGATCCTTTCAATTTAGGATATGCATGTTGTTTAGATGATTTGAATAGTAGGCATGGGCCTCAATTCCCTAAACATGATTAGGGGAGGAGACATAAGGCTTAAGAAGTAAATGAAGCTTCTAGGCATCCAAGGAAAGTAATGACCTATTGAATCAATAAGCAACAACCCTTGAGGGCATCCTTGATCTCTAAGTAAGAATTTTTGCACTTTTGGATTTTTTGAGCACTAGTTATGGTTCTTAACGCCTTGGACATGGTAATGAGATAAAACTCGAGCCTTAAGACCTAAATGAGGATTTTTGTGTGTTTGAGGACATTAATAACACCTCAAAATATTAGACAAGACACCATAAGGGCATCCTTTTCCTTTGTGTAGAAATATGATAACCATTTGAATATTTTAAGCGTTGAATATACGTATCAAGGACCATGGAGATTGTTTGGGGAGGAAACATGGGCCTTAGGTCCTGAATGATATTTCTCAGCATATGCAGAAAGGAAACACTATTTGAAGCATCATATATGAACTCTTGAGGCGGTTCACAACATTTCACTATGAATCTAGGTTCCAATTGGATGTTTTGAGTAATTGCTATTAAGACTTTGGACATGGTCGGGGGAGGAATCCCAAGTTTTAGGACCTAAATGGGAATTATAAGCACTCAAAAATATTTCCAATGCTTTGAGGGCCCCATTTTCATATTTTTCAGTTTGCTACTTCGATTTATTTTTTTTAAATCTTAAATTATGCCTTTTTTTACACACTGTGTGAAGTTTGTAAAGCTTTACAAATATGCATATTAAATATTCTACATGCATGATATAATACAATTTTCCATGGAATTCTATAATTTTCCATGTTGGGGAAAACACTAATGCCTTAGATTTCCTTGAATAATCTCTAAAATGGAAAAAGTTTTTCTTTAAAATGCCTCATGACAATTTTTTTGTAAGTTCAATAAATTTCTTACATCATCACTCAAACGCATCGGAGGATAATTTGATGATCAAAATTGTGTTCTAAAAAGCTAATCCAATTTTTACTTTCAATTATCTATAAACTCTCTTGATGTTGTTCCATGATTCCACTCCTTAATATGCTTATACGCTTGAAATAAACTTTGTATTTCCAACATTTAGGAAAGTACATGTCAAGGTATTTATAAGCAAATGCCTACTAGGTCAAAGTAAGCATACCCAAGCCCTAAAATTTAGACTAAAAATACTTCTATGTCTTTCGCACCTAGATATGGATACAAGTACATGCACTATATCTTAGCTAGATATGGATGATCCTATATCAATATGTGATGTAGTGCATATGGTCTTGCAAATTGAATTCATAAATTGAGAATATGTAGAAAACTACAAATTTATAAATCTAATGATTTAAATAGAAAATTCACACATATAGTTTGTTACCATTTTATTTAAAACAATTTCCTTTAATAATAATCTTCACAACGATTCAATGGATATTGCCCTTGGGATTTATTACATTCCAAATACCTATACAAAATTCATTAGATCCCATAATAATAAAATCTAAAAAAATCCAAATCAAAGGGAGAGCCAAGACTCTTTATATATTAGAGGCTACCCCATATTGGATCACAACCATGACCATCTATTGGTGTAAAAGGATGCATCCCTTGTCAGATCCATTTCCTATTCTTATTAACCTTGATACGATCCTCCTTACTCATTTTTTCAACATTCCCAAATATCAACCTATTTATGTGATTTTTCAAAATGATGAATTATAAAAGTATGTAATTCACTACTATGAATGTTTATATTCATCATTTTTTTTGTTATGAAAAGGATGACAATAATTTTTAGGTAATTAATACAAGGATTAAAACACTTTGTATTTTGACCTATATCAAATTTATTTGATGACATAACATTGTGTTTCTTACATATAAAATTTAATTATTAAGACAGTATTTTTTATATCTATGTTGAGTACATTATAACTCAAAATTATTTCCTTGGTTGTAAAAGAAAAACCCCTAAGGTAACTCTTTCAAACCAACTTGAGATCCAAAGGCTAGCCCCTCCAACCTCAAGAGGGCCCTCTCCTTTACAATTCAACTACCTAGTGTCACCTCAACAATTGGTTGTGTCTATAGTACAGTGGCTACATCATGAATTTAGTAGGGTTTTGGAAATGATGGTAAGGTAGAGAGAGTGTATCCTAGGGCATGGGGTCATATAAATTATAAATTAATCGACGATCACTAGGATTTTGTTTGCAGTTATAGGCGTTAAGAGTATGATAGTTGACATATCGTTAGACAACCTTGCTATTGCGAGTAGTGTGAAGAAATAACAATTTTATTTATTTTTAAACAGAGCATCTGATAGATGAATTCCGTTCAGTTTAGATAAGAAAAATGATACTCGAATGGTGAAGAAATATCATGAAAATGAAGCATGAATTTCCACCTTTAATACCTTCATTCAAGCATAAATAAGAAAAAAAATTTAATGAACATAACATAGGTAAAGCACATTCACCAAGAAACATAATAGAACATATCAACACATGAATTCTCAGCTTTGAAACACTAAATTCTTTTGATCACTAGTCACCTATGATTAACCAACATAAACAAGGCACATAGACAAATTATAATTCCTTTTAAAATTATGAACCATCAGTTTTATTTCATTATTAGTTTTATAGAGTACTTACCAAACCATAAGCATGTTTTTAGAAAAACCTTACTTACAAAAGTCTCAAAATAGCAAAGTATATCTCTAATTAGAACTAAATACATTACATTTGTCAATCACAAGAAAAGATGATAATATTATGTATCTTTGAACTATGTTGTTGCTGAAGACCTGACTAAAACTAAGGATAAAAATCAACTACTAATATTCACCCAAATTTTGAGAAAACCGTGCTTCATCATCATGCTTGGTATAGCAATATCTTCCTTGAAATTTGGCCTCGATTCAAAAAAATGGGAACCTAGTACGTAAATCCTTCCTCCAGGGAAGTATTTGCTCCAAAATACTCATTGTTTCCTTCAAAAATAGTCTTTTACCAAATGTTAATGGATTAACTGGCATGCCTCATATTAGGAAAAAAATTGGGAACCGCTGATGGATTAAATGTTAGTGCTATCTCAAACAGAGTAAAATTCACACAGACAATATAATTGTCTGCGCTCATCCAAAATGAAACCAAAATAGTGTCGTCGGATTAATTGTCTTTGCTCCATCAAATTTCTCCCAAAATACCGTTGGAAAAGCAAAAATCCACACTGTGAATGATTCAGTTAAGTTTGCTAGCTACCTCCAACAAGATATCAACTCCACTCTATCTCATTTTCATAGTCTTCTTGGTTGTAGTAGCAGGCTCTTTCCTTTGACCTTTAGGCTTCCTAGAGCGTGTAAGCTTCCATTAGTTTATGACTATATCTCTCTAAGGTGTATTATCGACCTCAATGACTTGTCTTGCTAGGCTAGGGTTTTGTTTGAGCTTGAATTTCAGCCTCAATTTTTTAATTGGTCTAGTGCAAGGCCTTCTTCCTCATAGATCTCAGTTAGTGTGTGATCCTTGATAGTCTATGTTTCCTCTATCTTAGGTTGATCTTGCTTTGTTTCAAATGATTCCAGTTCACATATTTTGTATGTTCAAGGGATGGCATATGAGGAGGAGACATGTTTTTATTTTCTATAACTATCCTACTTCTTCTTGTGTAGAACTTTTTCATTTCAAGAACTAAAATAGGAGGTTTTGTCATCATTTTTTTCCTCTATATTCTATTCTAGATAGACTAAGTCCCCTACTCTAAGGTCCGGTGGGTTTTAACAAGCTTCTTACTTCTCTTTTTTTTTTCGTATGGCCTTAGGTTTAGGCGAGACATACTCTACAAATCCCCTGTGGGAAAGAAACTGTTCTAATGCTCTGTTAAGCTTCCTTAAATAATTTTCAATCAAAAACTTGATTAGGATCTTATGAAAAATGAAATGGGTTGAAACATAGGGTTTGGCCCTCACTTTTTTTGACATTTTTTTTAGACTCATAAGAAAAAAGAAAGGATCGTTCATTCTGACATGTCCGTAAATGTGAGCAAGAATTTTTTTTTGGTAAATATTGAGTATGTTTAAACAACCTTCACAGGAGAAATAAGACTGAGTGATCCTAAGGAGTAGGTTCCATTCATCCTTCAGCCAAGATATATACACCTCCAAACGCCATAGTCTATCCTATTGACGGTGCTAGATACTTCCAACATACAGGGGTATCCCATATGTGAAGTCCCAATTAGACCTCACATAGTTTGGTGTAGGAGACCCATCCAGAGTATCACCTCAGATGCCATAACACAAAGTTTCATCTCAGTTTCAACGGATAACATAAGAGATTATATATATAAACCTTGAATAAGAAAGGAATTTTACATTGTGAAACACTGATTGCAATGTGTAAAATGAGACTTTTGAGAGGGGAGAGACAAAAGTGATCCTATAGAAGGAAAGTAATAGTACTAACCTAAGACCCCTGGATGCGGGTGAAAAAAATAGATCGTGCGAGGACAACTCCTCCCATGCTCAAGCTAACGTCGCCCAGTAACGCCAACTCTAACATGATGCGTACCTCAAATTTCCAATCATTTTTACCAGTGCTCTGTCACACTTGGCCTCTTGCCACACTTTGTATCACATGCAAACACACTTGTATTGTCCCTCACCACCACTGCACTCGTGCCACATGCCTTCAAAAGACACAAAAGCTCCTCATTCATCCATCTCAATGTTGCTCCAACCAGTCCCGAGAGCCATTTTTGTTACTCCCCTCACCATCACGTTGTTGCTCCAGCTTGCCTTATGCACCTCCATTCTCATTCCCTCCCTGCTCTGTTGCACGCCCCATGCTGCGAGTCCCCTTTCGCCCACCCTCCTGTTGTGCACCCCTCCCCCTGTGATCCTCCTTATTGTGCACCCCCTGCTGTGAGCACCCCTGTTGCACGCCCCCCCTGTTGCATTCCCCTCCACCTCTGCATCTTCCTATTGTGCGCCCTCTACGGCGTGCATCCCAGATGCGCACCCCCTGTTGCACGCACCCCTGCTGCACACCTCTACTATGCAACCCCTTGTTGTGTGCACCCTACTCTCAGCCTGGACTCACATACGACTACCCTTTCCCTACTCAGCAACCTCTCCATGGCCCCATTCCAATGTCAAAATCCCATCAGGGGTAGCTACATAGGTGCGTTCTCGAGGCACTATAACCGAGTCCAAGACCAATGTCTGGAATCCATAGAAGGCTCCTCATCAAGTAGTCATGAAAGGCAAGTTACTCAAATGACTGTCAACACCCAAGGTGATAATTTCTTGACTCCAAAGAAGCCTAATGGAATAAGAGGCCCCATAAACTCTAACATAGAACACTCTGAGCTTCCCACACCTCGAAAAACTGAGCCACTCCCTATTCACGAGCATGCGAAGGAGGAGATGGAAATTTGGATCATGGATTTGGACTGCGTTTGAACCAAAGTTTTAGATGCAGAGTACCCTGTTTCTCCCATAGTCCATGCAGCCCCTCCTAAGCCTGCACATGATCCCACAACTGAGGAGGAAGCCACTACAAGTGAATATGGATGTCATATTGAGGCGGAGGACCACATGACAGAGGAATATGAAGGAACCCCAAAACTGCTCTGTAGCAAGGTTCATCTCTATTTTTTGTCAACTCAGGACGTACTTCAACCATTTTTTTTTTATATGTGTTACTGAATATTTTGTAAAATAAGGTTGTATGATGCTATTAAGGGGTTGGTTTCCTCCCAGGAGTTATCCCCAAACATCTTTTATTTTGACAACTACCAAGGAAGGGATTGGCTAAATACTGCCTTCCATCTTTTCCCAAAGCCTATGTAAAGTTTAATTTATGATTTTAATATAGTTTAGCCTTACTTACAAAAAAAAATAGTACTAACCTAAGAGAGACACATGGGAACATAAAAAAATTTGTTAGTGAAATACTTCACATAAAAATGTTAAAGTGAATACAATAAACATTCAACAAGATGAGTACTAAAGCCACAAAAAAAGTTAAGTTTTTCCAGTAGATATGAACACAAAATATATCATAAATATTCCAAGAATAGTCCTAAAACATTTGTGATAAATGCATAAAAATGTGTTGGCTCATATAATTTCAATTAGGTGAAATATCCAAGTACACAGTTACAATGATGAGACAATAGCTCCAATAGTGGAACACTATGTCACTTCTTAATTATCCAAAGAAAGGATTTTCTCTCTTATGCCAAGTAGAGAAGCCAAGGCTAGCTCTCCAAATCTTAAGCCTCCAAAAGTCATTTTCTTGAGTTATGAGGTTTCTTTTATAACAAGAGGAATTGCCTTCTCTAGCCTCATGACTCTTAGATTACCTCCATCACTCCTAGACTTGTAGTGTGTCCTTTGGACTTCTAAACAATTCTTGAACTTCTAAATGACTTTTGGACTTCTATACAATCTTTTTCCATATATGACTATGTGACTCTTCATGTTCCACATTTGACTCTTGGACATCCACTTATTTATATTTTACAATGATTACAATACTACATCATAACCTCCACATCATCATATGATGAGACTTGACATGTCACTATCTTTGATGACCAGGACTGAGAGTGGCTGATGGCATGTACTTTCTCTAGTGGTGATATGACTGCCACTCTATTTTTCTCTTTGTTTATCTTATGATTGTAGCACTTTCACCCTCCTAAGGTTCTTCAATATTGGAGTCTTTGGGGTGCTTCGATCATCAAGTTTCAAGTGTATTCTTCATTCTTTTCATGCTTACTTTTTTTATCCTCCTTTCTCGATCTTACTCGTGTGTGCTTGCCATGAGGTCCCTGGAATACTTGCTTCTGCAATCACCCATGACGAGCAACTTTTAGCTTGAAATTTTCTAAATCTACCATGTTTTATGCATATTTTCTATTTATTCCATTTCAATTCATTCAAAAGCATAAAAGGTGCTTCTAGTCACATGACACAATTCAATCATATAATAATACTAGTAAGAAGGCATAGTCTAACTTATCGATGGAATAACATTTTTCACTAGAATTCACCAAAATTCGGAAATACAATTTCAATATTTTTTTGTTTAAAATAAATTTTTGAATGCACAAATGGATTCAACACCCTAAAAACCCCCTAGGACACTCTAATTATGCAGATTAAACAATTTACACTCAATTTTTAAAAAACCTTTGTCGCAATTTGATTAAAATTAACCAGGAAAAAGTGATGAAAAAGGTCATTCCATCTATAAGTTAGACTATTCCCTACTAATAATAATGTTAATACTACTACTAAAAATAATATTATTATTAGTTGTCAACTTTAATAATAATGATTGTTGTTGTTGTGTGTAATATTCCCAAATGGGGAAATGCAGCAATACATGCATTAAAAACACATTTTTCATAAATGTATGTAATAATAGTTAAATGCAGCCCATGGATCCATTCATTTGTACATTATTACAGCCAAATACAAAAGGAGATCTGAAAAAAATCATGGTAGCTTAGTTAAACAAGCCTCCCAAGCCATTATTGCTCAAAAATCATGCAAAAAGAGGGGCTGCAACCATGAAATAAGCTGGAAATACCCTGACAACGTTATTTTATTACTCCTGCAATAGTAGTAAGTTGTACATCATATCTAGAGTTTCTATGTGCATAAAATGTCAGATCTATATCAGATACATGCACTATACAGGCTCCTCTAATGAACCCCGTTAGGGTTTTCAGCAAAAAAACATGTACAAAGTGTAGATCTGAGATCTAAGACTGCAGATCTATTGAAATATTCAGATCTAGAAAGTGGATCTAATTTGATATGAACAGTATAATGATCTCCTCCAAAATATCTCCCAAGTGAAGGGAAAATCCCCAACACTTAGCAAATCAACTCTCCAAATGGTGCACTGAACGACCCTGCAACTCGTTATTTGCTAAATTACGCGTATCCTGGATCTCATCTCACGTTTATAGATCAAAATATAGTTGTTCTATAGCCAAGATATGAAATTATAGATCAATACCTTCAATAATGTCTCTAATGGATTTAGAACCCTTCTCCACCCAAATGAGTATTGAGATGGCCTAGATTCAAGATCTAGTCTCCACTTGTTACAAATTTACTAAAATGTATAAACTCATAATAGATCTCTGTGGCTGCTGAAGAAGATGAAGCTTGGACTTAAGCTAGATAGTGGACAATATGGTGCAAGGCTCCTCCAAGAGCTACTCAATAGAAGAGGTGGGATTCCCTATCAGGAACACCCCGTGCTAAACAACACTCTATCTCACCTAAATAGACAAAGAAAGAAATATGTCTAAATAGACCATATATCAGAAAATCATAATCATAAGCTATCCCCATATGGATGCCATCCTCTTCCTTATAAACAATGTGAGCCTTCTCACCTTGGGTCCCACTCATTAGGGTTTCCATCTTCATGCAATGAATCTCCCTCCAAAACTGCATTATCCCATCACCAATATCACACCTCCATAACAGCGCTGATGGATTTGGTCAATATTGACTGGATCTCCATGCAATGTCTTCTTCAACACTCAAGGTGGATTTATTCTAACTATCTAAACAGCTCCATATTCCCACTGAGTTGTCTTCATTAATGTTCCACATCCTCCATACTAGCTTAGTTGACTTGGTCAAACTTGACTTTGTCCACATGCATTTAGTCCTTGTTCACACATGAAGGTATTTCATCCAGCTGTGAACAGGATCCCTTTCCCATTAAGAGGGTTTTTTATTGCTGCTAAAAATAATTATGGGTCTCCCTACCCATTTATTCATATAACTATGTGTTTGGAGCAAAATTAATATTCCAATTAGCTACATGATAATTTAGGAATATTACAGTCCTCTCCTCCCAAATGTTGCTTTTCCTCAAGCAACTGTAAGGATATAACTGAAGAGCCTCTCCTCTTCCTCTTGTAGCATCCTCAAGTGATAAGTTCCTCGGAAGGAAAATATGCTTTCTCATCAATATGTTCTCAAGTTGTTCCTCCCATGTGTAAAAGCATGCCTTTGGTGAAAAATCCAAATGGTTCTCATCATGAAAAAGTGGGATATCCATGGGAACAACTATACGTGGTCTAGAGGCCTCCTTTAGGCATGGAATCTGAAATGTAATGGGAATAATCATCCCCATGTGAAGCCTCCATCCCCAACCTATCACCCACAAAAAGTGAGTCACCCTGCAACATGGTAACTCCTGAAACATCTCCTTCACCTTAGGCTCCTGCAAAGAAGGTGGGTTGCATAGCTGAATATGTGGGACTAAAATGTCCATCCCACGTTTTTTCCCTCTCCACTTATGATATGTACGGGGCTACTGCTGATCTTGGGCTGAAATATTATGGTCTTAAAGAATGACCCGAGTCACCCCACCAATCAAAACATCCATGAAGTGCCTCTCCCAAGAACTCTAGTTCTCCAAATGGCTCCTCCCACATTAAGACAAGAGTTGTAGTGTGGCAATCATGGTTTTCCCATTATTTCTCCTAAAACATGCAACATATGAAGTATAGAGAATCATACTCCCAATGGGCACCTCCAACTCTTATGCCATCCTCCCAACAAATCTCCCGATAAGAAAAATAACATCATCAATACATGGAAGCAAAAACAAATAAAAACAAGTTCCATATGGCAACCAGGAGGTGGATCATAGTTCCATATGTGGAACCAGCGCAGTGCATCCCTTGCCTACCTCAAAAAAAAGTGTAACAAGTGTCTTTTAAGCCACTTGTTTGCTGCCACAATCATCCTACAAGATGGAATCATGAAAACAAAATTTGGTGCCAATGGTGCACACCAAAACTCATGTGGCATCCCCCACAAACCACAAAAATAATGGCCAACATCAATGCTGCAAATGGCCTCAAGTACATCACCATACAAGATACAAGAAGGAAAGATCCTCCTTGGTAGATTATGCTGCTCATAAAAATTAAAGGAGTACAAATCATGATGCATAAATGTACATCCTCCATCATGTACTATGGTCATTGAGCTGAAATGGCTCAACTGAAAGCTATCCCTCACTCTCAATGAGTAGGGAAGTGGTTGTGACAACCTCTCCGTCATCATTCACGCTATGCATCTCTCCATATGTTGATATACATCCTGCTAGATGCCCTCCCAAGTGAAATCCTCCATCAAGTAATGATATGCATCAAAGTGCATAGAAAGAAAGCCCACATGTGCTACATGTAACATCTTCTCCTTGAGCTCAGAAACTCTAGTCAAGAATACTCTTCCATAAGAATAGATGACCCCATCATCCACCATGTATCTATCATCTCCCTCTGGGTCATCAAGAAGCATGCAAGCACCAAGATCCTTGGAGTACTCTACCAAAAGTTGAGATATCCAATATGGATCAATCCTCCTAAGAGACAGCATTGAAGATATAAAATGTGGAACTCCCCACATGCTGTTGTATTTTCCTTTGACATTCCCCATGCCAAATTCATCAATCATAATGTTGCTATATGTGGGAGATTCCTTCCAAGGTGGAAGTACCTCCTGATCCTCCAAGGTTAAGGAGTATCCCCTTTGCACCATGATAGTGCCACCTCCTACTCCTACAACATAATGCAAAGTATGGGAGAATATCAACCCATACTCTCTCAGTAACAACCAAAGCAACAACAGCTCTAGTTGCCTCCCCACACCATCACCATATAGATCATGAAGCAACAACATAATAGTTGATATTAAAGGTATCACATCACCCCAATACATCAAAGCTCCTTGCTGCCATATGATGTAAGTGTCATGCGAAATTCCATCCACCACCCTACTCTTTGAAATAGAGTGTGTCATATGATGACCAAACTCTTTCAAGAGTAACCAACGGAGTCTTGGCTCCTGCTGCCCGGTATCATAAATCTGCAAGTGGCTTTCCAACCTCTTGCTCATCCATATCACCCATCCAACCCATGGTGAGTGTCTATCATCATGTCCAAAAGTGGCATCCCTCCAATGGAGAATACCATCCTCCCAAATCATATTTCTATCTTTTCATTTCATGGGATGTTGAAATGCAATCTCCTGGAGATCTCCAAATGAAGACGACTCATCAATGACCAAGTTGGTCCCATAAGGATCCAAATAGGTGGTAGGCAAAAACCTCCCATCATAATGTGAGAGATTCATCACGAAATATCCATCACGACCATGAGGGATGTTATCCATCATAAGATGTCCTCCAACAACTATCTGTCCATCCTTTTTCATACATACGGGAATGTCATTGGAATGCGCCAACAGTAGTTAGGCCCCCAAATCATCACTACTACTCAATGATGGTGATGTTGATCTCCATGATGGTGCATATGTTGTCTTCAAATCATACTCTATGTTGAACACATGGTTCTACATGGCATGGTTTAGGACAATACTCATCCCATCCTCCAAAATTCTACACTCGAACCCTAAGAGTTGTGTGCAGCTCAACAATGATACACTAGGATGACTATGTATCTCTTCCTTGAAAAAATCAAGGCTGCCCAATGCAGTGAA
This sequence comes from Pinus albicaulis, assembly GCA_034641835.2. Taxonomy (NCBI): domain Eukaryota; kingdom Viridiplantae; phylum Streptophyta; class Pinopsida; order Pinales; family Pinaceae; genus Pinus; species Pinus albicaulis. The sequence continues at coordinate 38,597 of JAXQQM020073032.1, forward strand.
AGTATTCTGCTCCAAATCAGAAATATGTTTTTACAGTTGGTCATGTAGTGGCATATTCTCACAATCCTCCATATGATGTGCTAAAATAACAGGAAATGGAAACATGTGCATACCTTGGTAAAACTTGGGAACATCTGGTACTGCTACAAGGGTACCTTCCTCCAGTGTGATGGCTTCCCCAACTACTGATGGTGATAGTTGTTCCTCTATGGCTTCATCAGTGTTGGTACAAGTCTCCTCCTCCTCATGCATCTCAAAAATAATGCATGGGACTCTAGATGTTAAGAGATCAAGACTACTTTGCAAAGGTGAAAGTATCTTTTATCCCGATGTAAGTGCTCCTGTAGTAAGTGGTGGTCAAGGCTTCTTTTCCTCTGATTTCTTCTTGTCAAACTTTCTGACCAAACTTTGAGTAAAGTCTGCAAATGAAGTCACTCTTTCATGACTCAAATGGCTAAACCACCAAATTCTTGCTTCACCCTCAAGGTGTAGCACTGCAATCTCAACAATTATTTCTCTACTATTGTATGTAGCAGAAAAAATGCATCCAATTTCTTTCCCCAAGCCCTTGTTGTGCATGAGGATGACCCATAAAAGGTAGACAATAGAAATCTATTTCCCTTCTTCCTTCTATTGCTGCAAGGTCTCCTTTCTTATTTGAGCTAAATGAACTATGGGAGAGTTAGATTCTCCTTGAAAGCTCTAGGTTGAGACTTATACTCTGCAAAATACTCACTTAGAATCTCATGATATAAGTGTTCTCCATCTCTATGCCTCTTATCTTCACAAGGAAAGGCCATAGTATGTTTATTTGGAGCTCTATGCAATACCAGATCTTATTTTTACTGATAGGAAGTACATGGACCTTCCTCATCTTGAAACCCTAAAGTGGTTTCACTTCCTCTCTCCATTTTTCTTTGCTTGACCTCCTTGGTGAGGTCCTTCTTAGATCTGAAAAGAGATGAGATGGAACTCATTCCTCCCATCATTCTGATCTCTTCTCCTTCTCTTCTTAGATTCTTATAGCATATTGGCTGAAACCTTACAGGTTGAGCCAAAGATCATGCTCTAATACCACTGTAATATTCCCAAATCGGAAATGCAACAATACATGCATTAAAAACGCATTTTTTAGAAATGTATGCAATAATAGTTAAATGAAGTGCATGGATCCATTCATTTGTACATTATTACAGCCAAATACAAAAGGATATCTGAAACAAATCATGGTATCTTAGTTAAACAAGACTCCCAAGCCATTATTGCTCAAACATCATGCAAAAAGAGGGGCCGCAACCATGAAATAAGCTAGAAATACCCCGATAGCATTATTTTATTACTCTTTCAACAAAAATAAGTTGTACATCATATCTAGAGTTGCTATGTGCATAAAAATTCAGATCTATATCAGATCCATGCACTATACAGGCTCCTCTAATGAACCCCCTTAGGGTTTTCAAAAAAGCACCATGTACAAAGTGTAGATCTCAGATCTAAGACTGCAGATCTATGGAAATATTCATATCTGGAAAGTGGATCTGATATGATATGAACAGTAGAATTATCTCCTTCAAAAGATCTCCCAAGTGAAGGGTAGATCCCCAACACTTAGCAAATCAACTCTCTAAATGGTGCACTTAACCACCCTGCAACTGCTACCTCAGAAATTACGCAGATTTGGATATCTTTTACACTGTAGGGATCAAAATATAGTTGGCCTGCAGCCAATATATGAAAATATAGCTCAATACCTTCAATACTATCCTTCCAATGGATTAGAATCCTTCTCCACTGAAAATGAGTATTGAGATGGCCTAGATCTGGAGATCTAGTCTCCACTTGCTCCCGCTTACTGAAGCAGACAAACCCTCAATAGGATCTGCACTATCAAAGGAAGATGAAGCTTGACCTTAATCCACCTAGTGGACAATATGGTGCAAGGCTCCTCCAAGAGCTACTCAATGGAAGAGGTGGGATTCCCGATCAGGAACACCCTGTGCTAAACAACACTCTATCTCAACCAAACAACCAGATAAAGAAATATGTCTAAATAGACCATATATAAGAAAACCATAATAATAAGCTAACCCTATATGGCTGCTATATTCTTCCTTATAAACAATGTGAGCCTTCTCACCTTGGGTCCCACTTATTAGGGTTTCCATCTTCATGCAATGAATCTCCCTCCAAAACTGCGTTGTCCCATAATTAATACCATACATCCATAACAACACTAATGGATTTGGTCAATCTTGACTGGATCTCCATGCAATGTCTTCTTCCACACTCAAGGTGGCTTTATTCTAACTATCTAAACATATCCATATTCCCATTGAGTTATCTTCATTAATGTTCCACATCCTACATACTAGCTTAGTTGACTTGGTTAAACTTGACTTTGTCCACATGCATTTAGTCCTTGTTCATACATGAAGGTGTTTCATCTAGTTGTGAATATGATCCCTTTCCCATTAAGAGGGTTTTTTATTGCTGCTAAAAAGATTTATGGGTCTCTCTACCCATTTATTCATCTAACTATGTGTTTGGAGCAAAATTAATATTCCAATTAGTTGCATGCTAATTTAGGAATATTACATTGTGGACTTTGATAATAATAGTAATAATAATAAATATTAAAATTTATTATATTATTATTATTAAGGTTTGTAAATGATATTATTATTATTTGTGAATAAGGTTGGTCAACCTATAAAATTATTATTATAGGGTTGACTATGTTAAACCATTGATCATTGTTAGTTATTAATAATATTTCCAATCACATAATAATAAGAATAATAATATAATTGACTTTATTATCATTATTAGTAAACTTTATTAATATTAATATTAAACAATTTTAAATATTGACTGTGTCCAATCAAGATTGACCTTGGCTGACTAAATTTGACAATGTTTGACTTTAGAAAACCATGGTTGACTATAATTGAATATGGTTAGTATACTCAACCTTAATATTATTATTATTATTATTCATCAACTTTATTAATATTAATGTTATAAGGTTAAGAGGTTTGAACACTATTATATTATATTCAATCATACAGTAATAATAATAATATAGTCAACCTTAATATTAATATTATTATTAGTCAACTTTATTAATATTATCATTATTATTAGACACTTTAGATATTGATTCTAATACATGAAGGATGACCTTAGTTGACTAAGGTTGACAATGTTTGAATTTGGTCAATATTGGTTGAATATAATTGAATATGGTCTAGTTACGTTGATTGAGGAAAATTATGACTAAACAAGGTTGACTATTGTTAAATATGATAAACATATAGTTGACCAAGTTTTATCATGGTCAACTATTTAAACATTGACTATAAAGGTCGATTTTGTTTGACTATGTTTGGCTAATGTGGTTGACTATGTTTAATCATTAATATTAATCAATAATATTAATATGTGATTATGTTTGACCAAAGTTGAAGAGTCTTGATTGTGAAACATAGCCAAACACAGTCAACCACATTAGTAAATGTGGTTGAATAATTTATCAACCTTGCATTGCGGCATTGGAGAAATTGCAATATAATGTAACATTGCGACAGTGTTTGTCACATTGCCACATTAGATATATTTATCCACCATTCCATAGATTTCTTATGTTTTATTGAAGTTTAAGAGTGTTGACTCTCAAACAAAATCAACAATATTCAACAACATTAGTAAATATGGTTGACTAGTTTTGTAATGTCTCATTGCGACGTTGGATAGATTTTTGTACCATTCCGATGTCACAATATTATTATTATTTAGCTTTATCAGTACTAATATTGCTAACTATCATATTATGATGTTGGATAGTTTTTGTATCGTTCCAACATCGCAATATTAATACTATTATTATTATTATTGTTAGTCAAATTTATTAATATTAATATTCATATTATAAAAAATAAATAAATCTTTATTGTGACCGATCAAGGATGACCTCAGTTGACTAAGGTTAACAATTTTTTACTTTGGTCAACCATGATTAACTATAATTGAATATGGTTAAGTTATATTGTCTGAGGAAGACTATGAGTAATTAATCTTGAGTATTGTTAAATATGGTAAACATAGGGGTGACCAAGTTTGAGCATGGATAACTATTTAAACATTGACTAGAAAGGTTGAATTTGTTTAACTATGTTTAAATAATGTGGTTGACTATGTTTGACTATTAATATTAATCAATAATAATAATAATAAGCAGTTATATTTGACAAAACTTAAAGAGTGTTGATTGTCAGGCATAGAAAATCATATTAGTAAATGTGGTTGACTAATTTCTTAATTTCATATTTCGATGTTGGATAAATTGCAATGTAATGAAATATTGTGACAATGTTTGTCATAATGTGACATTGGATAGATTTTTGTACCATTCCAACATCACAATATTATTATTATTATTATTAGTTAACTTTACTAATATTAATATTGATATTATTAAACATTTTTAAATCTTGATAGTGATCAACCAAGGATGGCCTTAGTTGACTAAGGCTGAAAATGTTTGACTTTGGTCAACCGTGGTTGACTATAATTGAATATGGTTCACCATGTGTGACTATTATTAAACATCACTGACTATGTTTTTACTATGGTTAACGATTCTTTGAGTATGGTTAGCCATGGTTGACTATGATTTTCTAACCCTATTTAAACATCATTGACTATGTTTTGACAATAAATGGCTATGTTTTAAAATTGTTTGACTATGGTTGACCACAATTGACTATAGTTGTCCATGTTCACCATGTTTAAACATCACTAACTATGTTTTGAATATAAATGATTATGGTTAACAATTATATGACTATGGTTGAACATGGTTTGACTATGATAACCAATATTTGACCATGGTCTTCCTATGTTTAACCAAAGTTGAATATGATTGACTATAACTTACCATGGTTTGAATATGGTTTGACTTCGGTTGATCATATTGTGACTATGGTTTATCTATAGTTGACCATGATTTGACTATGATTACCATTGCAATGGTGGTTGTTAATAGTTAATCGTGACCATCCACTATAGGCCTCCATGGTCAACCATGGTCATCCACTATGGTTCAATATGGTTCACTATAGGTCACCTACATATATACCATGATGCTTGTGGTAAGCATGTTTCACCATGGTAGTCATATTGACTATTGTTTATTATGATGCCTATATTGACTATAATTGACTATGCCATCAATAGTCAACCATAATTAACATGTATTAATATATAGATTAATTTAGAGTTAAGGTGTTATAAATATGTATAGTAATATAATTGCATAATGTGTTATTAATGTTATATTAAACTCTTATTAATGTTATTAAAATGTTATAAAAAATTTATTAATATTATATTAATGTTTTAATAGTGTTATATGTGTGTGTGTGTGTGTGTATTTTATTATTATATTAATGTCATAATTAAATATATTAATATTTAATTACATGTATTAATACTAATTATATTAGAAATAATTTTATAATATAAGGTTGATATGTTAATATTAAAATTATAATTAACATTATTTATAATATTATTCTTGTTAATAGTAATGTTAATAATAATATTAATACTAGAAATTTAACTAAAAGGTGAAAAGGAATGCATATAGGTGTGGGGGAAATGTGGAAGACAATAATAAAGTGAAATACATGGACAATGAAATACAATCAAAATTTGAGTTTCTATATATCTTCTAAAGAACGTAGCAAGAAGTTAAATTTAAGAAGAAAGTTACACTAACATAAATATCCTAGAACAATGGCAATCCTTGCAGGCACAATGTATATAACAGAGGAGTTCCATTTCTTTTGGGTTTTTAAAAATGGCATGAAATAAATTCTAAAAATAAATCAGAGTGCAGAAGGGTTTGTAGAAAGTCCTTGTAGATTCAAAATGCTAATTGTAATTTGCTAAAAAAATAGACTTGAATCTACTCTACCAATTCTAGAAACAATAAATAATCGTGAAATCATGAAGCATACAAGAGAAATAATTTAATCAAAACATCACACAATGATTTCTGAGGGAAAGCCACAGCTAAAAACCCTACTATATGTATATTTCATTAGTCAAAAAATATGAGAATATTACAATGCTTTGATCGTGCCCAAGCAACCTATGCACTATCTCTATCTATCTCACTACCTCCTAGACAAACCTTGACCAATACTTAACCAAATTTTTTCTTTCCGAAGTTTTTGTTTCCTTGCTTTGTTTCCTTCGATAATTAGCCCCTATTGATTAGGGAAATACCCATCCAATATTTTTCAATCCATCATAGTCCTTCCTCTGACTACATGCAACACCTCTACAATTTGGATGATTATACAATTGATAGTACATTACCCTTGAAATCCAATATTAAATGGGTAACTCTCAGTTCACACATGCATGGGTTATTTATGGTTGATTTATCAGTTATCTAGTTGATCATTGAGTAGACAACTCACTACTAGATCTCCCACTAGTTCCTCCAGCAGTTGGAACTAGTTAAACTAACTTTAACTTGGATAAAATAAATGAATTAATTACAACTCGAAATAAACTCACCCAAGGCTCCTAAAAAGTAGGAACCACTCTACATGCTCAAGTTAGACCCTCAACTAGAATTAATTGAACCAACTAAGTCAAACTAACTTAGTTAACTTGTACAAGTTGTCATGTGATATGGAATCACAATTTTATTCTAATTTAATTCAAGGGAAAATTAAATTGGAATCTTTCTTGGTGCCATTTTCAACACTCCCTCTCAACAAGAAAGGGATTATCAAATGCCCCAATCCTGCCTGTATGGAACTCAAATTTTCCTCTTGATAGTGCCTTCGTCAAGATGTCTGCATCTTGTTCCTCTATAGGAATGTACTCTGGCATCATGATATGCCTCTACACATAATCTCTGAGATGATGGTATTGAATTTTGATATGCTTGGACCTGTCATGAAAAAATAGATTCGTTAAGAGTTTGATGCAACTCTGGTTGTCACAGTAAATCACTGTAGGATCCATCTACTAACCAAATAACCTAATAAGGATCTTCCTCATCCATATAGCCTCATAAGCTACTTGAATAGAATCCATATACCTAACTTTTGTTGAGTTGTGTGCAACTGATATATGCTTCCTGTTGTACCAAGAAACTTTTGTTGACCAATAATAAAGATTTTGCCTGATGTGCTCTTTTTGTCTGATGGAATCCCTTCCCAATCTACATTTGTGAAGGCTTGAAGCTTCACTCCCTCTATCCACCTATACCAAAGACCAAACTGAGTGGTGCCTCTTAGGTTTCTCAACACATGTTTGGTTACCTTCCAATAGATTTTATTTGACTTAACCATTGTTCGAGTAAGTTATTTAACTGCATAACACATGTCCAATCGTGTGTTTAACAAGTACATAAGTGAACCCATGAGCTACCTGTAAATGGTAGCTTCTGCCACTTTGCATGAAGTAACATCTTCCTTCCTATAATTCCTAGCTACATGTGGGTTTGTTGCTCTCCATGTGAAACTTCTTTAGTATCTTGTTGGCATACTTTCCCTGAGAGAAAACAGTTCCCCATCTACCTACTAAATTTCCAAACTAAGGAAATAATGCTTGAGCCCCATGTCTTTCATTTCGAGTTCTCTTTCCAAATCCTCTTTGCAATATTTTATCATCTTCTCATCACCCGTTAGAATTACATCATCGACATCTAATACTATAATCAATAATTTACTTTCAACCACAATATGGTAAATATTTGCATCTGCTTCACTTTTGGTGAAGCCCAAACCAGTGAAATTGTTGTCAATCATGGTGTAGCAAGAACAGGGTGCTTGTTTCAATCCATACAACGCTCGCTTGAGTTTGCACACATGCGACTCTTTTTCGAAGGTCTTGAATCCTTCAAGTTGATCTATGTACACCTCTTCCTCAATCACCTTTTTGAAAAAAAAAATCTTCACATACATACAATGTATCTTCCATCCCATCCGCAATGAAAGTGCTAGAATAGATCTAATTGAAGAGTACCTTGTTATTGGAGCAAAGGTCTCCTCGTAATTAATTCCCTCCACCTTAGAAAACCCCTTGGCCACAAACCTGGCTTTGTGTTTCTCGACACATCCATCTGCTGCTTGTTTCACATTGTAGATCCCCTTAGATCCTACAATTGACTTGTCCTCTGTTATTGGGAAAAAATCCCATGCAATATTCCTGATAATGGAGCCATACTATACCATGGAATCAACCCATACTTTTTGTTGCACTCTTTCCTCTAATGAGGATGGCTCAGTCTCTACACTCTCACTCATAAGAGCCATGTAGCTAGTGTACCGACCTGGTGACATCCTCTGCCTGCGCTTTGATGTGGGTGATCCCACATTATCTCTATAATCATGCATAAATAAGTCAGCCTCTCTAATGCGCTTCTTTCCATCTCTAGATGTCTCTCCATGAGTGGGTGCTTCCACTCACTTCTCCCCTTCTTGTGGCTTCTCCACATCATTTTGAGGTTCTTCTTTTGGAGATAAAATCTCCTCATCTACATGCAACTGAAGCTCCCTCTCAAGGGAAATTATCATGGCATTATATTCATTGAATTTCACATCTCTATGAACAACTATTATTCTGTGAAATGGCAATTACACCTGATAGTTGTGAGGTATATCAAAGTACCCCAAAAATATGCCTAACTTAGCTATTCGTTCTAGCTTTTTCCATGCATCCTTGGAAACAAGACATCAAACTGATGAACCAAATATTCTAAAGTGTGCCCTTGCATGAAGTATATCCAACACTTACATGATAAATCATATACAAATATCACATAATACTCATGCTTAGTTATGGAGGCTGTCGAGAATGGTCCACACACATCTCAGTGAACTCTTTCAAGGGTCACTTGTGCTCAACTGTCATTATCATTAAATGTGGCTTTTGTTTACTTCCCCAATGTACACTATTTTCATGTATCATGCTACTCTAGTGCACCCTTGGGAAGTCCTATAGAAATATACTACATGATATTCAAAGCTTCATGGTGCAAATGGCCAAGTCGGCTATTCCATAATTCATCGATGCCTTGGCTCTGCACCTTCTCTGCTTTCATGCTCAAGGTAGCATAGACTTATACATCCAATTTGTAGAGGTTATTCACTCAAACCCCGATGCACTTCACTTGTCCCGCGACTATGTGATGAAGGAAATATTTTCCTTTGCTAAATATCACATCTAGACATGGTATTCCAACATAGCAACTGAAACTAAATTCTTCTTCAAACCCAGAACATACATGACATATTTTAATGTGAGAGGAGAACCACACTCCCTCTGAAAATTAACAATAGCGATGTCAGTCGCGCTATACATTCCATCATCTCCCATCTCGATGTGCATTTGGAGGTCCTTCTCCGATGAAGAATTATTTGTTGTCAATCATATGGAATGAGGCTCCACTATCCAGGTACAACACACTACCCAACATCGATGTCACCATGCATGTGATGAGGGTGAAATACAACTCGAATTATGAAACATGAGCTTCACCTGCCTCTCCTCCTAAGGGATTCTTGTCGACCTTCTTGTGCTGAAACTTTGTGGCATAATGTCCCAGCTCATGACAGTGAAAGCTTTTAATCTTCGACAAGTCCTTCTTGTCTTCCTGACTAGAACCTAATTTGGAATGGGATGATTTACCTTTCCCTTTCTTTGACTTTCTAGCCAAGGCACAATTTTCCTCATCATCATGATTGGATGAGGATCCAACTTTGGTGTTCCGCCAAATCTCTTCTTGCACCAATTTAGGCGATAAATTCTCCCACTCTAGTAACTTCTCCCCCAAATTTACCGAATCTTGGTGGTTGTTCCAGCTTTTTGGAAGGCCTATAAGTGATAGCCTGACTAGATCATCTTTATAAACTATTAAACCAACACTCTTAAGCTCATCCATACATTGGGTGAACTTGGTCAAGTGCTTTGGTATTGTTTCACCCTTCTCCATCATGATTTTCCTGAGCTTGTCCTTCAGTTCTAGCTTCCTAAGGTCATTATTGTTATGAAACAAGTATGTCAAGGCCTTCCATATTGCATATGGAGTTTCCTTCCCGTGGAGGTTAAAGACAATATGATCTCATTAGAAAAATTTTGAGGTCTAAAATGGGCCTCCTAAGAAAATTGTACCACCAAAATAATATTTATAAGAACTAATATGATTCAAGATGATGATGTAAACCATGGGGGATGATTCAAGATTTTAGGGGTAAAAAATTAAAAATATTAAAAAATAATAAAATAATAAAACTACTTTTTCAACTTGTATTTTCAACTTATCTCCCTAAGGTTTTACTCAAATTTTGAGTAGGATTACTCATTGGATGCAAAATTTAATTTCTCATCCAAGGAGCATCCATGTTGCATACTTTCAATGGACCCTACTGCACGAAAAATGAGAAATACATGAAAAAATGTGATTGGAATCATGTTTTTCATGTATTTCATATTTTTTGTGTAGAAGGTTCCATCAAAATTATGAAGCATGGTTACTCTTTGGAACAAGAATCAAATTATGCATCCAACGAGTGTTCTTGCTCGAAATTTGAGTAAAACCATAGAGAGATAAGTTGAAAATACAAGTTGAAAAAATAGTCTTTTCCTTTTTCCCTCTAAAATTTGATGATGTAGTCAAATATTATTTTATTATTTCGACTATTATTTTATAATTTCCTTAGGAGGCCCATTTTAGAACTCAAAATTCCCCTAATGCGAACTCCTTCTAGTACGATCCTTCTCGCCATTGCTACATTATTTTTCCAGTTTGCTACATCTTGAGCATCAATTGATAGAGGCTTAGGAATATCAGTGTCTATGAACTCCTTCAACCTGTTATCTTTCAACACTTTTTCCATTTTGTTCTTCCAAGCTATCTAATTTCAGTTTCCCTCAAGGGCATAGTCAAGTCTCAATCCATAGAATGACTTCATGATCCTACTACTAGTTCTAGAGAATAAATCTGCAAAACATCATTCCTCCTGCAAGTATAAACATGTAATATTCTCTTCTATAGTGATTTGAGCTATGATCCAATGTAGAAATTCCTTATAGCTTCAAACTAATAATTGTAATTTTCTAAAACAATAGACTTGAATCTACTCTACCAATCAGAGAAACAATAAACGATCACAAAATCATGAAGCATACAATAGAAATAATTCAATCAACACATTACAGAATTATTTCCTCGTGAAAGCCACAACTAAAAAACCCTAATATCTGTATATAGAATTAGTCAGGAAATATGAGAAGATTACAATGCTTTTCACATGCCCGAGAAACCTTTTCACTATTTGTATCTGTCTCACTGCTTCCTAGACAAGCCTAGGCAAATACTTAACCAATTTTTTTCTTTCCCAAGTCCCTATTTCCTTACGTTGTTTCCTTAGGTAATTAGCCCCTATTAATTAGAGAAATCCCCATCCAATACTGCACAATCCATCATAGGCCTTCGTCTGACTGCATGCACCACCTGTACAATTTGAATGATTATACAATTGATAATACACTGCCCTTGAACTCCAATATCAAATGGGTAACTCTCAGTTCACACATGCATGAGTTATTTATGGCTGATTTATCAGTTATCTGGTTGATCACTAAGTAGACAAGTCACTACTAGATCTCCCACTAGTTCCTCCAACAATTGGAACTAGTTAAACTAACTTTAACTCAGATAAACTAAATTAATTAATTATAACTCAAAATAAACTCAACTAGGGATCCTAAAAATTATGAACCACTTTACATGACTCAAGCTATACCCTCAACTTGAATTAACTAAACCAACTAAGTCAAACTAAATTTTTTAATTCGTACAAGTTGTCATATGATGTGGAATTGCAATTTTCTTCTAATTTAATTCAAGGGAAAATTAAACTAGAATCTTTCTTGGTTCCATTTTCATAGGGTTGGGTAGAGGAATGCAATGTCATTGAAAGTTTTTTTTTAATAGAAAGGAAGAAAAGTAAATTGCGACATTTGATCCTGGTGGAGATGTCTCTGATAGAGTCTAAATCATTTGAAAATATGTGAAGTTCCTTTGTTTTTACACCCAAGAGTTCAGTTGCAACATCATAAAAAGCAACAAAATTTTCCAGATGGCCATTGTGGTCATGCAATTCAAAATAGAGTACATAGCGGTAATCACATTTAAGGAAGGCACTATTTAATTTTGTGCAATGCCACATGTTTTCATATTATTGGAAAACCTTTTTCATGCATTACATCCCATTAATGCTAAGGGGACATGAAATAATTAGAAATATTCCATGTTAATTTTTGTAGCAATATCATGGTAAACAATACATGAATATTTCTTGGAGTGAGACATTTCAATAACTTTAAATATTGTTTTTTTAGGGTTTAGTTAGATATGTTTGGGTATTCTCAACTCGACAAAGGAAATGATGCATTTAAACATGTTTCCTAAAACCATTATTGGAGCTTAATGTGTTTCAGAAATATCTAAGCTTATAAGAAGGCAAGTGGTGGGGATAGTTCCAATATTCCTTCCATTGAATTTGCCAATACGACCCCCTTTGTTTGCAAGGACTGGAGTGGTTCCTGAGGTGGAAAGTTCATAAATTTTTCCCCTATCAGAATGTAATTGTGTGCCCCATAAGGTGAAATCGATGCAACTATAGGTTTTAAACCTATATAGAAACCACCTGCAAATGAATTTTTAAAAAATAAAAAATATGGTCAGAACATACAATATACGTAGAACTTTTTCTCTTGAAACTCAAAACTGGGAGAACCATATTGGTTTGTTCATTATGCTCCTTTCAATGTTAAAATACATTATATACATATCTGACCCATATAATCTTAAACAACGTGCACATATTACCTTTTATTTTCCTTTATTTCACGAATAATTAACGTTTGTGTCTATCATGTTCTTTCTCTAATCAATGTCATGCATCATACATAATGCATCATGTATCCATAATATTCCATACACTTTATGTTTTAAAATTGAGAGTGGGATAATGAAATTTTGGAAGAAGTTGTGTGCCCTTCTAGAGATGTTCTTAGGAAAATATGTTTCAACAGAATGGTCAATAAGAAGAATACAATTTCCTTCTTAGAAGAGGATGCCATGACCATCCTGCAAAATCTCATCAACGACACTAAATCAAGGATTATTGTTGTGTGCAATGGCATTGATATTGGCTATAGAGGACCTCAATAATGGTGAATCTAATTAAGGAAGTAGAGTGAATGCTAATGGTGATACAAAAAGTACAATATGTCTGTAATGGAATTGATATTGGCTATAGAGTACCTTAACAATGATCACTCTGATGCGGGAAGTAGAGTGAATTTTAATGGTGACACAACAAATATAATAATTTTTAATGTAAGAGAAAAAAATGGGCCTCCTTTCTCTCAACTCGTAGAATTAATTCCCATGTAGACCAGACAATTAATGATTAGTAGTGAAAAAAATTCTTGAATAAGGCCTCTCCACTTAGAATTAAAGTGATGATGGGAAACTGATGCCCTCCTTGAATGTACAATAAAATTATTTAATGTTAGGATCTGGTAACAATCATACCCTCATCCAATTTAGTTTTATGAAGTTTTTTTATCTGTCTATGATTGAGTTTGCAGGGTTTTATGTAAGACTTTCTACATTAACTCATGAGGAATGGCACCGTTATGATACCTTGGCATTGGTGTGGGTAGAAAATGTGTTTCTTACATTGGATAATTTGGTACATGTAAGAAAGGTTGTAATGGTGATTTCCCACATGATAAGACTCCCAATATTGCAAACAAGTTATCATTGACCAGAAATAATCATTTCCATTGTGTCTCTTTTTAATGCAAGATGCCTTGTGAAGAACCGTTTTGTCATTTTCTTCATACTTGAGGAAAAAATAGGCAAAGCTAGATGGAAATTATTTAGTCAATGGAGGAGGACAACAAAATTATCATTTCAAAAGTAATAATTTATGATCCAAGTGGATATCAATGTCCACCCACCTATTCCACTTGGACCCCCACCATCATTTCTTTCAGTTTTTCAGTTTCAAGACAACTTACTATTTTTAGCATTTTTTCAAGTTGTGAACTTTTGGAGCCATTTTGAGGCCCTAAACGACGTTTTTTGGGAAACCCCAAAGCAACATGGTAGTTCCTTTGACTTTTTTCATATCAAAATTTGTAGTAATCGGATAAATATTTCTAACGAGGTATTGTGTGCATCAAATAGAGATCGTATGCCAAAGTTACGTCCCAGGGAAGATTGATGTACCATATTACCGAAACTGGGCCCATAGTTTTGGCGCTTCATCTCCTACGAAATGGTTTTTGGATGTTTAGGGTTTTACATTATTTCTCAATAATAAATAGGCCCTTGAGCCTCATTGTAACACAGTTCAGAGGCCTGTAGCCACCACATATCTTCTCGGAGATAAGCCTACCAATGCCCTAGCTAGTTTATTTCCATTATGTTTGTATGCATATTTCTGTTATATGATATTAATGAAAAAAAGTTTTATTTCCACTAAATATATGTGTTTATGTTTATTTCTATATATTATTGTGTTCCTACATAAATCCATATTAGTGGTATTAGAGATTTCTGCTCTTTCTCTGTATTTCTTTGCATGTCCCCAATGAGGTCAGGGTATAAGGAGTTAGGGTTTTATATAGTTGAACCCTTGCCAGATCAACCTCGCAAACCCAAATGACCTCCCATGGCGGAAGAAAAGAAATACGAGGGAGCAGGAGATCCTATCAAATTATTGCTTGAGGAGACCCTCGAGAAACAAAGGAACACGATGAAGGATAAATTTTCCCAAATCCTTCAACGATTTCCAACCGGTGGTGCATCTACATCCAATAGCTACTCTAGAGGCACCACTCTTTTGAAGGTACAATTCAACTTTGACATTCTTGTATTTGAAGGCTAAATAGATGCATCGTAGATAGATGGTTGAATTTCTAGAAGGGTATTTCTTGGTCCATTATTTATCTGACCGAGAAAATATTACTTTTTCACTCCTTAAAGCCGACCCCATGTCAAAGACTAGTGGGAAGCCTTCTGTGAGAAAAAGGATGAGAGGGAACCCTCTCTGTTCTCAACCGCACCCACTTGGAATTCGTTCTGAGATAGCATCAAGGAAAAATATTTCCTCATGGGGAGCTATGAGGAAAAATACATCCAATGGACCGCGCTACAGAAACAAAGGGATCAAGATGTGTACGAAATGACAAATTTTTTCCATACCATGTACACAAAGTTGGGTATTAAATATTGAGAGAGCCATTTGATGCTCAGGTACTGCAGTTGTTTTCAAAGATACAATAGGGAAGAAATGGAGTTCCTTTAAATTACCTCGCTTGGCACTACATGTCACTGTGTCACCAAGATCGAGCAGAAATTGAAGCAGAAGAAACGAGATTTTGGATCAACGAATCTGAAGCCAGGGAAAGGCACCCCAAAATCGCAAAACAAGGGACAAATCCAAAGCGGGGAAAATTAGAACAACACCATAAATCTAAAGAAGGACATAGGGAAGAAGTGTGAATCTCATAACAACCCTAATCATAGCACAAACAATTGTCAGGCCAAACAGTCGCTAATGTCCAAACTAAAGGCACCTGAATTAGATGCATGTTCTGATCCTGAGTTAGAACGAGACAAGGGAAATGAAAAATGGAAGCTGATCATTGATGCATATCCCAGTGCAATGTTTTCCACCACCAAGCTCCAGAGGGAGGATCCTAAGGATGCAGAGGAGGGGGAGCGCATCTTCCATTCGCAGATGTGGGTGAAGGGATCTCCAGTGCAATTCCTTTTTGATAGCAGAAGACAAAAGAACCTCATTTCAGGAGAGGTCATGAATCGGCTCAGCCTACCGACCATAGCAGACCCGTAGTTGTATACCATCAGGTGGCTTCACCAAGGAAGAGATCTTTGCGTCCACCAGTAGTGTTGTCTTTCATACAACATCAAGCCATTCAAGGATGAGGTATTGTGTGATATTGCTTCTCTTGATGTGTCTGATGTATTATTGGGCCAACCATACTTTTGGAAGTGACATGTTGTGTGTGATTCTAGGCCTCATTCTGTTGTTATTACTTTGGGAAAAAAATTGTACAGGATCCCAGAGGTAGTACCTCCTCCTGCAATCCCTTTGATTACTGCAAAAAAACACAGTAATATTGTTTCCCAAACCAGGAAATTTATTCTCATTACAGTTCGCCCACGAGGCAAGAATAATATTATGGCTACAACCTTGAAACAAGGCTCCCCTACACGACAACAACAGATGGAAAAATTCATGGAGGAATACGAGGACATTTTCTCCTCACGCACAAAGGTTCCTCTACACTGTTAAGTCAAGTACTCCATTGATCTTACCCCAGATGTGCCGCTACCTAATGTTGCCATACCTAATGCAACCACACAAACAAAATCCACACATGTACCATCTGAGGCTAATGAAGCAACCAAATTTATTGAACGCATCCAACACGGCCACCAAGAGGTCCACGACATCTTGGGCAAATCCAATACCAAGTACAAGTAGTTCCATGATTAGCATCGGGTTCCACACAAATTCCAGATGGGAAACAAAGTGGGGCCACATTTGTAGAAGGAGCACCTAGTTGGACCCCACCGCAAGCTGTGCCCCCTCCGATATGGGCCATACACCATCACTAAGGCAATTGGCTCACCAGGGACCAAGTTTGGTAGAATTTTCTTCATCTCATGGAGAAACTCAACGCAATGGGGACCATTTCTTCCTAAAGGGGGAGGAATGATCTAGGTGGATATTGGTGGCCACCCACCTATTCCACTTGGAGCCCCACCATTGTTTCTTTTAGTTTTTTATTTTCAACACAACCTACTATTTTTAGCATTTTTTCAAGTCCTAAGCTTCTGAAGCAGTTTTGAGGCCCTAAATGACATTTTTTGGGAAATGTGGGAGCAACATGAAAGTCCCTTTGATGTTGCTCGAATCAAAATTTGTAGTCCTCCGATAGATCTTTCTAACAAGGTATTGTGCCCGTCAAACGAAGTTCGTATGCCAAAGTTACATCCCTGGGAGGATTGATGTACCAATTTACCCAAACAGGGCCCATAGTTTTGGCACTTTATCTCCTAGGGTTACTTTTTTGGATGTTTAGGGTTTTCCATTATTTCTCAATAACAAATAAGCCCTCGAGCCTCATTGTAACATATTTTAGAGGCATGTAGCTACCCCATATCTTCTCAGAGATAAGCCTACCAACACCCTAGCTAGTTTATTTCCATTATGTGTGTAAGCATATTTCTGTTATATGATATTAATGAAATTAAGTTTTATTTATGCTGCCTCTCTATGTTTATGTTTATTTCTATATATTATTGTGTTCCTGAAAGAAAGTTTCGAGAATTTACAAGATTGCAAAAACTTGCTCAACAAGAAATGTGGTGGAGTGCACCCAACAAAAAAAAATATATTTTTGAAGTTAATGGGGTTTGTAAATACCACACACACACATTGGAAGGATTTTTGGTTTTGACACTCTTATCTTTTCAAAGTCATGAGTTATACAAAGATATGCATCGAATTCAATCCATTTTTTATTTGTATTTTTATTACTTTTTTAATTGAACCAATATTATATTTTATTATTATTATGTTTTGATTTAATGTTTTATTTTATGGATAGTACAATATCTCTCTCGTATTGAGCCAACATTTAAGTATTTACATTCATTTTTAGACACTACAACTTTCTTTCCATATTAATTCCATATGTAAATGTTTACATTCATTTAAAAATAGTACAACTTATCCTCCATACTAAATACTAGAATAAATCTTAACACAATTATTTAATAATTAAATTTTTATAGTATTTCTTTTATTTTTTTATTAGCCAATTTTATTGAATTTTTTATATTCATCACAAAATTTTCAAATCTATTTTGTATATTGATAAAACTCTTTATTAAGGATTTTTTTAGTGGCAAGCATGGATCATGAGAAAAAAGTTCATTGAAGTGTTAGTGCAGTTTTTACATTTTTTATACAATATTTAATAGGGTTTTGGGTTTTGATTGTATGATGCACTAAATTTTGTTACATTTTACATAATTTTATTTTTTCTATTTAAATGTGTATTCTATTTTGGTTTTTAATATAGATGTTATATTTTGATTTTAAGTTATAAATTGAATTGATTATTTTTTGGAAGTACATTGCTAAATTTACTGTAAGAAAAAAATTGTAGCTATGGTTTATAGCATAAAAGTATAAAAGGTTATTTCAATAGTGTTGAGATTTAAAGGGTATTTCTCTGCTTTTACAAAAGTCATATAAGGTTGAAAATAATGTCCAAAAATATATTCTATTCAAAAATTTAAAACGACAAGAATTGCTACTTTGGATGTACTTGTTGTGATACAAAAATTACACTGGCACTAATCTATAATGTTAGATAATATATATATATATATATATATATATATATATATATATATATATATAGATAAGCCAAACAATTTTGATGGGATGAACATGTCAAATTGAATTGAAGTTAATGAATATTTATACACTTGATTCAAAATACCAATTATAGAGATAGAAAAAATAGAGACAATGCAAGTAATCAATATACCAAACTATGCCCATGAGATTGACATGTCAAATTCAGAAAAACACTTGATGCAGCAAACACTTAAAAAATCAATATCTTCCCAGAGAATGATAAATTATATTGTTGGTAATGACCATTCAATCACCAATGATGGAAAGATGAAAATTTATTATGCATAGACCATACCTTTTAGACACGTGATGAATATGAAGACACAAATGTTATCTAAGAATGAAACTATCACATTTATACAAAGAAAGAAATTCCACCAGATGAACAATCCTAAACGCTTGCTTAGAGAAGCATGGTGGATAGAACTTGGATTCCTCAATCATTAGGGGAATTTTAAAGTATAAAATGGGCCTCCTGAGGAAATTATAAAATAATACTAGAAATAATAAAATAATATTATATTACATCATCAAATTTTAGAGGGAAAAAAGAAAAAACTATGTTTTCAACTCATATATATTCAGCTTATCTCCCTATGGGTTTACTCACATTTTGAGTGGGAACACTCGTTAGATGCAAAATTGAATTCCTTATCCAAGGAGTACCCATGTTGTATACTTTCGATGGACTTTGCTACACGAAAAATGATAAATACATGAAAAACGTGATTGCAATCACGTTTTCTCATGTATTTCTCATTTTTCGTCTAACATGTTCCATCAAAAGTATGTAATGTGGGTACTCCTTTGGTGATAAATTAAATTTTGCATCCAACGAGTACTCCCGCTCGAAATTTGAGAAAAACCTTAGGGAGTAAGTTCAAAATACAAGTTGAGAAAGTAGTTTTATTATTTTACTATTTTTTAGTCTTTTTACTTTTTTACCCCCAAAATGGTGAATCATCCCCCATGGTTGACATCATCATCTTGAATCCCATTGGTTCTTATAAAGTGTATTATGGTTGTACATTTTTCTTAGGAGGCCCATTTTAGACCTCAAAAGTTATCTAATGTACCAAACATAGAGACACCCAAGTTATAGAGACATGTAGAGGACATAATTTAGGTTCTTCAATTTCTAATTAGAAACAACCATACATATTTGTAAAACAAATTACTTATACCCTGCTAATTGAGGTAAATGAGAATTTCCCTTGACAACGAACAAGGAGTTGCAAATCACAAGATCACTAACACAATATATATGTTTGTATGTTGTCAACATTTTTTTTATCTTTGTGCAGGTGTAAATGTCGCTACCAAAGGAGAGCAAGACGTGAAGACAAATATCGAGGGAACGATGCAACGTGCCATGACAAAAGCATTGGACTGAGGTAGAATATCTATTCCTGTCCATATTTCATTTACATACTAGGAATTTAGGAGTTCAGCGTGTTCCCTTATTGCTAGACCCATCCTAGGGCTAGAGGGATCACCTCTTTCCGTAGAGGGGATTTTCCTGCACAAAAAGTTGGCGACCATACTGGGAATCAGTGTGCCTGTCATCTCTCATTGTTCGTTTTGAAGTTTTTCTTGTCTATACAACTTTGGTTGCATCGTCATTTCTCTGATTTATTTTTCTTGTTTGACTACTTCAAGCCATTTGACCTATTCTTAGAGTGATAAGCCTCATTTTTCTCAGCTTCCCTTTCTTCCTTCCTTTGTTTCCTTGCTCGGCGTTTTTTTTTCCTAACAATCGCACCCATAGGCGTGAGTTGCCTTTGGTGCAGGTGCGATTTTCCCTTTTTAGCACGGATTAGCTAAACAGTCATGTTGATTAATGTAGGGTTGGTTTTTAGGTTTCTTTCTTGAGTTTCCAGTGTGTCTTACCCTCTGGGTTGGTTTTTTCTTCCTGGATTGATCCATTTGTATTGATTCTTGACTTCATTGTCTCTTTCATTTCGGTTGGTTGTCTCTCATCTGATTAGTGTGGATTTTTCATCCTAAGGCTTCCAGTTGTCTCGAATCGTTCATTTGGTCACATGTTCGTTGAGTCTCGGAGTTTTGTATAAGTCAATTTATTCGTTCATATTTTCAACCTATTGTCTAATTGATTGGTATTTTCTTTTTATTCTATGTGTTGTAGGATTTTTGAGCTATCATCTGGTGTCCACTTGACTCTCCCTCCATCGCCCCAGGCATAGATCACATTTCTCAGTGAGTCAACTTAAAAGCCCTTTACTTTGTGTAAGGAAATGCATGCCTGGTTTTGAGTGCGTGTTTGCGTGTGCTTGGAGTTGATATCTTCATGTTTTGATAATTTCATTCAAAACTACTCAAAGCTAGTATTTTTTTTTTTTAGTGTAGAATTTCATTATTGCTTCTCATCCATACAAAAGAACAAAAAATTTTTATTCTTCCTTTTTGTTTGAAAATGAAAAGTATTCTCTTGCATTAGTAGGTTTCTTTTTCATTGGAAAGTGAAAACAAGAGAAGAATTTTTATTTTCTGCTTTGGTTGTGTTAGTAGCATAAAGGAAAGTATCATTCCTACATTCGATTGATTGATGCTTTGTTCCAAACCTCTATCCATCACTTATCTAGATTTTCATTGAATTGGAATGGTGTTCATTCTCTCATATAGTTGTGCATTAGAGATTTGAGATTACATTTGGTAAGGCCTTGAAACTGAAACATAATTTCAAGATAAACCATTAAATTAACTCAATCAACCTAAGGAAGCATTGAAACTTAATTCTCACACTTAGAAGTCTAGGCTAGTGACGTGTTCTGGTGTCGTTAAACCTAGCAGTTGCCACTCACAATCTTGCATTAGATAGCACTAGTACAGACTTGTGCTCCCTGTACCATCGCATATATAAAGGGATACCCTCATAGGTTGCAATCCTTTATCCATGGGAAGCCGAGTCTGCCACCCTGTAACCGTGATACACCAAACATATCATTTGGGTAGATTGCTTGCACGTATGTTAAGTCATTGGTAATTTCTCTTTCATTTGATCACCAAGGTGTATATTTCAGTTCACAGGAGCTTGGTACACCCTCTTTCCTAGAGTTCCTGAGTAGTTATTTCGATATTTCCGTGACTCTTTAAAATTTAAAAATATCATCGAGCACTTTTCATTTCGACCTAGTTCAAACTAAAAGTGACTAGAGTCACCTTTTGTCCTTTTCTCGACTCTTAAAAAATGAAAGGGAAAAGTATTGTTTCAATGTTATAAAATTAATTGTCCACAATTACACACTCGTTAAGCTATTTCCTTGAACGGTTCATGAGTAATTCCTTATATATTGTTGTTAAAGCCTCAAATTGACCATATCTTTTCTCTCCTTCCTTTGAGACATCATCACCATGGCAGAACTACCTGTTTCGTCGTCCTCTTCATTACCTCGTAGTGAAGAGTCTCTCCCCGGAGTCTCTTCTAAGACACCTCAGTATGTTGGGACTCAAAACCTTGAGGGTGCTATCCTCCCAAGCATTCAAACTCTCACCACTCGGTCTCCCACTGAGGAGATGTTTGACATCAACTGGCATCTCCCATATGCTTTTTTATTTTTGAGAGAATATCCCCCTCAATGTTCGAATTCACCTGCGACACCGTTGTCTGGTCCTTTTCCCTCTACCACTCGCCAGCTTTTCCCTGACAACATGTCTTCATCCGACATGGATGCCTCGAGTCCTGTAAGTAGTGAAGAGACTTTCATTTCTACGGAAGAATATCAATTCCCTCCTGAAAATTTTCCTTATGTAACGACTCAACCTTCCTCCCAACCTTCATCCCTCCCGATTGGCTATCGTTCTTTAGTGAAGGTAATCTCTGGTGCTTCATCCTTGTATCAGAACATGTTATGGTCAAGCACAACAGCCCCTTCTACAGGGTCATTTGTGTCGGGACCATCTTCCTCAATTCCCATTGTTTCGATGATTGTCATGTCTGTCCCAACCCATCCCACTGTTTGTGTGGCTTCTTCCACACCATCTGCTAGTGTGATTCCATCTTTGCCATCATCTTCTATTATTCGTGGAATGCATCCCAATGCTTTCAGGATTCCATTGGACCCGTTGTTAGTGGATCACAACTCATGTATCAGGAGTCCATCAACATATTGGTAATATGCCTATCTCTTCCAATCCTATTCAACATCAGAACTACCTCCCCCAGGGTTATCAGCAGATTTTGGCTTAGGTAAATCTACCACAATACTACGATGAGTATGGGAATCATGTCTATTACCATGGGCCTCTTCCACAAGGTCCATTGTATGTTTAAACACAACAAGCTTCGATTCATCGAAACCAGTTCACGTACCAACAGGGACAACCCTATGGTCCATAAGGAAAACCCTCTTAGGGACAACTTTCAATGCAACAGGGACAGCCCTACAGTCCTTCTGGTCGAACTTATGTTCAGCAAGGAGTGTCTTATGTTCCTCACGGGAAAACCTATCCACCTCTGGGACAACCTTTTTTGCAACAAAACCATCCTTACGTTCAGCAAGGCTCATCTCTTGTGCAACAAGTCCAACCCTCCGTCGGTCAGCTGGGTCAATGTGGTCTTCAGGGATAGCCTGGATTATCTCAACCATCAGGTCAACCTGGTTTTTAGGGAAAACCTGGTCCACTTCCTTCGGGCCAATGTAGTCCTTAGGGACATCCTGTTCAACCTCAATATCCAGGCCAACGTGCACCCCAGGGACAGCTTGTGCAGCCTCAGGGCCAACCTTTCATTCATCAAGGTCAACATTTGATGGTACAAGGTCCACCCCAAGGCATTACTTTCATCCCGCAAAAAAATCCATACGTTTCTCAAGTTGGACCTCAGTGGTTCACTCAAAATCAGTACCCTGGTCCTCAGCTAGGTTATGGGTAGAATTACCAAAATTATAACCCCCATGGACAAAATCCTCCGGGACAGAACATATGGGTTGAAAATTTCTCCTGACCTGGTTGGAACCCTAATATCGGTCTTTATCAAAGGCCTACGATGCCTTTCAATCTGCAATTTCCGTTCCTTGCTACGATGGAACTGCCTAATGTGTCGAAGCTAAAAAATGATCCTATTATTCATAATCCATATTGGCCCCCAGTTCCCACCAAGATCTCTGGCGACTGTCCCAAATTTGAAGGCAAGTCCGGAGAAGACCCCCAGGCGCATGTTATGACATACCACATATGGTGCTCCTCTGACTCCTGGGTTAATGATTCTAATCGTTTACATCTTTTCCAAAGGACTCTCGCTGGTGTCGTTACAATAGATACATTGAAATCTCTCGTGGCATATTTCAAGATTTCAACTCTCTTACAATGGCATTTCTCACACACTTTTAGCTACTAGTTTGTTATGAAATGGGAACGCACCTCCTAACATCCTTGAAACAAGATCGGGCCACCCATATCTCCAATCATATTTATGAGTGGAGGCGGCATCATCGTATGATCAAGTTTGAAATACCTAATCAAATTCTGACTGATTGTTTCACTACCTCTTTTATAGGTTTGATTGCTAAGGAAATCACTATGGGGGAATGTGTTACTGAGGAATAGACCATCACTCATGCCCAATACCTCTGTCTCATGTACTCTTAATCTGGCACGCTTTTATGAACTCTTACTTGATGCTCCATGACCTGGAACTTCCAAAGTGCCGACAACACCATCCATCGACGATATCATTGGTTCCGTGTCTTAGACTTCACGTAAGTATTCTTCTTATTTGATTCATTTGGTGATGTGATATCATCAAGCCCGATTGATATTGATTATTGTGAAGTTATCTCAGCTTTGGCTCCTCCTCCTTCTGATCATAATCCTTCGAGTATGTCTCTCGACACATATCATCAATCCCCTTGGCTCGGTGCTTCAGATTCTCCCGACCCCTTGAACGAGATGTTTTCAACTGATGAATCCATCGTATAAACCATGTCTCTTGAGGATCATCCCTGGGATGATAGTCATCATCATTCCTCTTTTTTACCTAGCCTTGGGGCAATGTCTACTTATCTTGATAATTTCTCTTCCCAGTCTCCTTCCCATCCACTTCAAATGCCTATCTTGACACATGAAGTTTTTGCGGAAGGAAACATGGGGAATATTACTCAAATGATGCCTATTGACATTTGGGTTAAACCGAGGGTTGTTGAGAACATACACATTGGGGTGACCTATTCTCCTGATGAGATCGAGGTCTATACTAGTCTCTTCCTATAATTTTGAAACGTTTTCGCTTGGTCCTACGAGGAAATGCCTAGCATTGATCCAAGTATAGTCATGCATGAGATTCCTACTTACCCTGATGTGAAACCTATTTTCCAATGCCTTCATCCTGTGCACCCTAGAAAGGAAGCTACCATAAAGGGAGAAGTTGAAAAACTTCTCAAAGAAGGTTTCATTTATCTGATCTCATTAAAAGATTGGGTCACTAACATAGTCCATGTGGATAAAAAGTAGGGCGTTATTCGAGTTTTTGTGGATTATTGCGATATCAATCGTACTTGTTCCAAGGATAACTATCCCTTACCCTTTATCGACCAGATCATTGATGAATGCACTGGGAGTGAGATTTTTTCCCTTATGGACAGATTCTCTGGTTACAACTAGATTAATATACTACCGACTCATCAACATAAAACCGTGTTCATCTGTCCATGGGGCACTTTCGTGTAGAAGAAGCTTCCTTTTTGTCCTAAGAATGTTGGTGCCACATTCCAACGAGAAATGTCATATGATTTTCATGATATTAAGCACATTGTTCAACCTTACCTGGATAACCTTCTGGCTCATTATAATAAGTGTAAGGACCACCTGGAACACCTCCGTCAAATTTTTCTTCGCTGTAGATGCTACAAAATTTGGCTTAATCTGCACAAATGTGTCTTCTACGTCGATTCTAATAGACTCCTTGGGTTTTTCGTCTCTAAAGATAGAATTTGTCTCGATCATCTTAAGGTCGGGGCTATCATTAATCTCCCCTCCCTTTCCTCTTTACACCATTTGTAGAGTTTGCAAGGGAAAGCTAATTTCCTGCGTCATTTTATACCAAACTATGTTGAAGTAACCAAAGGTTTCACGCGATTTCTTAAGCAAGCTGTCTCGTTCCTATGGGATGAGATTGCCCAAAAATCTTTCGATGCACTGAAGACATTGCTTGTCAATGCTCCTCTTTTGTGTCACCCAAATTATCATCGCAAATATTCACTCTATTTTGTTGTTGCTTTTAGCACAATTGCCAGGGTTCTGGTACAGGATGATGATTATGGTGATGAGCATGTCATTTATTATCTTAGCCACAATCTTTTTGACATTGAAACACGCTATGCTCATGTCGAGAAATTGGCGTTGGAAGTTGTTCAAGTCG
The DNA here is from genome assembly GCA_034641835.2 of Pinus albicaulis. Taxonomy (NCBI): domain Eukaryota; kingdom Viridiplantae; phylum Streptophyta; class Pinopsida; order Pinales; family Pinaceae; genus Pinus; species Pinus albicaulis. Next base: position 64,538 of record JAXQQM020073032.1, read on the forward strand.
TCCAACATTTTCACCATTATATTTTACTCCACACTACAACCATGATTTCTGATTGCAACCCCATGACCTATATTTTAACTCAAAAATTGTTGGGGGGAAGTACTCTAAGTGGATAGTTATCCTCCAAGAGTTCGATTTGGAGTTCATTACTGCCAAATCAAAGAATTCATTGGTTTTTTCCGAGTTGATCTGCTCCTTACCCTCTGCCTCTACTCCCTATGGTTCTGAGGAACACATTCCAACCGACACTCTTTTTCTGATTAGCACCCTCGATCCATTGTATGGTGATATCATCGTTTATCTCTAAACTTCCACCTTCTGATCTGAGTTTACAAAAGATTCTCATCGATGTATAAATCATCATTCACAACCCTATAGCATAGTCAAAGATACTTTATACCGTGTTGAAGCTAATTCCATCCTCCATCGGTGTTTAATGCTAAAGGATGCTGAAAAATTTCTCAATGATTTCCATTCTAGTGCATGTAGTAGTCACATGTCTAGGTATGCTACTGCTCAAAAAATCCTTCGTGCTAGATATTTTTGGCCTACCGTTTTTAAATATTGTATCCTCGCTATCCGTAAATGTCACGAGTGCCAAATCTATCAACATGAGATACGTACGCCACCTGCTCACCTCCATCCTGTCATTACCATTTGTCCCTTTGCGAAGTGGGGTATCGATTTTATGACGTGTAACCCTTGCTCAGCTGGGGGGCACAGTTATATTATCATAGCCGTGGAATACTTCACTAAATGGGCCAAAGAAATACCTACACTCACAGCTGACAGTAAGATAGCTGCCCAATTTCTATTCAATCATGTGATTACCAGGTTTGGAGTCTCTCAAGCCATTGTCACTAATCGTGGTTCCCATTTTCGCCATTATATGATGGTTGAGTTGACTACTAAGTTGGGTCTATGTCATGACAGCTCAACGCCATACGACCCCCAGGGCAATGGCCAGGTTCAAGCTGTGAACAAATTTTTGGTCACCATGTTTTAGCGTAATATTGCGATGGACAAGTCTAATTGGCATCTCATGTTGTTTTCATCTCTCTAGGCTTACCAAACCTTGGTGAAGGATGCAACCAGATTCACCCCATTTCGGCTTGTTTATGGCCTAGAAGCTACCCTTTTGATTCAATGTCAAATTCCTTCACTCAAGATAGTTTTCGAATTACTGTCGAATACCTTGCTAGAGGAAGAACTTCTTCTATATTTGGAGAGGCTTGGTGAAACTTGTTGCTTTGCAGATCTAGTCATAGAAGCACAAAAAAAGTGGGCCAAATCCCACTTTAACAAGATGGTTTCCCCTCATACCTTAGAAGAAGGAGACTTATTCCTCTTGTATGACCAAGCTCATGATAAGCTGGGGACAGGTAAATTCAAACCCATGTGGCATGGGCCCTACATTGTCAAGCGTTTTTTGCAGAACGAGGCCTATGAGCTTATTGAATATGAAGGTTATCCCTTGGATCAACCCAAAAATGGGTTGTATCTCAGAAAATATTATGCATGATTTTCTCATGCATTTTCTTTTGTATATAAGTGTGTTTTTCATTTTTGTACATTTTTGGCTTGGTGTGCTTTGTGAGCAGTTTTCCTGCTTATTATGTATTTTCTTACTATGCAGATGTTTGTCACTTCTAATATCGGTTTTGTTAACGGTGCCTCCCACAGTACTCGGAACCTATCCTCCGTGGCTTGGGTAATTTATGATTCTAACGGTGAGTTATTAAAACTTCAAGGCATTTATCTAGGATGAGAAACTAACAATGTCACTGAATACAGTGCAATTATCAAACTTCTTATTGAAGCTATTACCCTCGACATTCATGAATTAATTATAAACCTAGACTCTTAGCTTGTTGTTCTCCAACTCAATGGGCATTATTCTGTCAGAAACCCTCAGATTTTAAGGATGTATTTGCGTGTTCATTTGTTAGAAAGGAATTTTGATTATATCACATATCAACATATTCCCAAAAGAATGAATACATTAACCGATGCAGTAGCCAATATTATATTAGATAGACATTTGTGGAATTTGTAAAAGCAATCATCATTGCATAGGAAGATTTAAACATGAAAATATGCATATATATATATAGCTGTGGAGGAGAAGTGAGCTAATTTATATATATATATATATATATATAAAGTAGCTCACTTTTCCTCAGCAACTAAGAATATGACCTAAATCATACTTTATATCTAGTTTGAGTTTCAAAGAGGTTGTGTCTTTGGTTGGATTGGTTGGAAGAACTTAGTTGTTGTCCTTCATATGGGTTGATCAAGACATACGAGTTTCTCAAGAAAAGGTATGGAGGGTTTTGAATGCCGCTGTTTCCTTTCAAAATATGCAGTAGGTTTTGACTTCAAATAAGGGGAAAATAAGTGTGTGTATATATATATATATATATATATATATATATATATATATATCAAATGTTTGCATCCACGTGTACATCATAGTTCAAAAACTATATGTGTTTTGGCTACATCCTGAGACATCATGTCTCTCAAAAAATATGCAGAAATCAAACCTAGGAGTCTAATTTGCATGGTGCTCATGATAGCACACCACTACCCGTACGACCTGCCTTAGTAGTCGACAGATGCGGTTAGACACTCCTACGGTGTGCCTCTGATAAGCATGAGGAATTTCCTCGAATCTCACATATTCTGGGATCCCACTTGTGAGTCCCTCCAAGTTGCGCACGATTTCTTCCTCATCGCTTCCCTCGCCATGAGGGGCTGCTTCGAAATCTCGTAGGACCGTATGTGCTATGGGGGACATCCCTGTGGGTCTCTCTGGTTGAACATCTGCAGCACATGAGTAAATATTAGAACACATATGCGAAAAAAATCATAATACTCATAAAAATCCAAAAAATGAGTTTTTACCTAAATCCTCGACCCAATCATCCCCTTTTGGGAATGGAAAGTCTGGATCACCACTAAAATTAGTGCCAATGTACGACCAATCCTCTACCACGATGAGATTTCAATGTAGCTAGTCAAATAATTATGTTCTCCACAACATGTGTTGTCCACCTCCTGATCGAGGCATTAACTCCACCCAACAGACCATCTGCAGCTCTCGTGATAGTGGCATAGGTACAACCACCTCTTGGCGCTAGAATATCGGCAACCATTCCAAGATGAATGGTATCAATATGTACTCGTATACAAAATATTTTAGCTTGCCCTTTTTTCATTTGGTTAACTGACGTTTCAATTTGATTGTCATTGCTTCCATCCAATTGAAGATGGTTGGAGTCATGCAATCTACGACTAGTTGAAGATGTGTCTTCGTAGCTTCATGGGGAGCCTGAGATCCGGCAGCCTAAGTAATAGTATGTAGCACTACCCTCAATTCCAATTCAAGCAGTGTCTGAATGTCCACTTTTCCACTCTTAGATGATTTATTTTCTCCAAGAAAAACTCTATCTATCAACATACCCATGCTCTCTCCAAGAGCCCGAGTACCTATCAACAGTGGTTTCTCTCCCCTCCGAGAAAATCTAGTTATGAAGTAAATATCAGAGACTTCTATATCTAGTTATTGGTCATGAATCATGAATCTCTCTCGATCAGTGTCCCACAAACTAATCAAGTACTGTAGCATCTCTAGCTTAGCTCTCAAACATGGGGCCATGGGGAATTTCAGGGACCCAAAATTTATTAGGGCATCCATACATGCATCATTTCCCATGGATTTTTCATCCACTTCCCCATTATCTCGTTCTTTCCACTCTATGACCATTTTAGCTACTGATTTTCTTGCAAAACTGACACATGGGATTCTCTTTACCTCTAGTTAAAATTTGAATCATTTTAGTTCGGCCATTTTGGAAGAAAAACTCGACAACATTGGGCGTGATGTTTGTCGCTACTATTTTGCAAATCGTTGTGCCAAATGACGCCACCCCATTCAACAATTTCAGGTTTGGGTACATCTCCGTGCCCAGAATCGGCGCTGACTGCCACGGCCTCAATTTTTCAAACTCTTCCACAAATTCATTAAAACCATGAAATCAAGTAAAAAATGGCTTAAATTGCAGATGAAATTCAAAGCTCCTACCCGAAAAAAGCAAATTCGTGAATGACCTCCTGGATTGCCTGTTGTCAACTCCGCAAATTCACAGTGGAAAATGGTAAAAATTCACACAAGAAGGGGTAAAGGTAAAAAGTGAATTGTTTTTACTATTTGCATTTTTTTATAACCTTTTCTAAACCATAATTAGGTTTTTGGACACCTTTTTCGATTATTTTATTATTTTTTCTCAAAAAATGGGTTTTACGTTTGTTTCTTGTTAAAGGTCGTGAAATGTCATCTACCCAGTATACGTTTACCCCTTTTTTGGGCTAGGACATATTATTTACGAAAAAGGAATACCTTAGTCGAATATGGATCGAAGGTTCTCTTAGATTTTGTTTTCTACCTTTTCGGATCTGTGAGACTACCTACGAAAGGGGACCTGTTGGAGTTTTATTTTCCACTTCTTTTCAAAATCTCTAAACATGAAAAGATGCCAAGTTATTCCTTTGTTATAGTCATTAAAACTAAATGAAATCGAATGTTGTCACATGACATTACTGAGTTTCTCCTTCCTAGGGCTCGTAAAATGTACTACGATGGATTTGTCCTAAGGAAAAACTTGCATGACAAGCATATGCTATCCCCTTCAAGCTTGTTTCCAAAAATAATTGGGGTACTCGCCAGAAATGGTGGGGGAAAATGGAACTAGTTCTGAGTTATGTTGGTAGTATTTCACTCTTGAACATGACACTCATCTATAGTTCATGTCAGGTTGGGGACATCCCATATTCATCATTTTTTCCTCCATGGGTTTGGGTTATCTGTTTTGACCTCTAATCTTATCTTTTCCTCGTCATAATGATCTAAGATCCCTTAATGTCAAATACTGCCAAGTTTTGAAGTCGTGTCGCCAATATGTTCAAGAGAAGTCCATTTTGTAGTTTTCAACCGTTGATCCTCTATTTAGTCCTAATTCACTATCATCTTATTCCTCTATCTCATATCAATGATGTGGGAAACATTATGGCCCTCCTTCGACTGGTCACTTCCTATCGACTTCAGTTCATTATCCAGGAAGATTATCCAAAGACTCCCTTCTGGTACCTTAGAGCTTGCATGCCTCAATGGCAAATTCTTCACATTTGATGATAGGTTCTCATCATTGGCCTTCGATCGAGTGATTTTTCAGGTGCTCAACTCCAACTCATTGTTCAAATTCCATGGATTGTACTAGTAGTACCTTGAGAACCATTGTCATTATTGGTGGTCTCTCTCACACCTGTTAACAAATTTCATCAATGTCTAGTAATCAGGTGACTTTCTTGCATGTTCAACCTCATCTCATTCATTCACATGCTTGAATTTTTACTTGTTCAGGTCAGGATGGAGCGCAAGACCCTAGGTTTTGTCTGATAAAATCCAGGCTATGAGATGATTTGGTTTATCATGACTGTATGAATGACTCTTTTGATTGGATGGCTGCGACCATACCTGAGTCAATTTGATGATCCTTCTCACTGGATGGTTGTGTCCATACCTTGGATCTTATTTCATGTTCTCTATTATGGATGGTTATGTGCATGCCACATATTCATGTATCAGAGATATCAATCGTACTTTATCTTGCAGGTCTTTTGACGATGATGTTTTGGTTTGGGAATGTTCTCATAAACCATTTCACCGCTCCCTCTCTCTCGGACTTCATGCTTTAGGGGGCATTTTGTAATATTCCAAAATTTGCATGCAGCAAATTGGAATATTTTTTTTCTTTTTCTTATATCATCTAGGAGGTGAATAAAATGGGCAAAGAGACCCATAAGTAGGAGTAAACCCCTCATAGTGTGAAAGGGATTAATGGAGTAGCTTTATTTTGCACCTTCCAGTGTGAAAAAGGGCAAATGCATGAGGACAAGGTCAAGTTTGACCAAGTCAACAGTGCTGCCTAAGAGGGTGTGGCTTGCCTTGGAAGACAATGCAGTTTGAGAGGGGGGAGGATCACTTGTGAAAGAAACCCTAATGTGTGGGGTCCAGGGCAAAGAGACATTCACTTTCATAAAAGGAGGAAGAGGCAACCATAGAGAGACATGTTTTGAGTATTTTATTTTGGTTTGGTAGACTATTTGCAGTCTCTGGTTATTTAGTTGAGTTGCAGTGCTGTTTAGCATGAGGGATTCATGTTTAGGATTTCCTCTCCATATTGAGAGGCCTCTTGAAGGATTGCACTTCATTTATCCACATCCAGGCTCAAGGCCAAATCCACTTCCTTCAGTCACTGCATTATTTATGCTGAATTATAACGTAGTGTTGCAGGGTGTTGCAGTAGAGGGTTCCACAACACCATTCCTTGGCTCATCTGTCAGAGGAGGGAGCTTCTATTCCTCGGGAAGGTTAGTGAGGATGGTTTCAGAGCTAAATTTCACATCTTGGCATCATGCCAAGCATCCTTCCTCTGCAGCTCGGTCCCTCTCCTTGAGCACGTTATTTCAATGTGTATATAGGTGGGGGGTTTGCACTATCTCTCGGAGGAGTGAGATCACGGTGCAGGATCCGCCTTGCACTCGGGAGATCCATTGGAGGAGGTTTGCTTCAGATTGGACATCATATTCATCCATCTCCTAAAATTTTCAGTTTTGAGTTGCAGCTGCTACCTTGCAACTTCGACATTTCTGCAGATTTGCCATTTGTATATATATTTCAGCCAATCCTTCTAAGGATTGTTGTACCATTGTTTTCAGGGGTTGAGAGCTTGCTCCCCCACATTTCTTGAGCTGATATTGTCATATCATTGTATTATCTATTATTATGTTGCAGTGTCTCATATAAACTGCGCAGTCATAGCTTGGGCACCATTGTGTAGCAATTTTTTCTCATGATTTATGTACTTGTTTCTTGAGGCTGAGTATTGCCTCTCTTGAGTAGCTTTTTCCTCAAGATATTGTACACATATTTTTCTACTATGATCTAATAATATGGCTATGAATTCTTCTAACATTTTCTGAAGTTGATGCAACCCTGCTCTTTCATTATTGTGTTGCATATTTCTTGATCTCCACATTTGGAATATCTTAAGATATTCCTGATAGTGTAGAATTTCCCTATTTTGGGATATTACAGTGGTATCAAAACTACAATATTGGCTCAGCCTATGAGTCTCAGCCAAAGGATAGGATGGGATTTATCTCATCATATTTCATATCCATGAAGAACCTCCCCAAGGAGGATAAGTAGGTAGAAGAGGAGGGACCCTGCACTTCCTATTCTCATTGGGAAGGAGACAGAGAGATGAGCAAGAAAAAGAATCCATTTTCTAGAGGAGAAAAATGGGATAAGCTCACAAAGCTTCTTCCTAAATCTGTACAAAACATTCATGAATATTTCAAGAAGATCAGGAGGGAGATGTATGAAGAATCTCCAAACGGGTTTTAATCCAAATAAAACTCTAGATTGTCAGAGGAGAAGTGTGAGCAAGCAGCCACAGACTCTAACACACAATGCAGTCACATGCCCAGGATTTCCAGGAGAGAGATGGAAAGAGGAGAGGAGGTTGCTAGGAGGGAAACTCTTAGTGATTTCCTGAAAGAGTATGAGTCTCAAACTCAGAAATTTCGAGATCATCTCAGTTTTTCAGTGTTTTGCAAGATCAAGGTGAAGGGAAGAGAGCAGCAGGATAGATTTCTTCTATCTACCTTTTAAGGTTCACCTACATGTTTAGCCAAAGCTTGGGTGGAGGAGTTAGATACCTTCTTGCAATAGCGCCAAATTCCTGAAGATGAAGCCATCAAAGTTGTAGTGCTGCATATGAGAGTTAAGGCCTATGCTTGGTGGATCTTTGAATCCTTTTCTTTAAGAAATGTAAACATTACATCTTATGCAAGTTTCGCTAAGGCCTTAGTGAAAATATTTGATGGAAGGATTCATGAGACACACATGGTAGAGCTAAACAAGGGAAATCAAACAAAACCCTTGCATGAAAACGCAATTCCACTTCAGAAAATCATGGAGGAGGCTGAAAACTTGCACCATACCTTGTCAGAAGAAAGGCTTTCATCTCACACCTTTGAGCAAGGAAGCATGGAGATATATTTTTCCAAGAGGGATCTAATATTCGGGAGGTTGCCCATGCATGTTGTAGAGATTGAGGGCAACAACATTGTTTCATATAGAGATTATCTAGTGCCTCATGCAGAGGAAGGAGGAGCTCTTGCTCCAAGTAGAGGGATTCTTGCATCTTTGCAAGGAAGTCCCTAGGATGTCATGTGTGGAGATCAAGGCACAACTCATGTGCCATTGTTGAGAAGGTGTGGAACCATGGAGACACAAGGAGGAGGTAGGGAGAAGAACCAACCTCATAAGATGAGGAGTACACACCCCTATCCATTTTTCGAGGTTTTTACACCTAGGAGGGAGTCTGGATTACGTAGTGAGAGCATGGGAAGATTTTTCCATTCATATATGCAACCATCTCTTGACGATGATGTCTCATTGCATGGAGACATTTCACCAGGGAGACCACTGGATCAACAGAGAAGGACGGATGCTTCACATGTTGACGCACCACTCATTGATTTCAGAAGGGTGGAGACCTTGGGAGAGTTGGGTACAGCGCTGAGAGTCTTGGGTAGACTCAAGGAGGAGGGAGGAATTCTCTTGACATCACTTTTGCCCACTCACATTTCAGATTCTGCGTTGTGGCAGAAGTAGCAGGGGAAGGATAGCAGCCTTCCAACTTGCAACTTTGACATGGGAGATGTCAAAGAAGAGGGAAGCCATATGACAGGTGTTCTTCATGATAGTTCATCAAGTTGTCACTATGGAGGATAGATCCATATTGCAACTCCCACCTGTTGGTGGATTATTCCAAGAATCTTTTCACTTGTATGATATTGGATGACCAGTTGCATGAGGAGGAGTATTCAGTCATAGATGGGGTCATCTTCTATCATGGTAGGATATCCTTATCTGGAGCTTCCAAGATCAAGGAGAAGTTGCTACAAGCAGCTCATGAGGATTTCCTTTTCAGCCCCACTTATTCTATGAGAGCATACCACACCATCATGGACAGGTATTCTTGGGAGGGTTTTGAGGAGGATACATATCAGCATATGAGGAAATGCATGGATCATATGGAGATGAAGGAGTTAGCACATCAAACTCTTTTCTCTTTGGCGATGAGATGAGACTCATCTATGAGCCACTCCCTTTGTATGAGCAGAACATATGGTAAGGGTGTTGATTGTTTACATGATTATTTATATGATGTATGTGTATATCCCTTAACCATATATGTGCAGGATGTTGCTCCAAGGAGGAGCATTCTTTATTTTAGGCTTCATGGTCTACTTGAGGCCATAAGCATGATTGATGACCATTCCCTAGGAGGACTTGGGGAAGAGGTGTACTATGAAGGACATGCTCAATTTACGCTATGGATCATTCACTTCCTCCATACTTATGAGGAGATTGGAGCAGCAGGCAAGTGGTTGAGAAACCACACATTTTTTCAGTCTCTATTGCAGTTGAGAGTCAAGCTGTGTTAGTTACATTTGAAGGACCATTGTCCTTCTCACTTGTTACACATGGCAGCAAGCATGATTCTCATTTTTGCTCCATATGGTTCTATTTTTTCTGTCTTTATGAGGAGCATGTTTGGGAGAGAGACAAATGGGATGGATGTGTCCTTTGAGGGAGGAATTCCCCACACTTTTTGCACTACATGTTCTAAGGGGAGCATGCGAGATGGTATGGCCACTAGAGCAACACATTTTTTTCCATATGAGGTGAGCCATACGATGGAGGTGATGCCATATGATGATGATTTCCAACTCATCATATATGGGGATATTTGGGCCAACATGATTTGCAGCGTTGGAGGAGAGATCCTTGGAGATCTAGTCCTCATCTTGCCACTTGAGGGCAACCTTATTGCAGCCCAAGATCAACCAACACTCTACACTTATCATAAGTGGGGAGATGGACAATGTGGGGTAGGCCACCTTGTCTACCATATGCAGAATTTCAGCCCACCTACTTTACCGGAGCCAAAGGTGGAGGACAATTTTCAGGAGTTGCCTAGTTGGGAGGTGACTCATTTTTCATGGCTAATAGCTTGGGGATGGAGGATCCATATGGGAGAGACAGTTCCCATTAGATTTCAGATCCAATTCCTCAAAGGGAACTCTAGACATCACTTTGCTATCCTCTTGAGTATTTCACCTTTACATGATGATCGCTTGATAGTTGACTTGCATGCTGAGGAGGAGCAATGTGGAGAGTTGATTGATGAGAAAGCATCTCTTTCCTTGGAGAAGATCATCATACATGGATGCTACAAGGAGAGGAGGAGAAATAACTCAATCTATCCTTGCACTTGCTTGAGGAAAAGCAATCTTTGAGAGGGGAGGACTGTAATATTCCAAAATTTTCATGCAAAAAATTGGAATATATTTTTTTTATTTTATTTTTTTCTTATATCATCTAGGAGGTGAATAAAATGGGAAAAGAGACCCATAATTAGGAATAAATCCCTCATAGTGTGAAAGGGATCAATGGAGTAGCTTTATTTTTCACCTTCCAGTGTGAAAAGGGGAAAATGCATGAGGACAAGGTCAAGTTTGACCAAGTCAACAATGATGCCTAAGAGCGTGTGGCTTTCTTGGGAAGACAGTGCAGTTTGAGAGGGACGAGGATCACTTGTGGAAGAAACCCTAATGTGTGGGTCCAGGGAAAAGAGACATTCACTTGTATAAAAGGAGGAAGAAGCAACCATAGAGAGAAATGTTTTGAGTATTTGATTTTAGTCTAGTAGATATCTGCAGTTTCCAACTGTTTAGCTGAGTTGCAGTGCTATTTAGCACGAGGGATTCCTATTTAGGATTTCCTCTCCTACTTGAGAGGCCTCTTGAAGGATTGTACTTCATTTCTCCACGTCCAGGCTCAAGACCAAAGCCACTTCCTTTAGTCACTGTGTTATTTCTGCTGAAGTATAACATAGTGTTGTAGGGTGTTGCAGTGAAGGGTTCCACAACACCATTCCTTGGCTCATCCTTCAGAGGAGGGAGCTTCTATTCCTCGAGAAGGTTAGTGAGGAAAGTTTCAGAGATGACTTGCACATCTTGGCATCAGTCTAAGCATCTCCCATCTACTACAGCGCAGTCCCTCTCCTTGACTGTGTTATTTCAGTGTGTATCTGCAATGGGGGTTTGCACCACTATCTCGAAGGGTAAGATCTTCAGTGCTAGGATCAGCCTTGCACTCAGGAGATCCATTGGAGGAGGTTTGCTTCAGATTGGACATCATATTTAGCCATCTCCTTCTATTTCCAGTTTTGAGTTGTAGCTGCTACCCTGCAACTCTGGCATTTCTAGAGATTTTCCATTTTTATATATATTTCAGCCAATCCTTCTAAGGATTGTTGTACCATTTTTTTCAGGGGTTGAGAGCTTTCTCCCCCACATTTCTTGAGCTGATATTTTCATATCATTTTATTAGCTATTATTATGTTGCAATGTCTCATATAAACTGCGCAGTCATAGCTTGGGCACCATTGTGTAGCAGTGTTTTCTCATGATTTATGTACTTGTTTCTTGAGGTTGAGTATTGCCTCTCTTGATATCTTTTTCCTCAAGATATTGTACACATATTTTGTTGCTATGATCTAATAATATGGCTATGAATTCTTGTGACATTTTTTGAAGTTGATGCAACCCTGTTCTTTCATTATTGTGTTGCATATTGTTGGATCTCCACATTTGGAATATCTTAAGATATTCCCGATAGTGTAGAATTTCCCTATTTTGGGATATTACACATATGTTACATAGTATTTTGTCACCATCCCTGCAATCCCCATTCCAAACATTGGAGGACCATTTTAGTGACCCGTATGTACTGTCATACATTGCCATGAATGTCATTGCATCCCTTGAAATGTCAAGAACACAATATTTGTTGATCATTCCTGAAGTATATCCTCAAAAACCTATGCTTTTGGGTCGGAACTGGAAGTTATTTATGTACTCGCACCCATGGAAAAATTTACACTAATTCTAATGTCGTGGTCTCTCTGTCTCTGAAGAGCACCAGCGTCGAACTGCTTTTGGAAATTTTTTAAAATAGAAACGAAGCTTCCATGATTTAACAGCTTCGTGGGCGGAGTCATGGTTGTTTGTTTGACTAAATGAAGTCGAGTTTCTCCCTTTGGCCTATTAGTTCCTACAAATGTGCAACTTCCCAAAGGGATAAACCTCTCCTCCACCTTATGTGGATCCAAAACCTCCTCCTCCTCTCCTATAAATTCTTCTTCCTCACATTGATTCAGCTAGCTGAACAATCAATAGTTATAGCTGGTATGTTGAAGAGAGCAGAGAAGAGTCCATTTTTGTGAGAGAGAGTTTAATCCCACTGCCTCATTGAGCCGAACAATGTACAAATGCTTGGAGATGTGCCTGACTGAACCTGTCGAAGGAGGTCTACAACGTCAAGGCGTAGGTTGTAAACTTCCTTTTCATATATCAATATTACACGACTCGTTTCTGGTTCCAACTTTGCTTCCATTTATATTCGAAGTGTCTAACTCTCCTTGACTAGTTGGATAGTTGTAGATGAATATATATGTTTGTATGTTGTCAGTGTTTGTTTGATCTTTGCGCAGGTGTAAACGTAGCTATCAAAGGAGTGCCAAACGTGAATACAAAGATCGAGAGATCACTGCAACGTGCCATGACAAAAGCATTGGACTGACATAGGATATCTGTTCCAGTCCATATTTAATTTACAAACTAGAAATTTAGGGATTTAGTGTGTTCCCTTGTTGCTAGACCCACCCTAGGGCTACAGGGATCGCCTCTATCTATAGAGGGGATTTTCCTACACAACACCTTTCAACAATCTTGTTCATATGAATTTCGAAACATGTAAGATTGTATCCTTGTAATTTCATCGTATACTCGCAATGCCTTCACTAATGATCAATTTTTGCAGCATATACTTAGCTATTTTAATTATGATAATGTGCATTATGGAACCAATTTTGCATATATTACAACAATTTGTATTTTGAACAATTGGAATTAGGAAATGTCAATGTATGTGACTTGTGCCTGAACTTACAAGAAATACAAGATCTTTGTTGTATTTTTCAACAGATGTATAATGAAGATGCCTTACAAGGGACTGCCTTTGTTTCGCGAGACCATAGAGCAGATAAGGGAACATTCAAATTAGTTTTGTTTCACGAGACCACAAAGCACATAGGGGAACATTCGAAGATCGTTCGACTTGATAGGACTTGATCATACAACGAAGCAATTGAACATGACCAGAATGAGGGTTAAGGAATTGCTTGGGGTGCAAAAAGCCATGGACTTGGGTGACTGACAAAGACGTAACTCGAATTATAAAATCATAGTTCACATGTCATATTTCAATAGGATGGAGGAGAAAGAAAATAAAAGATCAGGATTGGTTGAGGTGAACAGTGCCTACTCACCGTAGCCCTGCGGAAAAAACACTTATCGACATAATTATAATTTTAGTATTAATACTAATACATTTAATTAATACTAATATATTCAATTATGACATTAATATTAATATTTTTAATATTAATTTACTAGTGTTCATGTGAATATTAATATTCAAAACCATAAAATCTTAACATATTTAATATTATTATTATTACTATAATATTAATATTAATAAAATGAGTATTAACATTAATACTAATTTTAATAATATCAACCCTAACAAAAAAAAATGAATATTAATATTAAATATTAATTTAATTTGAATATTTATTTTCAAATTCACATAATTCATTTTTATTATTTGCTCCAGTGCTACCAAATTTAGGGCATTCAACTTCTACATGCTAATATAGGGATAAACACAACTAAGAGTATCTTCAACAACGGAAATATCCCTCTTAAAGTGTTATTTTATTGTAAAAGAATGGCCATAGCGAACTTGAGGTCCTCGGTTATGATATTTCTTCTATCTCAATCGATCTTGAAAAACATGCAATATACAAATTTTCAGTTTGTGAGAAACTTTTGGATTCAACGACTTGCGAATTGTCAGCAATACTAAACTATTTTTCTTCGTCATATGATTGGGTTTGGGTTACATCCACCTCTTGCTATAATAATGGATTGTTGGTTCAATCTTAGCATTAGCCACGGGAGTACCAAAAGGATGAACAGGCCTCACATTAAAAGTTTTATATCAAGTGGCAAGTATTTAATTAAAATGGGTCGAAAGGAGAAAAGGTGGTGAAACACACACGTATTAAAGCCAATTGACAAACAATACCAAGCGGTGAAAGGTGGAATAATAAGCGAACATCAAAATACAAAGGTAAAAGGGGATGCGGCACAATACACCAACAGATATATTAAAAGAAGTCGCCGATAAAAGGAGCACGTGAGGAAAGTCCAAGCGGGTCAAGCAGCGGGGGAATGACGAGACCCACACCCCCGCAGACTGACGACACGTGGCATGGTAAAGGCTCGGGGTTGAAAGGGGCGGTAAGAACAGGCCTCGGGATATGATTACGTGGTAAAGTAAGGGTGGACCCACACAGTGGGCAAAGACATGTGTAGTCCGGCAAAGAAGATTACGTGCGGTAAGGATTTCGACAACATATGTGGATAAAAGGTAAGGTAAAAGTTCATTAGGTCAGCTGGTACTGAGACCCGTACCAGCCTTTAACCCGACACGAGGCGCACACCTATACCTTGTTACCTCCAATCCCCATGCGCCACGTGTCCCATTGTCAGTGTCCTTACGACACTTGCCTTCTGCCATTTCACTCATCCGCCTTTTTAGTTCAAACAATTTACTCCAGTAGTAACAAACGCCCGTATTTCTCTCCAGTAAAACGTCACAGGTTGTTTTCTACGGCGAATACCGAGTGGGGAAGAACGCCTGGTATATCCAAATCACTGTCAGGGTTCCCCGCGTCGCTTTCCCGAGCATTGTCAACCTCTGTTCAGGTATTCCATTCTCCGTTTTCCCTCTTTTCCCTTTTCTATTTTCGAAATTGTTAAAATGTCAGCCATGGGAAGAGGAATGCCCAAGAAAAACGAACCTGAAACCCCCCAACTCCGTGAGTCCAGAAACCCCCCTGGTTTTGAACCCCTCAACGACTTGCAGTCGGGTATCTGCGACCCAAAATATCCTCTTGATATACGCAGTATCAAGCCCCTTCTTTTTGGTCGCCACTGCAAGGATGCCGACCGTTTTCGAGTTATCGCGTCTAGCTTCTATCACCATATCACCCCCCAGGTCCATTCCTGTGTCGATTTCATCATCTGGCTCAGAGACTCCTATGATGTACATTGGAACGCTTTCGTTTCTCCTCAAGGGAACGTAATTTTTCCCCTTTCCCCCGATGTTATCAAACAGGCCATCCGTTTCCCTTCCAGTGATACATACTTCAGTTTCAAAGATGAAACCTTGCTCGCTCAGTTCAATAAGCAGTCAAGAGAATCCCGCCGTGCCTTCATATCCTCCATAACCATCGACCAGGCAACTGCCCTGCCTACATTGGAGCCTGTTTCACTAAGTTTGTTTGCCGAAGAAGTTCGACCTGTTCTGTCTCTCATCGCCGGCCTTTTGGGGGTAGGAAGCCCGGAAGACATCTCTTCAGTATGCATTCGCTTTTTGTGGCTCATGTCACAGAATGGGGTTACATTGGACATTCCAGGCTTCCTCTCCTCGACCATCCTGACCCAATTTTAGGAGCTCGCCCAAGCCCGAAAGTTTCGCTTCTGCTCATTGGTGTTCTACCTCTTCTTGTTCCAGCATGCGGATAAGTTCGACCATTTGGGGTTAGATAGGATGTACTCTGAGAATTCCCAGCCCAGACCAGTCTTCGATTGGAATTGCTCTGTCCGCTAGTTACCTAGGGGAGAGGGTTATGCCAACTTCGTGAACACCTTCATGTCTATTGCCTACACTATCATTCACGACACGCCTTCCCCTAGGGTTTTCCCAGAGATGAAACGCTGGCTGCAGGCTGGGAAATACCAGTGCACTGGTGATTGGTTCCTGTCTGAAGAGTATACTGAAATTCGGGTCTATGGAGCCGAAGTTGCCCCATACCGGCTACCAGTTTTCCCCGTCCGACGAGTTTACGCCCTCGAGTACATCCGGCAAGCCCTCAAAGCCGACCAGCTCCATTTTGTTCCTGCTAAGAAAGGCTACATCTTAAGGCTTCCTGTCCAAATCGGCCCCTTTGTGGTAAACTCTAGATATGCCCTCCCAATTGCCGAAAAAATGTTGCAGAACATGGACCTGAAGTTGGGGGAAAGCTGGGCTTATGACCCACGGGAAATCATTTCAAATAAAAGAAAGAGAAACAGGTCTACGCCCTACATTCACGAGTCCAGGCCATTTCTGGAGTGGAGGGCTAACCTTGAAGTTTGGCCTATGTTTTCACAGATGGAGACAGACTCGTCTGCTACAGGAGGAGAGGAAGAAGTGAACAAGGGCACAGATGAGCAAGAGGTAGGTACTTCAGGAGCAGCACCACCACCCAAGAGGCAGAGGGTGGCCACTAGCGAAGCGGAAGTCATCGGAGAAGGGATAATATTGGAGCCCTTCACGAAATTTGGTCAATTCGATAAGGGAAAGGCGGGTATAACAGTGTTGAGGGACAGTGTCGCCTCCTCCGATTACACTAAAGTCACGCAAGCCATCGTCGAGCCCACTCCATCCAGGACGAGTGAAAGGGAGCAGACAAATAGAACTGTCCGAGACAAATACAGGGCCGAATTAGGGGGATTCGTTGAAAAATACCATACCAGGCTCTCCGCTTCTGTCAATGCAGACACCGAAATCCTGGTACTATATATGACGGAGGCCATCCTGGACCAAAATTCGGATGTTCCGAGTTATAAGGTGCTCGGGTAGCTGATATACGAAGGTGCGTGCAGGACATGGCCCGACTGTTCATAGCTTGATGCGACATGATGATTTTGATGAAAGACAAGAGTTATTTTATCACATATTACCCTCGCATTAAGAAGACGAAACGAGAAATATGAGCATTTGGGGATTCCTTTACGGTGGAGCAGGGAATGGCAATCGTGCCCCTCAGTGCGTGATGCGGGATCAAATTAAAATTCGGATGAAGGAGGAGTGGTTCACAAGCGACCCTTATTGCTAAGTTGCGAGAAAGATATCACCGGCCGCCCCGAAAGCAGGGCTCGCATCTCGGCTCGCATCACATGCAGAGGCTGGGTGGTACGGGTAGAGGAAGAAAAAAGGAAGCTGTGCGCGGGCTTTCGGGGAAGAAGAAGGAAAGGATGGCTAAGTTAAACATAACTAAACGGAAGCAACGGAGTTTCAAACCCGGTGGGATGCGCACAGTTTTCATGCAGCCGAAACATCAAGCGGAACTGGTTCAGCGACAGCACAATTATCCACAGCCAAGGCTGAGATCGAAGTGCTGGAGAAACAAACATCCACTGCCAGGCAAAAGGTCGCAGAGTTGGAGGGCGCCCTGGCTGAAAAGGCCAGAAAAATTGAAGGGCTACAAAGGGAAGTCGAGGAAGAAAAATGGGTCACGGCTGAGCAACATCAAACCATTGCTGATATGAAGAGTCGAGCAAAGGGGAATCTCACCCTGCTCGAGGCCAGAAGCATAATCTGGTCAGAGATAATCGCGGCAGTAACCGAGCAGTGGGAATTCTTGAAAATGATTGGGGAGCTTAAGTCCGCCATCCCTTATCTCAGTAGAAAGCTGCAGGAGGCAGGAGGCGATTTACCCAACAGAGCTCAACACGCTGGAGAATACATCTCATTCCTTTATGCATTAAGAGCAAACGACCTGGGGAAACATGGCATCTCTAGTCGATTTACTAAGGTCATCGAGTGTCAAAAAATCATCGACAAAGAGGAAGTCCGAGCAGCAGCTTCAAGGGCCCTTCAACGGGTGGCCGACAGTGTTGAACAGTTCGACAAGGTATGGGATGAGATCACCACAGCCGGACTTCCTTCCTGTTGGGAACAAACCGCTCCTGCCGTGCTTGTGCTTCTAGACCAATACACAGCGCGTCTGCAAATGGAAAGAGATCGGACCGACCTCCCGATGGGGAAAGCGACCCAGCTCAAAGCCAGTACAATTGTCACAGTCCTCAAAAAGGAGTTTAATCTCCTTTACATGATCAGACACCGGCTCCCTACTGAAACAGGTATTCACACTCTCGGCGAAGCTTTTGCCAAAGTGGAGAGGCTTTCAGCGATGCCAGAACCAACCTCCGAGAGCCAGCAGAGACTGACACAGTTCATGAGTCAGCATACCAGTTCCTCCGTCAACATGCCTCCTCCAGCATCTGCAACGGCTTCCATTCAGCTTCACCCATGACATTTCAGTTTACTCATGATATGGCCTAAACGGCCTTTTTACTTTCATTTAGTTTATGTTTTTCAAATTTCCGAGTGGGTTGTTTTTCCCCCACTCTTGCATTTTTACTTTTCACATCAAACATTGGTCTAAGTTTCTGTTTTGAAATTGGCCTGGGGCCCGTTTATGCATGATGGGAGGGTTGTTTCCCCATCATGAAATTTTGTTGTTATGATGGTAACGCTTAACAAATTTTGTTCATGCGAGGAAGATATTCTCCCAAAATATCTTCTCGCTAAAGTGACAGGAATCCTATATAAGACAGATGAAAGAAGAAAGAAACGTTCCAATTCTTCAGAAGAAATTGACTGTGTAAGGATTTTCTGTGTGTGTTTTGTAAAGACTCAAATGCTAATGTGAAGAGCCCGTTGGGTTTCAATGATAAGGAGTTACACTTTAATGAGGATTCTGGACTTGTTTTATGGTAGTGTGTGATTTTCTCTTGCTTATTGCAATGTCGTTGTTCATTTCATTTACATCCATGTCTCTGGTGTTATACTCTGGAATGCGAGTGTCCCGTTGTTTTTGATATAAATTTATCTCTCTGATACTTATATCATTAGCTTCCTGGTACTTTAAAAATGGCTCAGGTATAATACAGTGTTTCATTTCCAATTCATACATATTTCTGCTATGTTGGCTATTACGAAGTGCTATTGATGAAAGTTGTCTGCGTATATGGATTCTTAGTCTTATAAGCCCATCATATGCTGTGAAACTCTTCTTGGTGTCATCTTCCTGATAGTTAATATCTCCTCTTTCTATACAGCTCAGTAGTCATCTTTATATATACCTCTTTTTCTGCCATATACCATGAATCCGTCCCTGTTTACTGTGAATTGTCTTAAAATTGTCTGATACGGCAGTGTTTGAGTACAGCATTACATTCGTTCAGTATTACTCTTTAATGCTTCAAACTATCGGAAGTTTTGGTCCCACTCAAGTGTTATTCTCTGTTTGTAAAGAAGTAGTATGAGAGCTCTGTCTTGTTAAATTGCTAAACGCTGTTTTAGATCCTCTGCTCTCTATACATTATAAGATGTCTTAGGCACTGGTCTATAGCAACTCTAGGCTGTCTCTAGGAGTTACAACATCTTTTTGGCGCCGTTGCCAGGGATCAGAGTTGAAGAAATTTAAATCCCTGGGCCTCGACAAAACCCATCCACTCTTCAGTTAGGTGAGCACGAAGAGTTGAGAGTTGTTCACCCCTCCCCTTGGCGACTCCACATTCATATTACAGATAAACATATTTGCAGTCCTGGCTCCCCGTAAGCCACACCTAAGGTCAGATACATCTCAGTCAAGGACACCCTCTGTGTCTGACCCAGAGCGAATCTTACATAGAAGGGGCTGGAGGGAAAGGCAGTCAGTTCATACCGAAATTCCTGAGTTTTCCCTTGAAAACTTTCCATATCTTCAGCCCTCCTCTTCTCAAGTCGCCCAAATACAAGGCTCTAACCCTATTATAAGAAATACTGGTTATTATTCAGATAGCCCACATCGAGAAGGTGTCCATATCAAAGACGAAGCTGAGTCTAGTTACACTCCACATTATTCTTTTCATCCTACCCCTGAAGTTGAAGAGGTCAAAGAAGTCACTGAAGTATCTATTGTTGACAGCCCTACCTTATCATCAAACCCCCAAGCTGCAGTTCACTACATCCCCATCATTATTCATACTCAACTTCCACCACCTCCTCCACCACTCACTGCTCAGGCTCTCATTCTACCCCCGCCTCCCCCAATGGCGAATATACCTGGCTTTTTACAAAATAGGTACGCCCCTTTATAGCTGCCTGCAGTTCTAAATGACATGCCACAAGACTATTTAAAAATTCTGCCCAGATTCAATGGGGAGAACGGCGTTGATGCCCAGAAGCATGTTGAAATCTTCTGCTCTTTTGCATAGAATTTTAATGTGGAGCATTTGGATGTGGTTCTAAGATTGTTCGTGCAGTCCCTAGATGGAGAGGCCAGAAAATGGTTTAAAACCCTCGGGGCAAATCCCATCAACACCTGGGAGGCTATGGAAGAGGCTTTCGTGAAAAAGTGGGGAGATAGGAAAGATCACGGGGATGCCCTAACCGAGTTTAACACCCTTAAAAAGAAGCACAATGAAGGGGTATCAGAGTTCATCAGAAGGTTTAAAAAATTGTACCTGAGCCTCCCAACTGAGATGAAGCCCCACCAGACCGCTGCCAAGGTGGTTTTCGTGGCAGCATTTGATTCTGAGTTTGGTTTCTCACTGAGAGAGAGAAAGCCAGCCACTCTAGATGATGCACAAACATATGCATTGGAAATAGAAGCAAACTTTGTCTCAACGGGTAAGTCCAAAGGGAAGCAAGAACACGATACTAAAAGAAGAGGCAAAGAAGAAGTATCCACTTCAAGCCAAGATAGAGACTCTGCAAATGACAAGATCGAAGAGATGAATAAAATGATCAAGAATCTCTCTAACAAGTTAGTCAAGCTGGAGATGGAAGCTAAGAATTCACCACCAAAGAACTTCCAGAATGCTCCAAACAGAGGATTCAATCCTCAATACAGAAAACCACCCTTGCAAATACTGCAGAGGGGACAGAAGGAGCAACAAGACCAAGTACCGCATCCTTTATACTTGGAAGGACAAGTGGAGGCTTCTCATGAAGATCCCGCCTATGAGCAAGATGAGACATGTCCTGTCTTCTCAGACAGTGATGACATAGAGTGCCCTGTGCAAGAAAGTGAGGAAGGGGAACTACAACCTCACTCAGAAGCGAAGAATAACGAGGATGCTGAAGAGCCAGAAATCGATGACTATGGCAAACAGTTCGTTGATTTCATGCAAGCCCAGTTTAACAGGAAATATGACCTCAGGTCATCCAGGAAAAGAACACGCACTCAAGATGAAGAGGAAGACGCACCCCAAAGGTCAGCACCTGCACAGAAAGAGGCCAATACTCAAGAATCTCCAGACAAAGGTAAGAAGCCCCTTAACCAATCTCTGCAATCTGATAGTCACATGCCTTCGTCTTCACAAGTAGCTGTGTCCCCTGTGAATAAACCTCCAGTAAAGGAAGTTAAGCCTCCTCTGCAAAATAAAGAGTCAAAGGAAAAGGAAGTGTCAATAGATAAGCCCTCATCTGTTTTTTGTCTACAAAAAGAGCTCGAAAAAGTTAAAATACCAGTCCCTCTGTCTGAGCTATTGAGACAGCCTGCTTATCAGTCACAGGTCTCCTCCTTCATTTCCACTCCTGATGTACCACACATTCCAGACAGTCTTAACCTGCAAGAAGAAAGACCCATGATAGTGTTCGGTCCACATGTTGAAGAATTAGATCCCTCCACTCCTCCCTTTTATGTATCTTTAGTGATCCATGATCTACTGTTGCATAACTGTATGTTAGACTCAGGAGCGTCTCACAACCTGATGCCCCTGTTTGTCATGGAGCAATTGGGACTCCAAATCACTCGCCCATATAAAGACCTTTATTCTTTCGATTCCAAAAGAGTGAAATGTTTGGGCATGATTAAAGATCTAGCAGTCACTCTGGCTCAGATCCCTGCCAAAAGTGTGGTGATGGATATCGTGGTGGCTGACATCCCAGCTCGCTTTGGTATGCTACTGTCAAGGTCTTGGGGGACCAGAATTGGAGGATCAATCAAGCTAGACCTGTCCTATGCCACTATCCCTGTCTTTGGTGGCCAAGAGAGGAGATTGTACCGAGAGACCAGATTTGTCAAGATATTCACTAAGGCAGGTGATTCAGTAAATTCCCCAGTTTACAGCAGAGATGGAGATTTCTCCTGCCTAATGTTGGAGGAATATCAAGAATATGCTCATGAGCCCTCATTCTATCAGATAAAGACTGAGTCATCAGTGCAGGACTATGGATCTGACATCTGGACACTCCACTTTGATGGAGCAAATTCCAGGGAAGGAAATGGGGCTGGAGTGTTGCTTATTTCACCTATGGGTCAATGGGTCCCCCTGTCCTTCAAATTGGAATATGAGGCCACGAACAATGTGGCTGAATATGAAGCACTCATATTGGGGTTGCAGACAGCAAGGAGTATGAAAATACAGAATCTAAAGGTGATGGGAGACTCCGACTTGGTGGTGAGGCAAGTGAAAAACCAGTGTCAAGCCAAACATCCTAGGCTAAAGGCCTATAGAAATGAAGTTTGGGATCTTGTAGAGAACTCTTTTCTGGCATTTAACATTCAATTCATGCCTCGAGAACAGAACAGAATGGCAGACTTCTTGGCTATGGCTGCTAGTACGTTCCACCCACCTCAAAACCCTCTTCTGAGATATGAAATCGAAGTAAGATACCGGCCTTCAATCCCTGAGAATGTCAAACACTGGCAGGTCTTTGAAGATGAGGAGCAGGTGAAGAGGTTCTTAGAGACTGTTGGGGATTTTTCCAATCTAGAGATTGACAGCTACGAAGAAGAAGAAATCGGGGACATTCCATAAGACAAGCTGGAAGAGAAGATAGCCGGTCACAGATTCCTGCAGCTGAAAGGGAATGTCATTCCCCGAGGGCTGGTACCTTTAGAGAGGCTGTTTAATAAGAACGATGTCCCTTTACAGCCGAATAAAGTGGTGACTGAGGACCAGGTCGAAGACCTCAATCTGGGCACTAAAGAGGATCCAAAGATTGTGAAACTGTCCAAGAAAGTCCCAGATGAATACAAACAACTGTACCAGAAGTTATTCCATTCTTACAAAGACGTTTTTGCCTGGTCATATCAAGACCTGAAAACCTTTGATGTCAATGTTATGCAGCATAAAATTCCACTGAAGGGAGATGCAAAACCCCATAAGCAAAAACTCAGACAGATTAATCCCCTGTTGCTACCCTCGATTGAGCAAGAAATAAAGAAGCTGCTGAAGGCTAAAATTATAGTGCCACTGAGGTATTCAGAATGGGTGGCCAATTTAGTCCCAGTACGAAAGAAGAATGGCGAAATCAGGTTGTGTGTGGATTTCAGAAACCTGAACAGGGCGTCTTTAAAAGATAACTACCCACTACCGAAGATGGACCACATTCCGCAGAAGGTAGTAGGGGCCTCAAGAATGTCCATGATGGATGGGTTCTTGGGCTATAATCAAGTGGCTGTATTCCCGGAGGACCAGAAAAAGACAGCCTTCACCACGCCCTGGGGAACATTTATGTATGCTAGGATGCCATTCGGGCTGATCAATGCAGGGGCCACGTTTCAGAGAGCGATGGACATAACCTTTGTTGGAGAACAGGATAAGTTTCTGGTAGTGTACCTAGATGATATAACAGTCTTTTCAAAGGATGATGTCGAGCACGTTCAGCATTTGCAGAAGACCTTTGAGAAATGCAGGAGGTATGGACTCTCTCTTAACCCTCAAAAATATTTCTTTGCATTAGAAGAGGGTAAACTCCTAGGGCATATAGTAACTAAAGATGGGGTCAAAATCGATCCTAAAAGGGTGGAAGCTATAAACGGTATCTCTCTTCCCAGAAATAAGAAAGAAGTCCAGGTATTTCTAGGGCATATCAATTTTCTCAGAAGATTTATTCCTAACTATGCCGAAATAGTTAGACACATCACGGATATGTTAAAGAAAGATAATGAGGTAAAATGGGCCCCAGAGTCAAGACAGGCCTTTGCCCGGATCAAGAATGCATTTGCTGAGGCTCCCGTGCTGGCAAATCCTGACTTCACTAAACCTTTTATAATTTTCTCTTTTGCATCACCTCACACGGTGGCAGGGGTCCTCTTACAGAAGAACGGGGATGGGTATGAGAAACCCATTGCTTTCTTTAGTCAAGTTCTTCATGATGCAGAGCTAAAATACAACATACTGGAGAAGCAGGCGTATGCCCTGGTAAAGTCCCTAAAGGCATTTCGCATGTACATTCTGCAGTCTCACGTTACTGCTTTTTTACCCACAGCAGCAGTTAAGGACATCCTCGTT
This sequence comes from Pinus albicaulis, assembly GCA_034641835.2. NCBI lineage: Eukaryota > Viridiplantae > Streptophyta > Pinopsida > Pinales > Pinaceae > Pinus > Pinus albicaulis. The sequence goes on from JAXQQM020073032.1 coordinate 88,931, forward strand.
TAGGGAGACAGTGAAGGCAGGAGGGGCAAGTGGATTGTGAAGATACAAGAATATGACCTGGACATCAGACCCACCAAGTTAAATAAAGGACAGGGGCTAGCAAAGATTCTATCAGAGTCAAACCACCAAGCTTTGGGCATCCACTTATCCACGATCGCAAATGAAGAGTCTGAGGAGCAGACAGGGAGACAAGAGGTGGAAATGGCTACTCAAAAAATACAGATGAAGTATCTCACTAGCCCCTGGTACAAAGAAATTGTTGAGTACCTCCTGACACTCAGCTGCCCACCCAGCTGTGATAAGTCTAAATACAGAGCCTTGAGGCTGAAATCTCAGAAGTACGCTATGGCTAATGGTCAATTATATTGGAGAGATCCTTCAGGCATACTGCTGTTATGTCTCATCGAAGGTGAGGTAGGGAACATAATAACTGAATTCCATGAGGGAATCTGTGGAGGACATTATAGCTAGAGGAGCATCGCTCAGAAAATCCTGAAGGCTGGTTTTTACTGGACTAAATTATTTGGAGAGGTCTTCACTTGGGTCAGAGCATGTGACAAATGCCAGAAGTTTGCTGAAAAACAGAAGCTAGCAGCTCTACCCCTGATTCCTGTGCACGTTGATGAGCCTTTCAAGCAATGGGGAATTGACTTCATAGGCGAGATTCACCCACCCTCCAGTGGGCAGCACAAATGGATTTTGACCGCTACAGATTACTTCATGAAGTGGGTGGAGGCCATTCCTGCACGGAACGCCACAGACACGGTGATCATAAAATTCATGGAAGAGAACATTATCTCCAGGTTTGGATGTCCTGCTAGAATAGTTACAGACAATGCCCAAGCTTTCAAATCTGCTAAAATGGTGAATTTTTGTCAGCAATATAACATTACTCTGGGCCACTCCACAACTTACTACCCACAGGGAAATGGTTTGGCAGAATCATCAAACAAAACGCTGGTCAGAGCTCTAAAGAAGACAATAAATGAAAATCAGAGGAACTGGGACTCCCAACTGAAGTTTGCTCTGTGGGCAAACAGGATAACCAGTAAAAGGGCAACGGGAAGATCTCCTTATGAACTAGTATACGGACGGGCAGTCGTATTCCCTATACAATTAGCTTTACCTGTTGCTCGTTTCATGCAGGAGACTCAGGAAGAACCGGATGTTATGACCAGAAGGATCAACCAGTTGATTGAACTCGAAGAAATGCGTATTCAGGTGAACCAGAAACTTGTGGATTACCAGGAGAAGATGAAAGAATTGTTTGATCAACATACAAAGGATAGAAAGCTGCATATGGGGGACTTAGTTCTCAGGTGGGATGTACGAAGGGCCGATAAGGGTAAGCATGGTAAATTTGACCCCCTTTGCTTCGGCCCCTTCAAGATTGCAGAGCTGGGAGGAAATAATACATTTAAACTGGAGAATTTACAGGGAGATCTGTTGGAAGCCCCTGTAAACGGGCAATTCCTCAAACCATATTTCCAATTCTGAAGCAGGCTGAAAAAGGCCTGACTGTATTATACTGTATATTAGTTGCTCTTTTTCATTTTCTTATTAAATATTTTGCATGAGTCATGATGATATATCCAGGGGGAAGCTCCAAGAACCGAAAAGTGTTGTTCAAAGAAGATGTACAAGCGGTCTGCGTAGTTCTTGACACGTTTCGGGACAAACGTGCCGTCCCCAGGTGGAGCAAATGTTGTTTAATCTTTAGCATTAGCCACGGGAGTACAAAAAGGATGAACAGGCCTCACATTAAAAGTTTTATATCAAGTGGCAAATATTTAATTAAAATGGGTCGAAAGGAGAAAAGGTGGTGAAACACACACGTATTAAAGCCAATTGACAAACAATACCAAGCGGTGAAAGGTGGAATAATAAGCGAACATCAAAATACAAAGGTAAAAGGGGATGCGGCACAATACACCAACAGATATATTAAAAGAAGTCGCCGATAAAAGGAAGCACGTGAGGAAAGTCCAAGCGGGTCAAGCAGCGGGGGAAGGACGAGACCCACACCCCCGCAGACTGACGACACGTGGCATGGTAAAGGCTCGGGGTTGAAAGGGGCGGTAAGAACAGGCCTCGGGATATGATTACGTGGTAAAGTAAGGGTGGACCCACACAGTGGGCAAAGACATGTGTAGTCCGGCAAAGGAGATTACGTGCGGTAAGGATTTCGACAACATATGTGGATAAAAGGTAAGGTAAAAGTTCATTAGGTCAGCTGGTACTGAGACCCGTACCAGCCTTTAACCCGACACGAGGCGCACACCTATACCTTGTTACCTCCAATCCCCATGCGCCACGTGTCCCATTGTTAGTGTCCTTACGACACTTGCCTTCTGCCATTTTACTCATCCGCCTTTTTAGCTCAAACAATTTACTCCAGTAGTAACAAACGCCCGTATTTCTCTCCAGTAAAACGTCACAGGTTGTTTTCTACGGCGAATACCGAGTGGGGAAGAACGCCTGGTATATCCAAATAAAGGTCAGGGTTACCCGCGTCGCTTTCCCGAGCTTTGTCACCCTCTGTTCAGGTATTCCATTCTCCGTTTTCCCTCTTTTCCCTTTTCTCTTTTCGAAATTGTTAAAATGTCAGCCATGGGAAGAGGAATGCCCAAGAAAAATGAACCTGAAACCAACCAACTCCGTGAGTCCAGAAACCCCCCTGGTTTTGAACCCCTCTACGACTTGCAGTCTGGTATCTGCGACCCAAAATATCCTTTTGATATCCGCAGTATCAAGCCCTTGCTTTTTGGTCGCCATTGCAAGGATGCCGACCGTTTTCGAGTTATCTCGTCTGGCTTCTATCACCATATCACCCCCCAGGTCCATTCCTGTGTCGATTTCATCATCTGGCTCAGAGACTCCTATGATGTACATCGGGACGCTTTCGTTTCTCCTCAAGGGAACGTTATTTTTTCCCTTTCCCCTGATGTTATCAAACAGGCCATCCGTTTCCCTTCTAGTGACACATACTTCAGTTTCAAAGATGAAACCTTGCTCGCTCAGTTCAATAAGCAGTCAAGAGAATCCCGACGTGCCTTCATATCCTCCATAACCATCGACCAGGCAACTGCCCTGCCTACATTGGAGCCTTTTTCACCAAGTTTGTTTGCCGAAGAAGTTCGACCTGTTCTGTCCCTCATCGCCAGCCTTTTGGGGATAGGAAGCCAGGAAGACATCTCTTCAGTATGCATTCGCTTTTTGTGGCTCATGTCACAGAATGGGGTTACATTGGACATTCCAGGCTTCCTCTCCTCGACCATCCTGACCCAATTTCAGGAGCTCGCCCAAGCCCGAAAGTTTCGTTTCTGCTCATTGGTGTTCTACCTCTTCTTGTTCCAGCATGCGGATAAGTTCGACCATTTGGGGTTAGATAGGATGTACTCTGAGAATTCCCAGCCCAGACCAGTCTTCGACTGGATTTGCTCTGTCCGCCAGTTACCTAGGGGAGAGGGTTATGCCAACTTTGTGAACACCTTCATGTCTATTGCCTACACCATCATTCACGACACGCCTTCCCCTAGGGTTTTCCCAGAGATGAAACGTTGGTTGCAGGCTGGGAAATACCAGTGTACCGGTGATTGGTTCCTGTCTGAAGATTGTACTGAAATTCGGGTCTATGGAGCCGAAGTTGCCCCATACCGGCTACCAGTTTTCCCCGTCCGACGAGTTTACGCCCTCGAGCACATCCGGCAAGCCCTCAAAGCCGACCAGGTCCATTTTGTTCCTGCTAAGAAAGGCTACATCTTAAAGCTTCCTGACCAAATTGGCCCCTTTGTGGTAAACTCTAGATATGCCCTCCCAATTGTCAAAAAAATGTTGCAGAACATGGACCTGAAGTTGGGGGAGAGCTGGGCTTATGACCCACGGGAAATCATTTCAAATAAAAGAAAGAGAAACAGGTCTGCGCCCTACATTCATGAGTCCAGGCCATTTATGGAGTGGAGGGCTAACCTTGAAGTCTGGCCTATGTTTTCGCAGATGGAGACGGACTCGTCTGCTACAGAAGGAGAAGAAGAAGTGAATAAAGGCACCAATGAGCAAGAGGCCGGTACTTCAGGGGCAGCACCACCACCACCCAAGAGGCAGAAGGTGGCCACTAGCGAAGCTGAAGTCATCGGGGAAGGGATAATATTGGAGCCCTTTACAAAATTTGGTCAATTCGATAAGGGCAAGGCAGGAATAGTGGTACTAAGAGACAGTGTCGCCTCCTCTGACTACACTGAAGTCACGCAAGCCATCATCGAGCCTCCTCTTTCCAAGACAAGCGAAAGGGAGCTGATAAATAAAACTGTCCGAGACAAATACAGGGCCGAATTAGGAGGTTTCGTAGAGAAATATCATACTAGGCTCTCCGCTTCTGTCAATGCAGATACCGAAAGCCTGGTACTGTCGATGACCGAGGCCATCCTGGACCCGAATTCAGACGTTCCGAGTTATAAGGTCCTTGAATTAGCTATCGATATGCAGAAGGTACCGGTACAGGACATGACTGACCTGTTCCAAACAGTCTGCGACATGATGAAAGAAAAGCTTTCACAGATCACCCTCGCACTAAGGAAGATAGACTGGTAAATATGAATGTTCGAGGACTTTACAAGAGAATGTGTAATGCTTGTCGTGCCAACGCACACTGTGTGCGTGATCTCCAGGATCAAAATTAAAAATTCGATGAAGGAGGGAAAGGTTCACACAAGCACCCCTTATAGCTAAGTTGCAGAAAGATATCACAGCCGCGAAGAAACAGCTCGCATACCGGCTTCGCATCCGTACGTAATTAATTGGTACGGGTAGAGGAAGAGAAAAAGAACCGTTCGCCGTGCTTTTTAGTGAAAGAGAATAGAAGAAAGGATGGCTAAAAGGGTATCTACCAGGCTAGGAAAGCAGAGCAACGGAGTTGCAAACCTCGGTGGGATGCTTACGCTGTTATGCAAACAAACATCGTTTTAATTGAGTTAACACAAGACAACTATCCACGCCCAAGGCCGAGGATCAAGTGCCGAGAAACAAGCATCCACGGCCAGGCAAAAGATCGCAGAATTCGAGGGCGCCCTGGCTGAAAATGCCAAAACAATGGAACAGCTGCAAAGAGAAGTCGAGGAAGAGAAAAAGGTCACTGCTGAGCAGCGACAAACCATTGCTGATATGAAGAGTCGAGCAAAGGGGAACCTCACCCTACTTGAAGCCAGAAGCATAATCTGGTCAGACATAATCACGGCAGTAACCGAGCAGTGGGAATTCTTGACAATGATAGGAGAGCTCAAGTCCACTATTCCTTACCTCAATAGGAAGCTGCAGGAGGCAGGGGGCGATCTACCCAACAGAGCTCAACACGCAGGAGACTACATCTCATTCCTTTATGCACTAAGGGCAAACGACTTGGGGAAACATGGCATCTCTAGTCGATTTACAGAAGTCATCGAGTGTCAAAAGATCATCGACAAAGAGGAAGCCCGAGCAGCGGCTTCAAGGGCCCTTCAACGGGTGGCCGACAGTGTTGAATAGTTTGACAAGGTATGGAATGAGATCACCACGGTCGGACTCCCTTCCTGTTGGCAACCAACCACTCCCGCCGTGCTTGTACTGCTGGACCAATACACAGCACGTCTGCAAATGGAAAGAGACCGGACGGACCTTCAAATGGGGAAAGCCACCCAGCTCAAAGCCAGTACAATTGTCACAGTCCTCAAAAAGGAATTTAATCTCCTTTACATGATCAAACACCGGCTCCCTACTGAGGCAGGTATCCACGCTCTTGGCGAAGCTTTTATCAAAGTGGAGAAGCTCTCAGCAATGCCAGAACCAACCTCCGAGAGTCAGCAGAGACTAACTCAGTTCATGAGTCAGCATACTAGTTCCTTCGCAAACGTGCCTCCCCCAGAGTCTGCAACGACTTCCACTCAGCCTCGCCCGTGACTTTCCAGTGAACTCATGATATGGCCTAAACGGCCTATTTCATTTTCTTTTAGTTTGTTTCTTTTAAAGTTCCGAGTGGGTTGTTTTTCCCCCACTCTTGCATTTTACTTTTACTTCAAACACTTGTTTAATTTTCTGTTTTGAAATTGGCCCGGGGCCTGTTTATGCATGATGGGAGGACTGATTCCCCATCATGAAATTTTGTTGTTATGATAGTGACTTTTAACAAATTTTTCTCATGCGAGGAAGATATTTCCCCGAAATATCTTCTCGCTGGAAAGAGGAAGAATTCTATATAAGCTAGACCAAAGAAGAAAGAAAGGTTCCAATTCTTCTGAAGAAATTGACTGTGTAAGGATTTTCTGTGTGTGTGTTTTGTGAAGACTCAAATGCTAATGTGAAGAGCCCGTTGGGTTTCAATGATAATGAGTTATATTTTAATAAGTATTCCGCCGTTGGTTTATGGTAGTGTGTGATTCTCTTTTGTTTATTGCAATATCGTTGTTCATTTCATCTACATCCATGTTTCTGGTATTATATTCTGGAATGCGAGTGTCCCATTGTTTTTGATATGAATTTATCTTTCTGATACTTATATGTCAAGCTTCCTGGTACTTTAAAAATGGCTCAGGTATAATACAGTGTTTCATTTCCTATTCATACATATTTCTACTATATTGGCTGTTACGAAGTGCTATTGACGAAAGTTACCAGTATGTATGGATTCTTAGTCATATAAGCTCGTTATATGCTGGGAAACTCTTCTTGGTTTCGTCTTCATAACAGTTAATATCTCCTTATTTCTATACAGCTCAGTAGCCACATTTAAAATATCCCTGTCTCTGCCATATATCATGAATCCGGCCTTGTTTATTATGAACTGTCTTAAAGTTGTCTGATACAGCAGTGTTTTGAGTTCAGTATTACATTCATATAGTATTACTCTTTAAGCACCAAACTGTCTAAAGTTTTGGTTCCGCTCAAATATAATGTTCTTTTCGTAAAGAAGTGGTATGAGAGCTCTGTCTTGCTTAAACATTAAACGCTGATATGCGTCCTCTGCTCTCTATACATTATAAGATGTCCTAGGCACTGGTCTATAGCAACTCTAGGCCGTCTCTAGGAGTTACAACAATGAACAT
>JAXQQM020083381.1:0-21160 GCA_034641835.2 Pinus albicaulis
TCTCGTATGGACAAGGCATATCCATTCTAGACCTCCATATTTTTCTGTCTCATCTCCTTTGACAGTAAGGATGAGAGTATTTCAGAAAAATTCAAGGTAGTTGTATTGCTACCTATTGAAACAACTAGATTATCCCAAAAATTTGCTACAGAACACAACAAGTTGATGCACTTATATTCATTTGAGATTTTAATATCAACAAATAAAAACTAAATTAATGTATTATTGAAGGAATTCATATGCTCTGTCACCGAGTCTCCACCTTCATCCTCAGGTTATATAACTTTTTCCATAGGAATAGTTTGTTCACCAGAGACTTATATTGGTACAAAGTCCTAACTTGTCCCACAAAGTCTTCGTCATAGCCTCCCAAGATGCATTCAACAATACCAAATCTGAGATACATAACCGTATTATGCTCTTTTCTTTTCAATGCAACTTTTCATAGTCTTTATCTTACATTGCCATTGGTTTAGTCCCCGGATCTAACATGATCCACAGATCTTTATCCAACAACAGATCCTCCATCTTGAGCTTCTACAACTCAAAACTTTGACCATTAAATTTATTGATCTCTATCTTTCCACTGCTCGCCATCTTCTTTCATTCCAAGAATTGACCCGCAGATATTCCACTAAATAGGGTCTACCAAAGGTCCGAGGAAAACCCCTCAGTAACAAAGGTATTCCATTGAAGCCGAAAAAAATCTAATACCAAACGTAGGTTTTAATCCTGTACAAAAACTACCTACAAACGATTTCTTAAAAACAAAAAATAGACAATAGAGAGAACATAAACATGAAACAAATATCCACAAATATTTTCCTCTGGATCCCAAAACCGGGACTACCAGATTAATTTTTCATTATATTCCTTTCAATATTAAAATACATATATATGCATGCCAAAGCATTCATAAACCGCTATCCATTAACCCTGGATTAGAGCATAACCATAGTTCCCTTGACCGAATCTACAAAATACCATGGAAAAAAAACCATCATGCCCAAAACCATGTTCAAAACCCATGCACAAAACCATAGGTAGGTCCACCCACCTAATATAGGGTCCAAAATAATTTACTAGGGCACTGCCCTAGACCCCGTGCAGGGGTGCTACCTCCCCCCTGCACAACAAAAAGGGTGGGTTTCATGGAAGGAATATAACACACCCAACACCTTCCGTGTAATCACTCACCTTCCAAGTTCCCTGTCATCCCCTTTCTTGAGAAATCCATCCATTGGAAAGGTTTCCTCGCATCATAAGGTCCAAAAACCAAGGCATATACCTGCCCCAAATACATCATGCCCTTCATAGCATGCTCATGTAAATAAATGGATATATTTGGGTACCGGTGTCCTATAATGGCCCTACTCCTAGTGTGCTTGACCAACATACTGATGTTTGTTCCAATTCCTTGTTATTGTTGCTGCTAATTCTTGCAATCAGTTTCAACCACCCAAACCATGCATCTTCTTGTTTTCCTGTACCAAGCACATAATTTTCATTAGAATAAAAGGAATTGAAATAAATTAAAATCATACCTCATTCATGGCTTGTGAATAAGGTACACTTGCAATTATTTTTTCTTCCTCTCACAAAAAGTAAAATTAGCTCTTTGATCAAATCATCATGTATAACATATCTACTGGGAATCACAAATTTTTTTAGACCAAAACCTGTAGGTGTTAGTAAACGATTACATCGCTAGAGATAAGGATCCATGAGAGGTGGTTAGTCCATGTCGCGAAACAAACATGGAGCATTGGTTTATCCAATGTCCAAAAATCTCCCCCACAACATGAGTCAGGTGTGTATCGAAATTGTGACCTATGTTATGATACTACTTGTTGGGAATAACTATTGTTGTAGAAAAAAACCCACAGGTGTTATTCAACGATCGCATCGCCAGAGATAAGGATCCATGAGAGGTAGTTAGTCCATGTCGTGAAACACACTGGGAGCATTTTTTTATCGAATGTCCAATAGAAGGGGGTGACCAGATTTCTTGAGGGACTATGTAGTAGAGAAGGGATGGTCGTGGAATGGATTTTTTTTTGTTATTAACATTTCTAGATTTAATCAGATGCACATTAGGAGTGTGCCTGGGGATAATGAGTCACCAATTGTTCACTGAAGGAATAGGTAGCACAAGGATTGTTGTGTTTTACATTGGATGCAGGTTTGAATTTCGGAATGGATTTTGGACTTCCTGTGAATGAGGTGAATCCTGGTATTATTTTAGGGTGGAGGTGTGAGCCTATGGATTATTGTGGATTCACGCATCATATCCTTTTATTTATTAGTTAAAGAAAATGTGCATATGTATATGTGTGTATATTATTTATCAAGTTGGATTTATAAATCTCCATAAACAATATGATTATTTGCTAGTTGAATAAAATGTGGCTGTTATTGTAAATACCGTAATAAGTTGTCTTATATATTTTCACAAAATGGTATGATTGTTATGTTTTCATCAAAATGTCATTGTAAATACTGCAATGAGCTGTGTTATAAAGCTCCATAAGTAGTATATTTTATTTAAATGATTTGCTGGTTACAGGTGTCATAGAACACCGAGGATGATGTTCCCCTAAGGGGGAGGGGTCTGTAACAACCCCAGGTTAAAAGTTCATGTAATAATGTTAATAAACACAAAATAAGACCAAGGTCACAGGACACCTATTCCAAGCTTAATGTTGGACAAAAAATCCTACTGGGTATCACTCGTTGCTTATTATGGCTAAAGAAATTGGCAAAGGCATTGAAAAAGGCATTGAAAAGGAAATAAAGCATTTATTGACATTTTATTTATGAAAATAAATGAAATTGGGAGAAAAGGGAAATGAAGGTCATAGGCTGCATGTGAGTGAATTGAAGGAAAATAGAGAAAAATGAAAAAATTAGAGGCATACATAATAAAAAGGCATCAAAGCATCAGTTGGGAGCCTTTTGTTAATTTAGGTTTAGAATTGGTTTCAAAGAGGAGAGGAGCGCCAAGAGTAGGAAGCAAGAAAGAAAGAAAATGAAAGCAAGGATAAGAAAAGGAAGGACAAAGGAAGAAAAGGAAATCCAAGATCATGCAAAGAATAGTTGGATCAAGCAACTACATCGGGATTACTTGAAGGTATCGAGTTGCATATATGATTTCCTTGCTAGTTTTGGCATGCATGGTACATGTATGTGTGTATTTGTTTCATTTGTTGTCATTGTAATGGGTTTTGCATGGTTTGCAATTGGTTTCAACCTTTCATTACCATTTCTGGGTAACCATGGTGTGATGGGATTCATTCTTGGTAAAGATTTGGATTATTAGAAGTATTTGGATATGGGTGAGATGGTCTCAAGAAAATCCCAAGGGTGGAGGGTGGAGATGTTTTTCTCAGGGAAGCCCTCAATAGGTGGGTGGAGACAGGAAAAATTCCTCAAGGGATGGTGAAGGAATTCTGAGGCATCCAAGCTTCGTTTGATTTTGTGATCTCAGGACCGGTTTAGGCAAGATCACGATAGAGTGAGGGTGGAGGTGGTTTAACCTTTGGATTTGTTGTCATTGTAATGGGTTTTGCATGGTTTGATAGTGGTCTCAACCTTTCCTTTCCATTTCCGGATAACCATGGTGTGATGGGATTCATTCTTGGTTGAAATTTGGATTTTCGGAAGGTTTTGGATCCGGGTGAGATGGTCTCAGGAAAATCCCAAGGGTTGAGGGTGGAGATGGTTTCTTCGGGAAGCCCTCAATAGGTGGGTGGAGACAGAAAAAACTCCTCAAGGGATGGTGAATGAATTATGAGGCATCCAAGCTTGGTTTGATTTTGTGATCTCAGGACTGGTTTAAGTGAGATCACGATAGTGTGAGCGTGGAGGTGGTTTAACCTATGGATTACCTTGGTTGTTTATACATTGGTTTATCCCATGAGATCCTACATTCATGATTGGAATATGGAATAGGGGTGATTGGCTGAAAGAAATATTTGGTTCAACCCAATATATGGTCGGGTGGTACGTGGAAGTCCCTCACTTTATTGGATTTTTAATATGTTAATAAGAGCCATTTTCCTCTTGTATTTTATGAGCAAATGTACTTTTTATGATGTGGCTTTGATGATTGTTATAGCATTTTTATTTATCTTCTTATATGTTGGTTATAAGCATGTTTTTATGACAGATTCAAGTTATGGCTATTATCATGTTTTGATTGGTAAATGAATGGTTATTGAATGCATGGACTAATAGATTTTATTGAAGCTATAGTGAGAGGGAATTATACCTTCTTGATGATTCTTGGATAAGTATCAGACACACCATGTTCAAATATGCATTTAGGACCTGTAGATTTCATGTTCACCATGTGTTTTACAAATGGCTGTAATGGTTAGGCCTAGTTAGGTCAAGTACTTGATCAAGTTTTGTGTTAGAGGCTTTGTCCTTGGGTCATTTATTGTTATGGAAAGTCTCATCAAGTTATGGGAATTGATATGGAGACTAGCGCTGAAAAGGTGACACCTATTCTGCGATTGCAAACATAGAAATGTGAATTTGGGACTGCAGTCGCATGGATGTAGTGTTATTCCTGCGACTGGAGGCCTACATTTGCATGGGTGCAGTGTCATTCTTGCGACTAGTAGCCTAAGTTAGTGAAAAAACATTCTATCTCAGGGTTTGGGCACTTGGAGTGGTTTTTTATCTCCTTAGGGTCGTGTAGCTCCTGAGGAAGGTCAGTAAAGTTTTAGTTTGAAAATTCCATTTCCTTAAATTTACTTAGGGGGTTCAGTCATGTCATAGTAGCCCTTAGCTCGTGTTTCCACTAGTAGGCCGGTGAAAGTGGGTAAATATGGGAGGGGTGGTTACAAATAACACTTCAAAAAAATAAATGACACTTATATGGTAGATAAATCGATAGAAGTCATCCTTAACAAATAAGCACAAAAACACAAATTGGAGGATGAAGGATTCCAACAAAAGTACCTTGATTTATTTGGCTTATTGGGTTTTGAAGAATTTTCTCAACTTCTTACTAAAGATTGTAAGGACCTCTTTAGGAAATAACAGATCCTAGTTGGCTTGGTTAATGACTAGGTAGAGAAAGATCTAACGGAGTTAACGAAAGAGCACCAAGAACAATATGCTAATGCCTACCTTAATTGGAAAACCAAACTTCTAAAGTCCTTAGGAAGTATTCAAGGAGCTAAATTTTTTCAAGCTCTAAAAGAGAAAGGAAAGGGAATACTCCTCAAAGACCTCACCAAGGAGTTTAAAAATAAAGGAAGAAAGCATCAGAAGGAGACAACACAATTTTCTGAACATAATTTAGCCAATTCTAGACAGGTAATAGCCTTTCCAAATGCAACCTTCAAACAATCTACCTTTTCCTCATGAATATGCTCTCATGGAATCTTTAAGGGATTAACAGTAAGGGGAAACAATGATATCTTCGAGACCGAATAAGGAAGGTAAAACTAACGATTTTTATTTTGTAGGAAATAAAAATAATGGGTGATAAAATGACCAAAATCACAACCTAGTGTTGGAAAGGATGTCAGTCTATGGCCTTAGAAGCAAAATTAAGTGTTGGGGGTCTGGATAAATGGTGGAACCTTAGTGACGTAGAATTTCAATACTGGATGGCCAATTCTAGAGTTCTAGCAGGATGGTTCCACTATATAGAAACCAAGTAGTTTGTATTTCTAACAAAAGTGGATGGGCCCTCCTTAGTGGGGAATAAAATCAAATTTTTTCAGTGACTTGTCAACACCAAACAAATAGTGGGGGATTTCCTATGGAATGTTTGTAGAGACCTTAATCTCATCTGATAGTTTCAAGGGAAAAAATGAGGGGTAATAAGGTTTGACCAAACATCAATTTCGTTTCATGGATATATGCTAGCAATTGAAACTGGTGGGCATACCCAAAATTACTGGTTTATTCACATGAAATAATCGATGAGGAGGTTCTCATCAAATAACTAACCTATTGGATAGATTCCTCCTTTATGAAGAAATCCTACATAAGGAAATTTTCTTTGAGGCTTCCATCTTGCCTTGCATGGGATCAGATCATTGACCGATTAGATTGGGACTTGATTTTAAGGAAGCCCCCTCCAATCATCCCTTCTGTTTTGAATGCTTTTGGTTTCAAGATTCAAAATTTTTCAAACTACTAAAAAAATGGTTGGGGGATTTGTATATCATAAGTAAGTCTAAAATGAAAACTTTTCAGATCAAATTGAAGTCTTTAAAGCTTAAAATAAAACAATAGAATAAACAAGTCTTCGGTAACATTTTTGAGGACATGATACTCTTGGAAAATAAAATGGTAGGGATAAAACAATGTATGATTCTAGAAGAAAGATCTACGGAATTGGTGTTAGAAGATGGAATGACCCTCAACAAATTGGAACGAAGACGTAAACAAGAGGAAGAACTATGGAAGCAAAAATCAAGGGTCCAATGGCTTAAAGAAGGGGAAAGGAATTCAAAAAATTTCCACAACTCAATGATTCAGTGTTGTCATATTAATATAATCTTCTCTATTATCTCAGAAGATGGTGAAACTAAGATACAACATTAGGATATTGAAAAGGAATTGATTGCCTATTATAAGGACCTTATAATTGAGCATTCGCCCTGTAAGCAACAAGCTATTAATGTTGTACTTAACCACATTCCAATTTTAGTCACAAAGGACTAGAACATTGTTGTGATGAGGCTAATTTTTTTAGGTCCCTGTAATGCTAGTGTAGCTCCCTTATTGTTATTATTAGCGTAGCCCCCTTATTGCTATTTTTGTGCCCATGTAGCCCCCATATTGTTATTTTTGCACGCCGTATAAGCCCACTATTTTTATTGTTGTTCCCTTACATTATTATTGTTATGTAGGTTATGATAATATTGTGACTCCTTAGACTCCAATATATACAAAGGAGGTCTTGTCATTTGTATAATCCAATAATTGTTCATTTATGTGATGTAAAGGAGTTTTCCCCCTTGAAAATACTATTTCTCAAGTCAGGGATCTATATTTTATTCTATTTTTTGAGCTGGTTGCATAGAAATTGGTATCAGAGCTTTGGATTCTAGGGTTTCGCTGCTTCAAACAGGTCATCTTGGTATTTTAATTATATATATTTTTTTCTACAACGCTTCAGAAGCTTAAATTTTAACCATGTGGAGTTGAAATATTTATGAATTTTGTTTAAAATTTCAGATATTGGTTCGCTATATTTTCTTAGGTATGGTCCGAAGAATTTATTTGCAGGATCTAGAATTCAATCTCAAACATGTGACTTAGGGAAAATCGTCACAACTTTATCTCTGAGCATCGGATTTGAATTTCACAAAGGGTGATAGAAATTGCACGAAGTGTAGTTTATGTGTATCATTTTTAAAGCTTAAGGTCAAAAAATTGACATGTGGAACTCCGTACAAGTTAACTCTACTGAACCAGTCTGTAATCAGGTCATCATGGGATATTGGGCATAATGTTTTCTTGAAAAATCCAATATTGGTCAGAATTGTGGCATTGGAAAGAAGACTCAGAGGGATACCAAAGTACAAAATTTTATACCTTGAAGATATGAAATTACAAACATACCACAATTTCAATATCGAGCTCCTAAGTAACAAGAAAACGTTATGTATTTTTTAAAAAATTTGCATAACTTTTGTTTAAAAAATCAGTTTGAAGTGATTCAAAGGGCATAGTGAAACATATATATCGTAGTTTTATTTTGAAAGTATAGAAACAATAAAATGGAGACACCTAGTAATCAACCATAAATATCTACTATGACGCATGAAGAAAGTGAAGAAATGCAACATGATATATCAAAATTACGAGACCAAGTGCAACAATTTTTTCTCTCGCAAAGAGTAACCAAAACCAAACTGGAATATAAGATGGATCATATAGAAGCAAAAATGAAAAGAAACATGGAATATTTTAAAAATTGTTTAAAATCATACATGGAACGTTTGAAGGAAGGTTTGCTTAAGTTGTTACAAGAAATGCTTCCTAGTGGTGAAAAGGCACTCCAAGAAAATTAGGATGAGGAAAAAAGGAATATGAAATATGATTTTAGAGACTCCAACATATGGTTTAAGATCCACCACATTCAAAATATATATTTTAGTAAGTTTGATGGCAAAGATCTGATAACATGGATACCACAAATGGAGAAATTATTTGATTTACATGATGTACCACACACACAAAAGGTATGCATTGCATCTTTATATTTAGAACAAAATCAGTTTGTGTGGTATATATGGCTCTGTTATCGTAAATAAATTGTCACTTGGACAATTTTTGCAGAATAATTGGTATCACATTATGAGGATACATAGAGAAATACCTTCTTTATCCAATTGATAAATCTCAAACAAAAGGGTTCATGGGCGGAGCACATTGAGGAATTCCAAAAATTGAATAGCAAGGTAAATGATATTCCACAGGAGTATATTATTGATGTATTCATAAGGAATTTAAAGGATAAAATCTAACATGAGGTTCAGATTTGGGAACCTAATTCATTGGAGAAGGCATTCAAGGTGGAAAAAAAAATTGAAAGCAAAATTATGGAAATAAGGAATTTTGTCACTCACAACTATAAAGATGGAAGTATTGTTGCTCATAGCCCCCCATATCCTATAAGGTTGACACCACAACAACTGGAGGAAAAAATATCAAAATGGATTTGTTACAGTTGTGATAGAAAATACATTAAGGGTCATAAGTGTGCTGAGAAGAAATTATTTTACATAGATTGTGAACAGGAGTAAGAAAAGGAATTAGAAACATTAAAAGAAGATGATATACACTAGGAACCAACACGAGAGAAAGAATAAATGAATATGAACATATATTGTAATGCATTGGAAGGAATTACCACTCCTCAAACTCTCAAGATAGAAGGATTTATAAAAAAGAAAAAGGTAATAGTGTTGATCAGTTCTTCTAGTACCCACAATTTTATTCATTGTAAGATATCCAAGGAATTGAATTTCTTTCTATATCCAGCACTAGAGTGTCACATGATGGTTGAAAATTGACGAACTATAAATTTCTCAAGGAAGTGCCATAATATCAATATAACCATGGGGGAATATGTACTGAATAGTCCAATGATTTCCATCCCAATGGGTGGTGTTGATGTTCTATTAAGAGTCCAATGGTTATACTCTTTGGGGGAAATAAATTTTAATTTTCAAGAAATTTTATTGAAATTTGCATGGGAAGGAAAGGCAATTGAATTAAGGGTAATAACATGGAAACCATAGAATATAATCAACTCTAATTACATGAAAAATATTTTGAAGGAAGATCAATGTGGCATAATTGCACAATTATGCTCACTCATTCCAAATCATTTGAGACTCCAAAGGCCTCCCACCTATTCGTTACCATGATCATGCTATTCACTTGATTCTAGGAAGCGTTCCTCCAAACATCAGACATTAGAGATATCCATATGCGAAAAAGAGTGAAATTGAACATATGGTTGCAGAAATGATAGAGGCAGGTATAATTCAACCTAGCCAAAGTTATTTCTCTACTCTAGTAGTGTTGGTGCACAATAAATATGGATCATGACGTATTATATGTCTGGATTATAGTGAGATCAACATGCTCATATTAAAGATAAATTTCCAATTCCTTTAATTGATGAATTATTGGAGGAATTACACGGAGCAATCTACTTCACCAAGTTGGATCTTCGTTCATGATATCATCAAATTAGAATCAATACTAAAGATATTCTGAAACCAAAAAAAAAAAAAAATCAATCATAAATCATGAAGGTCATTATGAAGTTATGGTCATGCCTTTTGACCTTACTAATGCACCTTCCACATTTCAAGGTTTGATGAATTCCATTTTCAAACCCTTCCTTACAAAAATTGTGTTAGTATTTTTGATGATATACTAATCTACAACGAGTCTTGGAAGGATCATGTTCAACATGTTGACATGGTGCTCAAACTATTGGATGAGAAAAAATTACATGCAAAAACCTCTATATGTTTCTTTGGGGAATATGAGGTGGAATATTTGGGTTATTGTATCTAATGAGGGTGTTAAGGTAGATCCTAACAAAATTAAATCGATCAAGGAATGGAAAATTCCCACAACCCTAAAGAATATTCGAAGATTTCTCAGTTTGAAAAGGTATTATCAAAAGTTTGTTAAGAATTATGGGAAAATATAACCTATAACAACATTACTGAATAAAGATGCATTTTTTTGGACTCCATAAGCAACTAAGTCCTTTTAACATCCTAAAGAAGCAATGTGCCAAACTCCGATTTTAGCTCCTCCATACTTCACAAAAACCTTTATGGTGGAATGTGATGTCTCAATAAATGGAATTGATGTTGTTTTAATGCAATAAGGAAGACCCATTGCTTTTGAAATTCGTCCAATAAAGGGAAAGTATTTACACAAACCTATTTATGAGAAGGAAATGTTGGCAATACTACATGCCTTGAATCAATGGCGCTCTTACCTAATGGGAAGACACTTCAAGGTAAAAACATATCATGATAGTCTTAAATATTTTTTGGAACAAATATTATCTTTAGAAGAGAAACAAAAATGGGTTACTAAGATATCAGGTTATGACTTTGAAATCATCTACAAAAAAAGGAATCAAAATGTTGTTGTAAATGCACTATCAAGAAGGGATGATGATGTGGAAGCATTTCTCTATGCCATTTCAATTGTCCAACTTGATTGGAAAAATGAACCAAGGGACGAATGTAAGAATGACGAAGAGGTGAGGACACTCATTAAAAAGTTGCAACAATATCCAAATACATCAGATACATTTTTATGGAAAATTGATTCATTATGGTACAAATATCGCTTATATCTATGTAAGAATTCCCAATTCAAACAAAATATTATTTTGGAATTGCACACCTCTCCTTTAGGAGGGCACTCAGGATTTTTAAAAACATACCACAGAGTTAGAGAATGATTTTTTTTTGGGATGGCATTAATTTTGATATTGAAAATTTTGTGACAGAATGTTTAGCTTTCCAACAAAATAAAGTTGAAATGATTAAGACCCCTGGTCTATTACAACCTTTATCCATTCCAAGTTAGTGTTGGGAGGAGTTATCAATGGATTTTATTAAATTTTTACCTAAGTATGAGGGAAAGAGTGTCATCATGGTGGTAGTTGATAGAATTTCCAAGTATGCACACTTTTTTGCATTATCCCATCCTTTTAAAGCAATATAGTTGCCACTGCATTTATGGAAACAATTCAAAAGCTATATGGAAACCTGAAGATTATTGTAAGTGACAAAGATACCATTTTCACAGGAAATTTTTGGACGAAATTATTTTTTGTCTTGGTACTCAGTTAGCTCATAGCTCATCTTATCATCCTCAATCTGATGGGAAAACTGAGATAGTGAACAAATGTTTGGAAGGCTATATTAGTTTCTTTATATCTAATAAAGAAACACAATGGGTCAAGTGTTTACCTCTGGCTGCATGGTGTTATAGCACTTCCTTCCATATTGCAACAAAAATTTCCCTTTTATGGCACTTTATGGATGTCATCCACCATCCATCACATCATCTTTAAGATAAAATTCTAAGGTTCAAGCTGTGGAAGATCACATCAAACATCAACAACAAGTTCTCCAACTCTTAAAGGATAACTTCACTCTGGCACAAAATCAAATGAAAAACATGCAGATCAACATCAAAGTGAAAGGAGTTTTAATGTAGGTGACTATGTATTTTTACAATTAAAACCATACAAAAAATTTTCCCTCAAGAAAGCTAAGAAGGATAATAAATTACCGCCCAAGTAATATGGTCCTTACAAGGTGTTGCAAAATATTGGTACTATGACATACAAATTGGAGCTTCTTGCATCTTCCCGAGTACACCCATTTTTGCATGTTTCATGCTTAAATAAGGTTATCAGTGACAAGCTCCCAGGTCAAACAATATTTCCATAACTTAACGAGGACGGAAAAATTATATTGGAGCCTGAAGAAGTCACGAAAACAAGAATCTGATAGCTACAAAATCATCAAGAAGCATCCAAAACTACTCAACCGTTGAGGCCAACACTTTTTTGAAGGAGAGGGACATGTTAGGTCCTTATAATACTAATGTATCTCCCTTATTGTTATTGTTAGTGTAGCCCCCTTATTATTATTGTTATGCCCATGTAACCCCCATATTTTTATTGTTGTGCCCCATAGAAGCCCGCTATTGTTATTGTTGTTCCCTTACATTATTATTGTTATGAAGGTTCGGATTATATTTTGACCCCTTAAAATCCTATATATACAAAGGAGGTCTTGTCATTTGTATCATCCGATAATTATTCATTTATGTGATATAAAGGAGGTTTCCCACTCAAAGAGGCTATTTATCAAGTCCTTGATCTATATTTTATTCTATTTTGTGAGTTGGTTGAATAAAAAATTTATTTCCAAGAGGTGGAGATGGTGGTCATGCACATGCCCAAAAATAAGGCCCCTGCTCCTGATGGTTTTACTTCATATTTCTTTCAGGCGTGTTGGAGCTTTTTGGGCAAGTAAATTCATGAACTATTAGAAGAATTATAACAAACGAGATCCTTGCAGCTTGCTCTCAATGCTACTTTTCTCACCCTCATTCCCAAAGTTGGATATTTATAGAGTCCTAATGATTTAGACCAATTGCGCTTTGTAATTCCATATACAAAATTATCACATTAGTGATTTCCAATCTATTGAAACCAATTCTGCCATCTCTCATATCGCTCTCTCAAAATAGTTTTGTGAAAGGACAATATATCCTTGATGATATCATTGCAACTCAAGAAAGAATTCACTCCCTTAGGTTGACAAAGTGACTAGGTATGCTTATTAAACTTGATTTGTTTAAATATTATGACCGCATTAGTTGGATTTACTTGTTTCAATTTCTCAAAGCCTATGGATTCTTCGGACAATGGATATCATGGGTATTGTCCCTCATATCTACAATGTTCTTTTCTATTCTCATCAATGGTTCACCTTCATATAACTTTACCTCCTATAGAGGTTGAGGAAAGGAAACCCTTTATCTCACTTCTTGTTTATTATAGTGATGGAAGGGCTTGGGAGAATTATACATAAATCATGTTCATTTTGGCACCTACATTGTTTACGCTTATATGGAAAACAAATTCATATCTCACATAAGAAATTTGTGTATGATATAGTTCTCCATGAGCTACCCACAATGAAAGAGTTGTGTGGTATCAATAAAATTATTTAGATTTTCATGGATGTGTTTGGCACATTAGTAAACATAGAAAAGACAAATATCTTCTTTTTCAATTGCCTAGAGATTCTTCAGGCTCAACTGACTGGAGTATTAGGTTTCAAGAAAGGTTATCTTACTTCCAAATATTTGGGGGTAACTTTTGTCATACACTCTAAAACTACCACAGTGGGAGTGGTTATGGTTCGATCTAGTGCAGGAAGAAATAAGGCAGAGTAACAGAGATGGGACCTCATCCAAAGAAGAAGAAGAGGAATTTGCATTAGTCAGCAAAGGAAGGAAGGCCAAGGGGAAGAAGTCCCAAGGTGAGGTTAATTCCAACCTAGAGGGTAAGAAAAAATACTTGTTCAAAATCAAGTGCTTTCGCTGTCATGAATTCAGGCACTATGCCACGAAGTTTCCTCAGAAGAAGGAAAGAAAGAAGGAGCCCGCAGTAGCAACACCAGGTTAAGATTTTCCTTCACAGTTCAAGCTTGAATTTACTCTCATCGCATGCATGACGAGCATAGTGATGGGAAGCATGTGGTATTTGGATAGTGGTGCCTTGTTCCATATGAAGGGGAATAGAGATTTTTTCAGTGACATGGAGGAGAAATATCTTTAGATGAACATTGAGTTTGGAGACGACGAAAGGTATTGTGTGACCCGTATCACTACAGTCACCTTTTAGAGGGATTTTAGCTCCCCTATTAAGCTCAAGGATGTGATTTTTGTTCCGAGTCTAAAGAAGAAGTTGGTTTCCATCGTGATGTTGGAAGACCGTGGCTACAATATGATATTCAACAAAGGAAAGGAATTCTTGAGACACATTTCCATCGGACAGGTGAAGAAGATCAGTGCTTGAGTCAAGAAATTGTATGCACTTGAGGTATAATATGAATGAAAAGCCTAGAGGAGAAAGGAAGATACTAGAGATATGGTGGTTGAGAGGGAGCGTGTTAAAACTCTCAACATGCAGCCTCAGAAGGAGCATTGAGAAGTTGTGGAGAAACCAAAAATGTAGAAGCAGAGAAGAGGCAAAGTGGAGACATACACTAAAGAAGAGACCTCCAATAGGGGGAAATATTGAGCCAAAAAGGCAGAGAGAGAACATGCAATCATACCTCCAGGTGTGAGGTGGGGCAATGTGAAGCCCTAGTCTTAGAGTGCATAAATTTGGGTGGGGTCAATTGAGGTGTTCTCCTCATGGATCAATACCTTACTATAGGGGCCCACAATATTTAGTATAAGGAGGATTAGTTTAAGTCAGATACTAAGGAGTGTAGATAAGTGTTGACATCAAAGAAAGAGGCTTAGTAGAAAATTCTACAACAACACATTTTTCCACGTAGACAGTTGTAAACACAATTGATTCGGTTTTTTTTTTTTTCTTAGATGATTTTCAGTTACAGAAGTTGCAATAGCAATAACAACAATGAGAAGATTTGCATGCAATACATTCCACACGTGTTGGATCGTGGTAGTTGTGAATCCTTTTATTGCTAAGAGTTGTGTTGAAAATGTAGCAAGAAAGTCTCCATTTTTATTTTTCCTTAATCAAAAAGAGGAAATTTGAAATTCCACATCAACAGACAACTTGGAGGAGTTAATTGAGGTTACATGGCTCTCATCACATAGTTAAGAACACTGAATTTGAGTTAATGAGTTCAAGTTCAATTTACTTGAATTGATTCCTAAAATATATGAGTCTAGCTCATTTAATTCAAGTTAGGGGCATGACGTTCAGTTATGCGCAGTGGGTTCCAAAATTTTAGGAGCCTAGGTTGAGTTAATTTCAGTTATGGTAATTGAATTAAATTAAATTGAGTTATGGCCAGTTAAACTAGTTCTAACTGTTGAAGGAACTAGTGGAAGATCAAGTTGTGCAGTGTAAATTACTCCGGGTTGTGCTACTCAGATGATGATCGCAATATTTTTATTGGATTCCTCTTTCGGAGAGGTGTAAGATTGATCTAAAGATCATCTCGATCAGATGAGCAGAACATGTACTTTGAATTTATTCCACTTATGTGTTGGGTCGGCCTGGAATAAAATATTGACTTAAATGTCTTAAAGGACGTGTCACACACCCCCAAAGATTCCTATATATTGGAGAGACTTGGAGTTCATTTGACACATTGGTGTGGAGGAATTCTCTCTCTCTTGATGGCGTTGGAGCTGCGTATTCTTTGTTTGGATTGTTCTGGGGTTATGTGTGACACGCTTGGCTGAATGACCTATTGGAGACTTTGTTGGTAGAAGCATCCTGCTGATCGCCGTAACGCCACCATTTCTTATCTCTGTCTTGGCTTGTCTTCTATCGATCTATTAGTATGTTCTATCTTCTTCAGTGTTGTGCCCTAATCTGAAATGGCATAGAACATGTTCAGAAATTAACATGGTATCAGAGCGTAAAGGGGAAGACAATGCCCATTTGTGTTGATCCCCGATCTATTGATCATCTTGTGCAACGCTTCTTCTAGAAAAGGACATGGTGAAGCAGAATTTTTTTCTGTGCCCTAGACTGCGTGGAAGAAACTGTGCGTAACAACATATGGTTCAGGCATGTTTATGGGAAAACAGATTCGGTAAGGGTTGTTTTTAAGGGCTAGCTTGCTGAGCTAGTTGGCCAACACGGGATCGGCTTTCATACGACCCGACACGATGCAGTCGAGAGAATCATCAAGCGTTTCCCATACTAGGGAATTGCCGCATTAGGATCGGAGAGCCCGAGGGGCGAAGCAGAGTTATTGAGAGATTTGTCGCTGAGATCGAAACCCCACCTGGTGGCCAGAATTTCAGCGGAGGGGCAGCTCGTGCAACCTTCGATGGAGAGGCGCTGGTGCTGGCCAGTGGAGGCTCCTCCATGGGTGTCCCAGTCGCATTTTTGGCAAAGTACAGAGTCATCGGCCGCACAGTAAACAGTAACGGGCTCGTCCTTGCAGCTATCGCAAAGCTGGGATCGGACATGCTTCTTGGACAGGGCATTAGCAGAATGGACGAGGTGGTCACATGGCAGGCAGATCTTGGCGGAGTCATCTCGGCAGTAAAGAACTGCATTCGCTTCGCCACAGTAGTCACAGGGGAGAGGAGCCTTGGCAGGTGCGGCCTCATCCATAGCGGGAACCGAACTCTGCACCTACAGGAGAAGTAGTTTCAGGGCTCCATACAGAATTTTCGAAGTCTAGATTTGTGTGTGTGCAGATGGCCAGGGGATGGGGCGATCCATGTCGGAATCTGTTAGTTTGTGGGGTTTTGTCAGTGCACAGAATTTAGTGACCGGCTGGATTTCCGTTGAAGAAATTTGTGCGCGCCATTGGGAGGCTGGAATTTTACTGGAGAAATTTATGTGATTGCTGTGTTGATAAGAATCCAGAAGCCGCTGGAAGTGTTGTCATTCTGCAGTGAATTCTGTGACTGATTTCAACGAATTTCCACGAACTGAAATATTCTTCGTATGGAATTGTTGATGCTGTTTTTTAAATGGTGCGGACCGTGGGAAGCTTGATATCGTGGTTAAGAAAGCCACAATCTGATTGAAGGTTGCCGCTGCATAGTGTCGCTACCCTTCAGAAAGAAGTTCTGGGCGTAATATAGCTCAGCTAAATCTATAATAATTAACGCGGAAGCATAGATGAATTTTTTTTTATCAACGCGTACAGCGGTGATGCCTCGGGCAGCATTGGGCGTGGCCGCGGTGAGTTGAAAGAAAATTGGCAGCGGAATCTGTAACATTTAGGATTTGAGCATTTGGGTCCGCCCAGTTTTGGTCGAAAATGGCGTCTACAGAATCTGGGAAGTGGTTGCAGGATGCACTGATCGATCTTTGCAGCAAAGTGGAATCTGGGTTGCATTTGGATTATGATTTGATTACAGGACTCGTCTCTTGTTGTGAACTTCGACATGGCCAGGAATTGAGGCTTCGTGCAATAGCCAGAAAGGATATTGGCCTGGACCATGAAATGGTCACCAGCGGCAACAGTTACTATGGGCCTGATATTCACATTAATGAAAATTTTGACAAAGAGGGAGAGCTGTCCCACAAAAGTATTTGAAATTGATCCAGGATTGAAGGCTACAGGCCGCGTATTTTTTTTTAATGCCACTGGCAGCATATATTCTCTGAAGGCTACAACAAGTTGCTGAGCTAGGCCGCAGGCCATAGCCAGCAACTTGAGGCGGTTTCTGGGTTACTCTGAAATGATTAAGGCTGGAAAAGGGACAGCATGGTGTTGAGGATGCCGCAGGCCTGAAAGCCTGGAAGACCTGTTTGGTAATGTGTTCTTGCTGCAAATTGGAGCCGTTGTCTCATAGGTATTATGTTCGGTTCTTAGAAGCTATGCCATAGCGGAAGAGAGGGAAGTTACGAATTTTGTCCCTTATCTTAGCACGAAGAGATGATGCATGGCGTAACATAGTCCCAGGTCTTCCTGGACTTGTCCTTTGCTGCACTAATTCTGCAAATGCAGACTTGTTGAATCTTGTTTGAAGGCAGTAGGATGAGTGTTGTGGCAGGCCGCAAGCCATACCACAACTGCAAGCCGTGTGGTTATCACATGATATTTTTTTGACTGTGTGATTTGAGGCAGCCACAGATTCAAGCCAAAGTTGGATGAAGACCAATCACATAATTCCCAGATCTGTGCACATGGCATAGACAGGATTTCAAGTGAAATCAAAGAAATTGTTTTGATGTAATTTGAAATTTTTTTTACGTTCTAGACAGCCTCTCCTCACGAATAACCAAAGAATGGGCGTATCCTGGAAGCAACTCAAGGTGCAATGCCTCAAGTGCAGGATAAACCAAGGTAGATTGGATCCCTAGTTTTTGTAAGCTGCAGTCTTAGAAGGCTGTTTGAAGGAGCTACTGACAAAATAACAGGTAGTGGCTGAAAGGACTTCTAACACAAGCTGAGGCTTGTTGATATGTTCCCCCTGTATGACAATGACATAGACAGACACCCCTGTCTACTAGATTCATAATAACTGTAAGCTTGTGACAGTATCAACTTGAAGTGTGAACTGGGAAATTTTTTTGCAGCTTTCAGACACATTATCGGAATCTTGAACCATGATCAGCAAACCTTGTTTGGATGGCTTTGACTGTGGGAGAATAAGACCCCTTGTGAAGTTGGTGTCTGGGATGCCCTCATTTAAAATAGATGTCTTCTCTCTCGAGAAAAGCTGACATTAAGAGGAAGATACATCTGTATATGCTACTGAGCGAATATCATTACTGAATGAAAGAAGATCCTCATGGCTCAAAGACATATGGCTTCAGAGGGGGAAATTCTGGAAGAAATCCAAGAAGCCATATAAATACCAAGGGTATCTAGCAGCCATGAGTACTATTGTACAAACTGACTTTGATCCTTTGAGGAAGTCGTAAAGCATCAAGTCTGGAAGGATGCTATGCACAAAGAGTATGAGTCCATTATGAAGAATGATGTGGCTCTACAAGATCATGCATGGATCTGTTGGAAGTGCTGAAAAGTTCAAGGCAAGATTCGTTGCCTGTGAGGAAGATATAGACTATGATGACATATTTGCACCTATGGCTCGAGATACCACCATTCGATCTATTATAGCCCTTGCTGCTACGCAAGGATGGAGTCTTCATCAGATGATGTGAAGACCGCATTTTTCTGCATGGTGTGATAAAGGAAGAGATATATGTGGAGCAACCTTTGCGGTTGGAAGTCCAGGATCGGGACACCCATGTCTGCAGGTTGAAGAAAGCCCTCAATGGGCTGAAACAAGCACCCTGAGATTGGTACAAGAGGATAGATAGCTACTTGATGAAGCTGGGCTTCACTCGAAGTAATGCTGATCCGAACCCTTACTTCAAGGTTGTCAAGGGAAAACCTCTCATTCTGGTGCTGTATGTGGATGACCTCTTCCTGGCAGGTGCTGACCCTCTCATTCATCAGTGCAAGAGGGAGCTCGCTGCTGAGTTCGAGATGAAGGATCTAGGACTGATGCCTAGGCCTGGAGGTCTGGCAGAGACCTGGCAAGATTTTCCTTTCTCAAGGAAAATACATTATGAAGCTTCTGGTATGATGGACTGTAAGTCTGTGACGACACTGATGGAACTCAACTTTAAGAAGTTGAGTAGCAGTGTTGCTGGGCGTGTCCTACTGAGTATCGTAAACTCATAGGAACCTTGATGTTCTTAATGAACACCTGTTCGAACATATGTTGTGCAGTGAACACTTTGAGTCAACACATGGTTGATCATAACATTCACTAGGTTGGTGCCAAGAAACTCTTGAGATATCTCTGAGGCACGATAGACCATGGGCTGAGATACACTGCCGGGAGTATGACACTCCATGGATATATTGATGCCGATTGGGCTGGCAGTGTGGTGGATCGCAAGAGCACATCTGGATGCTACTTCACATGTAGATCTGCTTCGGGCAGGAATCTAAAGTCGGTAGTCTTGAGCACCGCTGAGGCCGAATACATTGTAACATGTATGGCCTGTTGTGAAGTCACTTGGTTGCGAAAGCTCTTTGTGAGCTGTTCGAGCATGTGCTAGATGCCACCGTTATCCTTTGTGATAACCAGAGGGGGATTCATTTGTTATAGAATCCCGGGTTCCACGATTGATTCAAGCATGTTGATGGCTGGTACCACTTTATCTGGGATATGGTACAGCGAGGCGCCGTAAGGCTCGATCATATAGGAACTGATGAGCAGGTCGCGGATATTCTCACAATGCCCTTCGGGAAGGTCATGTTCCTAACCTTCCGTGAGAATCTTGGAATCATGGAACGACCCTATTCTGAGGGTCCTGTTGGACGATGAGCTCTGGAAGCTCAAAGGGGGTTTTGGGGATAGCTTCTCGGAGCTATAAGCACTTATGGTGCTTCTGCCCCACCGTTGTGATTATTGAGTTGGTTCGCCTCTCATTTATCTGTGCCCCATATGCATCCTACCCATTGAGTTCAGGGCTCATGGGAAGTACCTCTCATTTGGCCAATGAGGTGGGAAAAGCTAGAGACTAGTAGCAAAGACCGATGGACGCATCAGAGATTGTCGTACTCTCTATCTAGGATGGCACGGTCCAACCACTTGATCTGAGATCAAGTCTAGTGAGGTCTCGGACCTCCGCCTGACTTCGGGTCAGATGAACCAACTTCGGGTTGGTTGGAGACTCTTTGTGAGTCCGATAGAGGTTTCGAACCTCTGGGCTGAATTTGTCAGCCGGGGGATGATGTCTTTGTGACTGACCCACTTCTGTTCTGAAATAAAGAGGCCAGCAAAGCAAGTTACGGCGGGATGACGCACGATGTTTGATTGCACTGGTGGATGGAGTTCTCCCTAGTTGAGAGGGAGTGTTAAATTGGACAACTAGGTCCAAACTCCATGTTGTGATGCTCAGATGAAGATACCGATATTTTTATTGGATTCCTCTTTCAGAGAGGTATAAGATCCATATAAAATTTATCTTAATCCGATGAGCAGAACATTTATTTTGAATTTATTCCACTTATGTGCCGTCTGCCTGAATAAAATATTGACTTAAATGTCTTAAAGGACGTGTCACACACCCCCAAAGATTCCTATATATTGGAGAGACTTGGAGTTCATTTGACACACATTGGTGTTGAGGAATTAAGGAATTCTCTCTCGATGGCCCTGAGCCGCGTATTCTTGTTTGGGTTGTTCTCTGGGGGCTATGTGTGACACACTTGGCCGAATGACCTATTGAGACTTTGTCGGTAGAAGCATCCTGCTCATCGCCGTAACGCCACCATTTCTTATCTCTCTGCCTTAGCTTGTCTTCTATCGATCTATTAGTATGTTCTACCTTCTTTCAAGTGTTGTGCCCTAATCAAATGGTACAGAACATGTTCGTAAATTAACATAATTCAATCACACTTAGTGATCATCCACA